>CM071932.1:31347843-31582202 GCA_016081115.2 Rehmannia glutinosa | reverse complement strand
TACTTACTTAGCTATAATTATTTAAGTTTTGGCATCATCAAAAGGAGAAAATTGTTAGGAAAGTTTATGATTAGATTTTGATGATACCATGTAAAACTTAGAATAGGAAGTTGACACCCCATTTTCTTGTATTTTTATTTGTAATAGATAGAAGCGCATGGTGAGTTGGAGTCATCTATGTTGAAGAATGCGCAGTCAATGAAGATTGAAGTGAAGACCAAAGCGTGTGTGTCGATTGTGTATAGTCAAGATGGAAGTTTGACTCGAATGAAGAAGAGACCAGACTATGGGACAGTGAGTAAAGGATGAAGAAGTGTTGATCAAGTCGATTGAAAGCCAAGTCTACCAATTGACTGACAGTTGAGTCTTTCCTAAAAGGTTGGAGTTGACTCAAGTCAAAGGGGTAAAGGCAGCTGTCAAGTCAAGTCGACTAATATTAATCCATTGCCGACAAGTCAAGGATATTACTTGATATAGTAATACGTCCATTGCCATGTCTAAAAGTGTTCATCCCAGAAGCGTGCATATAGAATAAACCAATGGGAAGCGCTGAGCTTGTGTCAGGACATGAAAAGCTGCAGACATAATTTAATATGGAATATGCCACCATCATAAGCTGCAGATCAAGAAAAGACAAGCTAATGACCTAGAAGTGTTATTTGAAAATTACATATCTCGTCAATGGGCAAATTTTGAAATAAGCACTATAAAAGGCTGAGGAAGCAAATGAGAGAAGGTTACCATTCTTACAAGCAATATAAGCAAGCAAACCTACAAAAATACTCTCAAGCTTTCATAAATATTCCTCAAACCTAAAATTGAAGGAACTCGATCCAACATATATTCAATGAAGGAAAGAATACTTCATCAAGTTGAAGAGGAAACAATTTAAAGAACTTAAGGGGTCTACTCTCCAAGGTTGAAGGAGCTTTAGTAAGGTTCAAGGTCGAACAAAAGTCCCGAGCTCATTGGAAGGATGTGTGATCAATTCCAAGAGTTCGAGGGAGCCGAAGTAGCAAGACAACCATTTTCTGAAGAAACTGGGTCTCAGAAGCAGCCAACTCTGTGATCAAGGCTGACTAAGACTGATAACTGCTTTGTAACCAGATCTGTTACTTAGTGGATTCCTCCAGGAGTTGGAGAAGAGTGGATTAGAGGAATTACCCCATCCTCGAACCACTATAAAATGTGTTTGTGTCATTTTGCTTACAACACTTTACTTTCCTGCATATTTTTGATATCTGTTGTTAAGTTAAAATTGTGAAACCTAGCTGATAATAACCTTGCTAAAAACAAGTGTTAAAAACAAGTTTAAAAACATCAAGGGTGATAAGTCTTCTGCTGAACAAAACCAAATCAACTGAAAAGTTAAGTGTTAGCTGACCGAGCTGAGTTATACTATCAACGGCTCGGTCAGTGCATTGAGTGGGTAACTTTTCAAGTAAGCCAACCTAAGCTGTTGTCCCCAAGGACTTAGCCGATTTGAGTTAACTCTGTTAAAATTATTTAAAAGGACTAAATTCGAAAATTTGGAAAGGTTTATTCAACCCCCCTTTCTAAATCTTACAACTCACCCCTTGGGACCTACAAGTGCTCATGGAGAGTTGGAGTGATGAGTGGAGTGCATCAAGTAAGGAGAGAGATGAGAGTCCAAATGGTGGAGGTGGGCGCCCAGGGATGCCTCCCAGAGTGGGCAAGGGCGTCCCCTTGGCGCCCTCCCCCGCGTTCCCGGGGGGCCCAAGCCTACGGTTTGTTCTTTTTTTTGCATTTCTCCGTCTTCTCCGGAGTTTTTGCATATTTTGGGCCGAATTTTGGATTTTGGTCCTTCTTGATTCGCTTCTGGGTCAGGGCATTACCGACCATTCAGTTTCCAGTTTTGTCATTCCATTTCCACCTCTACCAGTGGATTTTGATACTACTCCTTTCACTCTGAAGTTGTGTTATGATGGCGAGGGGGAAGTAGAGCTTGAGTAGGACTCAAGTCCAAGTGATGAGTCTTCCGAGGAGTCTGGTAGAGATAGTCTATAAGAGGTCCATTGACCCAAGTACCAGCATATGCTTCCTCCTAGGAGTCAGGGATTTTTTCTAGGAGAGTTGGCCAATAGAGTATCATTTGTCTATCTTCGTAGATTACGGGAGTGGCTAGAGCTTCTTTCGTCATTTATGATGTTGGCCCCAAGCCCAGGCAATGGGCTTACTCATCCTCCAGAGGGCTTCATCACGATATATCTTTACAGTTTCTCTGTAGGCTTTGTTCTTCCTCTAGATAATTTCCTCATAGTGATCCTTAGATCTATGGAACTTGCATTGGTCAGATGGTATCCTGCCCCGTTATCTTATGGAAGAATTGAGACGGATCCAGGGAGTTCAGATCTGGGTTATAAGGCCTCTCTCCCCACTGCCCTGGGAGAAAAGTGATACGAGCATGCTATGCGATGGTTGGGCATGTCTTCGATTGTGGACGGGTTCCACTCTTTGTTCTATGCTAGGAAGTCTCCTGGTGACACCTTTTTCCATTTCTTCCCTCGCCCTCAGTGCAAGTTTCTTATGGGACTTCCTTCTCCTGATGGGTTGTGGAAAGAGGACTTCTTTTATGTGAGGGACAATGGTTGGGAGCTCCTTTACGAATGGGTCTCAGAATCCATGTCGGCCCGAGGCACTCCCGCTTCTCGAAAGAAGATGGCAGAAGTTTATAGATCCAAGGGATTGTTTGAGAGTCTTCTGAATGTTAGAGAGTTCTTGGGTACTCCATCTTGCTTTACTTCTTTGTATTGCTTCTCGCTTTACTTGTACGGTTGATTGCTTCCATTATCTGATATTGTTTCTTGTTTACTTTTCAGGTAAGGAGAGTTATAGCATTACGGAGTTGATGGCCTTCAAGAGGAAGAAAAAGGAGAGAGCCAAGGGCAAGTCTGCTGCTGGCGGGAGCTCGAGTACCCCACCTCGAAGTGATGGAGAGCGAGGGTTGCGCTTGTGCCATCTGGAGAATGACCGATGCTCGGGTTCTCGTTCTAGGGATCGTGTTCATGTTATTCATGTTCCCCATCCTCCTTCTGGCCCTTCTGGGGAAGAGACCGATGATGGAGCCAGGTGTTGCTGCTTCTAGGGCCATTGGTCCCCGACTATTTTCTCTGGCGGAATGAACCGTCATGAGGGAATCCAGTCCCATTGGGACTATATAGACTCCGGCTTGGGATATGATATTACGAGAGGAGCTTTATCGGCAGATGATCAGTACCATCTTGGGTCTTTGTCCTTTAAGGACATCGAGATGCATCTTTGCAGGGATGTCGCTCCTGTAAGCTTTTGTGGTTAATTTGCATCTTTATTCTTCATTATTTGCCCCTTTTTATTTGGCTAAGACTTGTACAAATTTTGTTGTAGATTCTGAACCTCGCGGCAGATTCGAACCATCGAGGCGAGGTGACGGAGATGGAGAACTACTAGTTTTGGAGCGAGGTAAAAAACCTTAAGGCATGAGCTAGTCAGTATAAGAGTCAGATGTCAGATTTGTCCAAGAAATATTCACGGTCGAAGGATCAACTCGCCCATGAGGCGGAGACGGGTGAGTTGTTCTTTCGATCTCCCCTCCCAGTGTTGAGCTATTGGCGAAGGAGAGGTCCAGCTCGGTTGAGCCCTACAAGGGTTTCTTGTCTTATTATTCGGATATGATGAAAGAGTCCTCCTCCTACTTTGATAAGGCGGTGCCCCATTGCCGGAAACTTCTACGGTAGAGCGGGAAAGTCTCCAGCGAGGTGATAGGCATCCTTGACTGTAAATGTTTCTGATGAGGATGAGGATGAGGAGATTAAGGCTTTACATGGTCTTCCTGACGGAGTTGGCGATCTTGCTATTGAAGAGCGGAGCCCCCATGCCACGATTATTGATGATTGTATTTTAGCCTAGACGGCCTTTTGATTTATGCCTACTGTTTAGTGGTTGCTTTATGTACTCGGATATATTTTGCTTTCTCTTTTCGTCTCGAGAAGTTTCTTTACCCCAAGGGGTAGAATGATATTTGTTGCTTTTATGCTACATAGATGCTCTTCCTTATGCATATTTGCTTTCTTTTATCATGCTCTATTTGTAATATTCGCGTGTGACTTCTTTTTGTGGGAGACTTGTTTATATTTTGTGTAGAGATGGATCATTCCTTCGGAAAGAAGTCTTAATTCCTATGGAATGGCTGGAAATACTTGGTGTTTAGTGTTAAGGGACACCGTGCTGCGACTCATTGAGGGCGCCCTTCCGGAGCCCGAAGGGGGCATCCTTATGGAGCATGGGGTGCCTTTCCAGAGCCTCGAAGGGGCGCCCTTTTGGAGCATGGGGTGCCCTTTTGGAGCTTTTCCCAATTTTTTGCTTTATCATTTTGATCTTTTCCCCGCATGTGTTAGCATTTTGCCTTCTTTCCCCAAGTTTTTGATTTATCATATTGATCTCTTCCCCACATGTGTTGGCTTTTTTCTTGCACATTTTCCTTGTGGAGAAGAATTAATGGGGACTCTTGTGAGGAGGCCCCTTTCACTGGGGTTTTAGCCAAAGGAGAAAGATTTATTGGGAGCCCCTTGTGAGGAGGCCCCTCCCATCAGGGTCTTAGCTTGGAAGATGTTTTCTCCTCCCAAGTCTTAGCCATAGGAGGTTAATTTCTAAGACCCCCATGAGAAGGCCCCTCCCATCTGGGTCTTAGCCTGAAGGGGTCTTCCCACTTGGGGTCTTAGCCGAGTGAGGTCTTTCCGTCCGGGGTCTTAGCTGAATGAGGTGAATTACTAGGACTTCCTTGAGGAGGCCCCTCCCATTTGGGGTCTTAGTACGGGGTCTTTCCACCTGGGCTCTTAGCCAAGTGATGTCATTCTCTCCTGCCTTAGCCAGAAGAGGTGAATTAATAGGACCCCCATGGGGAGGCCCCTCCTATCTGGTTCTTAGCCAAAATGGGTCTTTTCACCCAGGGTCTTATCTGGGTGAGGTCTTCCCCTCTGGGATCTTAGCCGGAGGAGGTGAATTACTAGGACAACCGTGAGGAGGCCCCTCCCATCCGGGGTCTTAGCTAGGAAGGGTCTTCTCAGGGTCTTAGGGTCTTAGCCGAAGGAGGTTATTTATGAGAACCCCCGTGAGGAGGCCTCTCCCATCCGGGGTCTTAGCCGGAAGGGGTCTTCCTACCTGGGGTCTTAGCCGGGTGAGGTCTTCCCCTCCGGAGTCTTAGCCGAATGAGGTTATTTATGAGAACCCCCGTAAGGAGGCCCCTCCCATCCGGGGCCTTAGTCGGAAAGATGGGGTTTGCTGAGGAGAGCACCCAAACAATCATTGATCGTGGCCATATATGCCCATTATTTGCATTCACAAAATTAAAGTAGAAACGTGAAAGTGTTCTTATTCATTATAATGACAAAGTTTTACGCCATGTGGACGGAAATAGTACTGAAATATAAATAAACATAATTAACGCCTCTTGGTTGGAAATAAACTGAAAACACATAAAAATACTAAGGTCTCTGGGAGGCAATGGAGAACTAATGTAAGGCGGAAGCTACGGAGATCTCCGACTCTTATGGAGGTGTGATGCTTTCGCGGCTTGGTTGGGAGAGTTCACTTCGTCCTCAATATCATCGCTCAGTGTTTCGGGATAGTCTCTATGTCCCCAATAATGCTGCCTATCTCGTATTCCTTAGCGAGTCTCAGCTAGAGGGGAAGTGAGGACGAAGCAGTCCGAGATCGATCCAGGATGTGCTGTCCAAAGTTCGTGTTATAGGGGTAAGGAATTCCCAAGGTGATGAGTCGGACTGTTTTCCCATTGTGATGATGGGCATCCCCTACTGCTCTCTTCCCAGGTTTGATCGTGATTTGGGTACATCTTGCGGTTATCCACATAATCTTGCAGGTGACATTTCCATCAGCAAGGAAAACCACGAGACCATCACACACCTATTTCGACGTAAGGTGGGAGAACCTTTACGCAACTTTATGAGACAACTCGTGGAAGCTGTAAACGAAGTTACCAACATCTAACATGAGACCTTAACTAGGATTTAGCAGCGTGTCGCCCCCTAAGAGCATTTTTAAGGCGCATTGGAAGAAGGATTTTTCTTCGCTACAGAGAAAATTGCCAACTACAATTGAACACCTATCCGGGGAGATGGAGAAATGGAGTCCCCATGAAAGAACAAGCGCAAGGCCGAAGAGGGTGACGAGAACTAACCTCAAAGCCACAGAAAAAATGGTGGGCAAGCAACAATTCCCTTAAATGCATCACTAACTGAGATATTAGGCACCGCACGGAGATAGAAAATCATAGAGCCTCCCCAGAAAATAAGAGACAGTCCCGCACGACGTCAGTCTAAGCACTTTTGTTACTTCCACTATGACAAGGGACACACAACTGAAACTTGAATCCAACTAAGTGTGCTATTGAACGGCTAATGAGAATTGTTTCACAAAAGCATCAACGAACTTGTGCATCATGGTGATGGAACCCTATGGGAGCTGATCGAACCAAGCCAGGGCCTGCTTGGTTAGGGTAGTTAGAAATGCTTTGGAGTAACGCGTCGTCATCTCATAGAGATCTGCTTCAGCGTAGAATTTATTCAAATGCTCCCGGGGATCTCCGGTTCCATCATATATTGGGAGATTAGATGTCCTAATTCCCAAGGTTAATTGCTCAGTCAGGATGACAAGGGTCAATGGACCCCTTTTCCTCAAGGCGACAACTTGTGAATGAGTATGACTGAGTTGCATCGCTTGAGACTCTTCAACTAATGGCGGCTCTTCTCGACTCTCGCCATGTCCTTCATCTCTTCTTCTTTGTCCTTACAGGTTAAGGTCTTCAGTGGCGGTGGAGCTTGGAACGATGCTTCCTTCTTCCGTGCAACTTCTTCTAGCAGGATTCAGAGGGTTTCCTTGGTTAGGTGAATTTCTTCAATGGACGGAGCTCCTTCGGAGGGAGGTGGTGCACCCTTCCTTCTTGCCGAGGAGACGACGCCCTTTTGGTGGAAAGGTAGCTACCTCCTGCCTTCTTAATGGCCTTTCCTCTTGCTGATCCCTAGGCTCATGGCAGCAACTTGGGATTCGGCTTCACATTCTTGCGGTCGAGTCTGCATCTTTGTGTGCTTTGGCTATTTCCCACTGACGACGCCAAAATTATGCTGCTTTTTAAGGCAAATCGCTTCAAGTCAACGGTGCTGATAAAATCCTTCCTCCCAAGGGGGAAGTCTTCAAGTCTTCTTCTCTAACTGCTGGAAATCCTTCGATTGAGAAACTTGCCTGCACACACACGCAAACGTTAGAAGGCCCCGAGGGTTATCCCAAGGAGGCCCCTCTGACGCTCAAGTCAACATGGTGATCGAGAGAATAAGACAATAAATGAATACTAAATGCATAGGAGGAATTATGAATCAGATTGTACTTAAAAATGAATAAGAAGGACCTTTTTATACATGGGAGATGGGCCCATGGGCGTGTAGGAGAAATCGGCCTATGGGCCGGTCTTGGACTCCTTTAGTAGGGTTATTCCATTAAGAGCCCATTGGGCAATTAATATTAAATTAATATATAAACCAAATTATATATTAAATAAATAAATATCGTTTTTGCCCCCAACGAAAACGTTGAACTTCAAGAACACTTGACTTTTGACCTTAAAGATTTCCGATGGACTTGACCTCTTGACCTCCTCTAAAGTTGATTTGGTCTTTGATAAAAATCAATTCGAGGGTTTGGAACATTGGTATCGAATTAAACGTTATATTTGGATGGTCTTCGCGGTGAAGGTCTTGAATGCCACCTTAATCACCGTAGATCTCCTTTAATTTGAACTTTTTAAGTTGAGAGAATTTTGCACCGACTTTCTTGTGTGGACTTCTTCTCCACAACTTGTGTTTTTTATTTTTTGATGTCGACGCGATTTGATTGACCGATCATGATTTGTGTTGCATATTTTGCCATAATCACAAGATTGTGATTTAATTTGATTTGACTGGATTTATTTATCAAAACATCGACAAACCACTTTCTTATTTTGCAGGAATAATTAAGATTGAAGATTTTGATCAATTGACAATATTTGACAGTAAATTTAGGTATCTACAGTTATATCTATCAAGTTTTATAAATATTGTAAATAACTCAAACTTTTCCTATTACATTTTACAATTACATCCCTTGATTTTTCTAAATATTACAAATAGCTAGACGAAAAGTTGGGGATATAATTGTAAGATATTAGATGACATCAGCAAATTTCGGTAGGTTAACTAACGGTTGAGAGACAAAATGTAAGACGAGATCAAACCTCAAGAGATTTGTAATTTTAGAACTTCTTAGTTTTTTACTTTTTGTAATTATTTCAATCCTCAATTTTTTGCCCTTTTGGTAATTATCACTTAATTTAATTCTACATGCGCACCAAGCAATTTATGATAGTTGAAGGTGCAATTAGCAAAGGTAGGAATAACACAAGGAGTGTCGGGTCGGATCAAAACTTGTACAGATCCAAACCGGGTAAAACTTGAAGCTCGACAAGTTGACTCTCCATAAAGGCGTGACATCTCTCTTGCTCTAGACTGAAACTCTGGCAGCAGAAGACAAGCCGAGGATGAATACGGAAAGCTTATTGCATTGCAATTGATAAATGATCTTAGTATTTAGCAGGACGTATTTGCTTATTTTTACAAGTAAATATCAGAGAAAACCTTGGGGAAAAAGAGGAAGTGAAGATGAGGAAGCGAGATTTAGCAATTCTGATGCTCTCGGCTTTCGCCATTTTTTTCTCTCTTCAGGTATGCGCGCAAATGTGCAAAACCCCGCGTAAACCCTAGCAACAAAATTTCCCCTTTTTTCTTTTGTCTAATCTTCATCAATTTGGTTGATTTTATAATCTTCTTCTCGTGTGTTCATGGTGGGTAATTAACTCGTTGATGAATAATGTGTAGCACGAGGGTGATTTCTCGTTCAAAGAGGCTTGGTTCCATCTCTCCGATGAGTATCCAATTAAGTACGAGGCTGATCGTCTCCCCCCGCCAATTGTTGCTGATCTGAACGGCGATGGGAAAAAGAAGTTCTCGTGGCTACGCACGATGCAAAAATCCAGGTATTTTGGAGTAATATTTTTCAAGTATTAAAAGTGTCCTTACACTTTTGTGAATCTTTTCTGATGATTAAACCCGTAGTTGGATTGTGATTTATTGTTGTGGAAAGTATCTGTTGATACTCAATATTTCAGGAGTGAGGCGTTCTCAATATTTACTTTTCATATTTTGAAGTGGGCTGTGGCCCTTTCGTTGTTCTGTTGTGGAAGTTTGATAATTGAATTTCCTTCCTTTTAGCAAAAATGGGTTCTGTTAAGTGCGACTGAAATGTGATGTAGAGTAGATATATTCGTTTGGGAGTTCAGTTCATTTCAAAATAATGGCTGTATCATCTTGGTCATACACAATTTTGCATTCTCAGGTCATGTCAATTGTTATGGGGGCTTTTATGATCATGTGCCTGGAAGTTTTGAATAATAATGGTCTCGAAACCATTATAATGTTTGTCAATAACAATGCCCTTAACGGCTGTTAGGTTTTAAATGCAAAATCTACAGAACTCACAAATATAACGTCTATCCATCATGTACGTAAAGTTCTTTTCAGATTCATAGATCACGCTTTAGTTAGTGACAGATGAAATTACAAAAATAGATATTACAGCAACCTTTATTTTGGCTGTTGATTTTCATGCTTTCCACATGCAACTTTAGCTACAAAAGTTAATCTCCTTTCCAAAAATTGATCATAAGTTGGTTATGCTACTAGGTTTTGGAACCTCATATGAGGCGTGTGGATGAAGGATTTAGTGAAGCACGTGTGCTGGCAGAAGTCTCTCTTTTGCCTGACAAACTCCGCATAGCTACAGGGAGCGTGCCGTGGCCATGGCTACTGGAGTTATTGAAAAGAGTTATAATAAAGGGAGCCAAGGAAGCAGGTGTTAGTTGTTGTGACATCTGGCTGGTCTGTGATGTGCTTCGATCACAACCTGAAGAAGCTGTGGGATGTGAATCTGCAGGTGCATAAGGAGACCTTCTTTAGACTGTTCTTATAGTAGATAATCATCTTATGTTATATTCTCTTATTAAGGCAGGGTCGGCTTCTTTCACCTATTAATTCTTTTTTGCTGTTTGACAGAAAGATTTTCCCCACAATGCTCATCACAGAGAGATTGCTATCTCGATTAGTAATTATACATTGAGGCATGGAGATTCAGGCTTGATTATTGTTGGTGGAAGAATGGAGATGCAGCCTCATGTATGTTGCTTACACCTTTCAGTGCACTTTATCAAAATGCAGAGTTATGTTTATATTTATGGACTTGCAGTTCAAACTGTTTTTGGCTTACCAGAATTTAGGAGGCTTTCCTTTATGATATGAGTTTCCTCCAATGACAGTATAACTATAAATGCACATATAACCATGAATTTCTTGAAACCTACGTATGAGTAGATGCAATCTGGTTCAGCAAAAGATCTCAATTTGTTTCTGCTCTCACACATCCTATAAAGCTTCCTCCTTGTGCCTTTCAACTCCTCGTTAAACATTTAAAACAAGAAGAGACAACAAAAAAGTGTTTCTTCCATACAACACTACCTCATGTTTCTTCGATTCATGGCATTTCATATCTCTTGCACTTCATATTGTTATGTCTGATCATATGGTTGCTTGAAGCATGCTTAATCTTTATATGGGAGTTGAGGGGCTATGGAATTTAGGATTTGTAAACTTATCCTTGCAAATCTAAGTTGCTAACTGATGCAGACATACCGTTATATGTACAATGTTACTTTTTTAGGTTCCTCTGGGAAGTGGGGACTTCATTTTAGCATGTGATATAGGTTTTCTTTAGACAATGTGAGATATAGGTTTTAAATAAGGAATTTTGGTCTCCTGAAAGCCTGAACCTACACGCTGCCATTTTCATCTCTTTCGATTTTTGGAGAGACTGATGATTTACTTAAAGATGGAGTGAGCTTTTACTCCTGTCATCCTTTGTCATGAACTTCTAATTGAAACGATTGGAGTTGGTTATTCTATATAATGGGGCTGTCCAGGTTTTTTCAGTTGTTATGAACTTATGATAATGGAGATGAGTTCTGATGGTTCATCTCTACTTTTTCCTTTGTTTGTTGGAAAAATGCTATATTTACTCCTCGTTTTGTTTGAATTAGCTTCCTGATGTTTTATACTTAATACATTTCTCCATCTAGGATGATGTATTTTTTCACAACAAATATCTGGTTTTAGGAATATTTTCTCCTACTGGATGCTCTATTACAATTATTTATTTTTCTCTCCAGATGCATGTTGATCCTTTTGAGGAGATTGAAATGGCAGAGAAGAATGCTGAGGAGCATAGGCGAAGTGCCACTGAAAGGATGTAAGAACAATTGTCATCTCTCTGATGCCAAGTTGTGATTTTAATCTTTCTTATGAATTGTGTGTAGTGATGTAAAAGTCGGCCTTGGCGGCCGCCAGCGCCCTAAGCCGAACCGATTTTACCCGAGTCGGTGAAAAAAATCGTTTTGGCCAAAAGTTGGCCTAAGCGGCCAAAAAATCGACCTAAGCGGCCAAAATCAGTAAAAAAAAAAAAAAAATTAGTATTATTCTAGGCGGGGATGCCGCCCGACTAGCGCCTAGCGATTTACGCAACCTTATTTGTGTGTAAGCAGTCAAGCGGCCTATCATGAGGTGATGCTTGAAGCTTGAACCTGTTGAGTGAACTTAATTATCATGAGATGCCAAGTTAGTTTGAAGGAAGACATATATGAAAAAAGAACAATAACAATCATACCACCTCAAGTACTAAGTGAAAAAGCATAACGATCCTTACTATCTATTGGATAACAATGTGAGATCTAAATACAATTGTTTATCACCTATTGATTGCGTGTGCCAGAATTCAACTAGTTTGTCTGACATCCTTGATACGCTGACGATTCCTCTGGGCTAACTGTCTCTCTGTTGTGGAAGTGTTATGATGCTTCTATGGCAAAGCTTTAATTTTGCATGTTTTAGATGATTGAAACTGCAGCCTTCTTGGACTTTACTGAATTTGCGTTCACTTGTGGTGTTTTTCTTGTTTGCTGAGACTTGCACATTTTGCCATCAGATATTTATAGAGGTATTTCTGGTCTTACTGGAGCCTTCTCCTTTTTACGGATACAATTGGAATGGCTCTAAAACTGTGAATTATCAAATACCTTAAAGAAGTGTCTAAATTATTTGTATTAATAAAATAGTTACAAACACGATGACAAGTACTGGAATACTTATAGTAGACTTTTTCGTTCAAACTGTTTGAGATGGTTTTGGACTTGTTCATACCTGTAGCTCAGGATTAACTTTTAATGTTAGATCAATCGATATATGGGGTTCCCATTGTTGAAAATCAGTTTTCAGACTTTACTGGTTTTCATGTGAAAAGTGGTATTATATTTGGATGAAAGAATGAAAAGTAATTATATATAGGTTTAGATGTGAGAATATGCTTGGTTCAGTGGTTTTGATGGAGTTTTAAATACGACAGTACGTGATAAAAATGAGATTATGTTTGTGTGTTTTGTGGTACTATTCTTAAAATTTTATATATATAACAATTTGAAAAGTTGGTAGTTGTTGGGTCCTCTTTCAATATCTTATTTTTGTACATGATATTATATTTATAAGAATTGTAGGTGATGGGTCCCATTAGATTGATATAGTTTGAAAAAGTAATATATTAGGTAGATAAAGTTAGCAATGGTTTGTCACACTAGTGTAATTTGAATGTAAGGAGGAGGGTTGCGTTAGGTCGACAGCCAGCGTAAAACTCTTGTCATTTCCTTATGGTATGGATCATATAAGACATCGTGATAAGTGCCAGATGCTCCCCGTAAGGAGTGCGCCGCAGGTCCGATGCGTGTGTCTTGCAAGACCGCTTACACCTCCATAAGTGGCTTGGGTGTAGTGAAAAATACACAAGAGCCCTCACACACTAATAAGAGGAACACAAATGATAATAAGAAAATTAGAAAGTATAGAATCGACAATTTGGAACATAGGTACTTTTGAGGTAAAACTATAGAGCTCGTAGATATTATGAAAAAACGAAACATAGATATTATGTGTATCCAAGAGACTAAATGGGTAGGCGAGAAGAAATTTAAAAAGCACACTAGATACTACAAGTTATAAGCTTTGGTATAGTGGAAAGGATGTAACCAGGAATGGGGTGGGTATCATTGTAGATCCTCTCTTCATAGATCAAGTAGTAGGAGTAACTAGAAAAGGAGATAGAATTATATCCCTTAAAATTGTAGTAGGTAACGAACTTATAAATATTGTTAGTGTATATGCACCTCAGTAGGATTAGATGATGCTAAATTTAAATTTTGGGAAGATTTAGAAACTCTAATGCAATCAATCCTCAAAATGAAAAAGTCATCATAGGTGGAGACTTAAATGGACATGTTGGGAAGGATAATGAAGATTATGAAAGAAAGGGTCCATGGAGGATATGGCTTTAGCTCGCGTAACAATGAGGTAGAACCATCCTAGACTTTGCGATTTGCTTATGATTTTATTATAGGTAATACCTTCTTTAAAAAGAGAGACGAACATTTAATCACATTTAAAAGTGGTCCTAACAAATCACAAATTGACTACTTTCTAACCAGGAAAACGAGAAAAATATGCAAAAATTGCAAAGTAATACTCGGAGAAAGCCTCACCACCCAACATAGACTACTAGCTTTGGATATCAAACTTATTAACATACACTTAAAGAGAAAGAAAATTAACATACCGAGAATTAAGTGGTGGAACTTAAAGAATATAGAAAAAAGAGATAGTTTTGTCAAATCTCTAGTAGAAACCATTGATTGGAAAGTGGAAGACAAAGCGGATGAAACATGGAACTATGTAACTACTCAAATGAAAAAGATCGCAAAAGAAACATTAGGGGTGTCAAATGGTAATAAATGGAATAAAGAGTGGTGGTGGAATCAAGAAATCAAGAAAAGGTAAAGGAAAAACGAACTAGTTACAAAGTATTGTATTCTGTAAAAACGAAGAAAACCTTAAAAGATATAAAGACGCAAAAAAAGAAGTAAGAAGATCAATATATGAAGCAAAACCAGGCATATGAAGATTTCTATAAGAAACTAGATACTAAAGGAGAGAAAGATATATATAAAATAGCAAAATTTAGAGAAAAACAAACAAGAGATCTAACCCAAATTAAATGCATAAAAGATGAGAATGAAAACATTTTAGTGAAAGACGAGGACATAAAAGATCGATGGAGGAGGTATTTCAATAATCTTTTTAATGAACCGAAGAGGAATGAAGTCACATTAGGGGAATCCAGCCAATCAATCGAATAGAAACCGTACCTTTTATCGTAGAATTCAACTTCATGAAAAGAAAAAAGCACTAAACAAAATGAAATCGGCGTTGCAAATGGTTAGTGCAGATGATATACCAATTCAAGCGTGGAAATGTTTAGGTGGAGTTGGAATATCATGGCTTACTAAATTATTTAATGTTATTCTAAAAACTAAGAAAATGCACGATGAATGGAGAAAAAGTATATTGATACCTATATATAAAAACAAAGGGATATCCGGTGAAAAAAAAAAAAAACAAAGGGGATATACAAAAATTGTGCAAATTACGTGGGGAATTAAATTAATAAGTCATACAATGAAACTATGGGAAAGAGTTATAGAAGCAAGAATAAGAAATGAAACTAGTATATTAGATAATCAATTTGGCTTCATGCCGGGAAGATCCACAATTGAAGCTACACACTTAATTAGACGATTATGTGAACAATATAATGAGAGAAAACAAGATTTACATATGGTTTTTATTGATCTTGAAAAAGGCATACGATAGAGTCAACCGTGATATAATGTGGCGCGTATTGGAAAAAAAGAGGAATAAAAATAGCTACATAGATGCCATAAAAGATATGTATGATGGTATAACAACATTATCGATCGGACACCAACAGGAATATCTAGTGAATTCCCAAACACTATAGGTTTGCATCGGGATCCGCTCTAAGCCCGTACCTTTTTATCCTAATAATTGATGAAATCACTAAACACTTACAAAAATCCATCCCCGAATGTATGTTATTTGCGGACGATATAGTTTTAATTGATGAAACAAGGGAAGGAGTAAATGCAAAATTGGAAGTTTGGAGAGAAGCACTAGAATCAAAAGGTTTTACTATAAGTAGGGCTAAAACAGTAATACATGGAATGCCATTTTAGTAAAAACAACAGAACAATGAGACGAAGGTTAAAATTGATGGACATGAAGTGAGTATAACAAAGAGTTTTAAATACTTAGGATCTATAATTGAAGAGAACGGAGAAATCAATAAAGATGTCACACATAGGATCGGGCGGGTTGGAATAAATGGAGGAGTGCATCTTCTATCCTTTGTGACCGTAAAATACCATTAAAATTGAAAGGAAAATTTTATAAAACGGCCATAGGGCCCGATGCTTTATGGAGCGAGAATGTTGGGCGACTAAATATGAACACGAACAAAAAATGAGGGTAGCGAGAGATGAGAATGCTAAGATGGATGTGCGGACACACTAGATTAGATAGAATAAGAAATGAACACATTAGAAACAAAGTGGGAGTAGCACCAATAGACGAGAAAATTAGAGAAACACGATTAAGATGGTTTGGACATGTTTATAGGAGACCTTTAGATGCACACGTGCGACGTTTAGAAGGTAGAGAATCACTCACACAAATCAAAAAGAGGGAGAGGTAGGCCTAAAAAGACTTGGAAAGAAGCTATTAAACATGACATGTTATACCTAGAAATAAACGAAAATATGGCTTATGACCGTAAACGATGGCGCGATATGATCCGTATAGCCGACCCCACGTAGTGGGATTAAGGCTTAGTTTGTTGTTGTTGTTGTTTTATGTATAGAGTTGAAAATTGGAATTATGGGTTTGAGCTGTTTTTTTATGTGAAAAATGAGAAAATAGTAATTTTCGATGACAATTATGATTCCATTTTTATGAACTGTATAAAAATGGAAATAGGGGTTCGGAAGTGAAACCATACAAGGCCAAAGCTTCTTATTCATAAACTCGTTGATGGTTAAAGTGCTAACTTCATATGGATTGAGATCATTCTGGATCAGGGCCGATGATGTTCACCCTGAAGAAGTATTGGTTGTTTTATTGAGGTGAATGATGACAATAAAAACTTTATCCAAGTATAGGAGATCATATTTTTTTTGTATTTTTGCTTTATGTCCGAAATGCTAGTTCTCTGTCAGACTTAATATGCATATGATTTTGCTAGTCATGTTTATCATTTTCCATGGAATTTGCATAATTGTTATTTGTCTTCCTTTCAGCCGTCTGACAATGCAGGAACTGTAGATTTACGACACTTTGCTTTTTATGCATTTGCTGGTCGAAGTGGTGAGCTACGGTGGACGAGAAAGAATGAGGTTATTTTTATATTTTATGAGTTTACTTTGTCCTATTCCACTTTCAGAATATGCAAATGATGAGAGACATTTCAAATTTTTAAATGTCAATCAGAGATCCAAACCTTGGAAAGACCTGTGTCTGCTGTTTAAACATTTCGGTTTATTCCATTGTTTTTGTAATTTGTCTGACCAAGATGATATGAAAGGTTTTCTGTCTTAAGATGAGAACAACCTTTCTAATATCATATTGTTAGTTGTAGTGAAAATTGCAGGAAAACTAAGGTAATTCTTGGACTTGATTATCCAAAATAACAAGATCACTACTGACTTAATATCAAGGAGGAAATGATTTAATTTCAGTATACAGACAGTGTTCTCAAAATTCCATTAGAATTTTTTATTTTAGAGAATTCTTAAATGCCTGGCTTAGAAATACGTGATAAGTGCAGATTCAAATGTAGTATATGATATTACAGGAAGACTATATTTGGATTTGGGCAGTGAAATGTTTACCAAAGGGAACCTAGTGCATTCAGAATGTTTTTTCTTCAAACTTTCTTTCACTGGCTTTCCTCACTTGGAATGTACAAAACTCGTATTGTTATTTTTCCTGTTTCATGACCATAAATCCTTCATCTTTTCCTATGGAAGATACAGACATTGGGTTTCAGGAAAGCAGTTCTCTCTTTTAGATGGGAACGTGCTTAGCAACTTGTAACATCATTCAATGTCTACTTTATATATTAGATTAGATCATAATGAGCTTTTGTTTTTAAATCTGGCTTTATGTTCTTAATGTGCATATCTTTTCCCAACCTGATTTCAACTCTCTGATCTTGCAGAACATGGATGCTCAATCTTCTGATGCATCACAGTTGATTCCACAGCACAATTACAAGCTTGATGTTCATGCATTGAACACTCGTCATCCAGGAGAGGTATGCTGTTGAGATAGCTGAAGATTTGATTGAAATGTTTCTTTGAGAATAGCTTTTCATTTATCTGTCACTTGATGAAGGGAGATAAACTTCTACTTCTCTTACAAGAGATTGTGAGAGATGGGGCAGGAAAGAACAATTGAAATTGTTATTAATGTAATTTGCCTCAGTGCACTGTAGAAAAGCCTGTGATTGTTGATGCCCAATGTAGTTTTTGGTCAAGTTGATAAATTGTTTACGGGACTGAAAAAATTTAAGTTTTAGGATTTTCTAGAACTGAATGCAGGTTAAATGCTACTTTTGGACTTCAAATGACTTGTAATTTTGAATTATGGTTAGGATATTAGTTGCTAAGATGGAGGTCATTAAATATGGGGTTCAAATACAATAGTTTCTTGGATAGGAAAAGATGATTTTTAGGTCTTGCTTCGTGTAATTTAGGCTATAAGATTAGAAGAGGATTCAGCCTTTAATTGTTGGGAAAATCTCACTCTACAAGTGCGCTTTTTTGTTCAACAACCTATTACATTGTGGTATGATGACTCAATGAGATATTCCTGGTGTATCTTTAGATTTGTTGCCGTATTTATTTTGTGAATGCTCGTTTGGATTCTTTCTGCATTTTGTTCTATTCTGAATGTAGGCCCTCATCAGGGAAATTTTATAAACGTTTGTATACATATATATATATATTCTTTTAATTCCTATAACGTAACTTATGCTTGAGTTCATTTAAATGTTTTCCTCTGTAGTTTGAATGTAGGGAATTCAGAGAATCCATTCTTGGAGTCATGCCTCATCATTGGGTAAGTATGATTTATAATTCTCTCTCGCATGTTGCATAGTCAAACAGTTGATGTAAAGCCCATTTGTGATCCTGATACGTTCTGAATTTTATCTTATCAGGATCGCCGGGAAGACACTGTGCTGAAGCTGGCGCATTTCAGGCGTCACAAGAGGAAAACACTCAAGAAAATACCTGGCAAGACCACCACCTACCCTTTTCACAAGCCCGAAGAAAAGCAATCTCCTGGAAAGGATGTGACAAAAAAGGTTTCGAATGTGATTGAGAAGGCAGTTAATATTGCTAAATCAGCAAAGACGAAGAAGGTGAGATTTTAAAGTTTCTCTAAGTAGTTGGTCCAAAAATAACCCTCATTCATCCACTAAATATATTTAGGCACGTGTTATGTGTAAATATTCATTCTCTCTTTTACTATTCACTGTTAAGCTGTTAGTAGGTTGTAGAACACATTGTAGTTTCACAAGTGAGAAAATTCTTCTGCTAGCTACATGTCTATACCCATCATGGCAGCCTCTTATCATCTTTAAATTGAGGTTCATGCTGTTGCATGATTGGAACTGATAATATAAAATTTGAAACCATTTACTCTTGGTAAAAATCTTTCTTACAAGAAAGCATACTCTTGTCGAAATTGGAATATGAAGGTTTTGAAGATTTTTTTTTCCTAAACCAGCTAAACTTAAGGAAGATATGTGAATTGATTAATTAGTGCTGCTGCCAAACTGATGGGTTTTAATTGGTCAGATATGGAACTTTGTGGAATCTGGTTTGGTTAATATGAACAGTTATATGTGCTGTTAATGGTTTTCGTATAATCATTTGGCTTTCCAGCGTGTAAGTTTTGCAACCTTACAATTACTTCATTTTTTTTATCGTGCAGCCTTTGCCATATATACCTACCATAACAAATTACACTCAGCTCTGGTGGGTACCTAATGTTGTCGTTGCTCATGAAAAAGAGGGGATTGAAGCCATTCATTTGGCATCTGGACGCACCTTATGTAAGGTGAAAAATCAGCGATAGATGGCTTGATTCTTAAGTTTCTATAAAATCAGCAGCAAATGATATTAGTGCAGAAACTATTGACATTTGATTGTTTGTGCACAAGATATTCTTTCCTGCCTTTTAACATGAAGTTGACTGAATCAGTTGTCTTCGACATAATAAATATTCCTGTCTTTTTGTGGCTGTGAAGCCCAAATAGTGTTGTTGAAGTTCTATGAGAGTAAACCAACATTTTGTCTAAGTATTAGGGCTGCTATCTTTAAGGATAGCATTCTTGCTATCATGCTGACAACTATTTCATGATGATTATCTTTTGGGATGTTACAAAAATACCTCTGAGGTTTAGCCTAATTACTAAAAACTCACAGTTATCTTTTAAAACTACAAAGATCCCCTTGAGGTTTGTATTTACCTAACAAATAAACCCCACTTGAGGGTGCAATTTTTTAAGCTAAAAACAAATGTCGTTGGGGGGGTTTGGGGGTTGGTTTGTAATTTTAAAAGATGCCTTGTTTTTTTGCAATTAGGCTAAACCTCAAGGGTAGTTTTTGTAATTAACCCTTATCTTTTGAGGACGGAATCCATGTGTGGTGTTTGTGCTCTGGGTTGTGTAACATGATTATTATCTAATGCATTCTCTGAATATGTCTGACTTGGCAAGTGTGTTACAATGTTTTATGTGCTTGGTTATTGATGTACCTGATGACTAGTTTAACATATTTGCTAGAATCTAAATGACATGCTATATTTTATCCATCCAGCTACATCTTCAAGAAGGTGGCCTTCATGCTGATATTAATGGAGATGGCGTCCTAGATCATGTTCAGGTGATCTTCTAGCCCAATTTTATGTTAATGGGGTCTTATTTTCTCCCCTTAAAATCATTGCACCATGAAAGCACTAGGCAGCATTTTAGGTTTTTTTTTTTCAGTGAATTGTTGCACCCTTTTTTCTATCTAATTGGATACAAAAACTCGTGCCCCCAGCTCTTTCGCATGGAGGTGAAACTCCTGTAATTATTTTGATTAATCAATCACCTTGTTTTATCCAGTGGTAGTCCTGTTGAAATGAAAGGCCAATGGGCAAAGTCGAAATGTTCTCATGTTAGGTGGACACCTACGCGTTTTTTGACTATGACTCAAGTGGCAGCATATTGCCACTTTCATTTTCTTAGATAAGGCTGTGTGTTAATATTTATGGGGGAGGTCAAATGTAGATGGTTATTACCCAAATATAGGCAGTTTTATAGTTGTTTATTGGTAAGATCTCTGATGTGCCTCCTTGGGTTGAAGGACTAAAATCTATTCTTAAGCTTTTTATGTAGGATTAAGTGGTTTCTGGCATAACTTTTATCAATGCTTTGGGTGGCTGATTGGGGTAAGCTTCATTGTGATTTGTAATATGCAACTGAGAGGGAGGTTTGTTATTTGGTGTAGCTTGAAACTTGTTTTGTGGGTTGATCCAGTGTTTTTCATGTAAAATATTGGTGTCGACTATTTGTTGATTGTTTTCTTGTTGTACCTTATTACTTGGGTGATAATAAAGTTTCATTAACCCCCACCCCATGTCCCCATCCCCCAAAAAATAAAAATAAAATAAAAATAAATAAATAAATAAAAAAGAAAAAGAAAAAGAAAAGAAAAGAATAAATATGACTGGAAATAATCCATGCCAACCATTCTGTTCTTTCATTTGGTTTGGTGGATCACAAGCGTCCTACGTTCAAAGTTTTGTACTCTAAACTTTGTAGTTTGACACATTTTTATGTTAAAGAAGATGGAAATAATATTGTCTTTAAACTTTATTGAGAAAACTTAATTGCTTGTGTTGTTTTTGGCACAAGGTGATGCAACACTTCATGGCCGTTGGGCATATCGCTCATGGAGCTTTTTGGGTACTTTGGCTCAGATTATTTAGACGGTGGATATCAAAATTATTTGGTTTACAAACTTGAAATCTCTATTTGGATATTTGAAATGCTAGAAGATTTTTTTTTTTTGTATTTGTGCCCACTAATTCGGCACGAATAGATCATTTTTCTTTCGTATTTCATGATAGTAGAAAATCTTCTAATTTAGACTTTTGGTAGAAAAAGAGATTGTAAAAATTGCTTTGTGCTTTCTTTCTCCGTTAACTTCTCCTCTTTGAAATTTAAGATCTAAATTTGGGAACTACCATAAACATCAAGAATTTCCTCCTAGGTATAGATAATAGGAGTGTTTTGCAACGAAGTAGGAATTTTGTCAAATAAAACTGGTTTTCTTATATCATTGATGACAATTGTTATGTTTATCTGTTCTAAAGGTTGTGGGTGCCAATGGTGCTGAACAGACTGTTGTGAGTGGATCTATGGAAGTTCTGCGTCCTTGTTGGGCTATTGCAACATCAGGCGTGCCAGTTCGAGAACAGCTTTTTAATGCTTCTATATGTCATCATTCTCCTTTTAATTTATTCCAACACGGAGAGTTCTCTAGAAGCTATGGTCGGCATGTGGATGTGAGTTCATTGGAGGTTGCAGCACCCATTCTGATCCCAAGAAAAGATGGTCATAGGCATCGTAAGAGGAGCCACGGTGATGTTGTCTTCCTAACAAATCGAGGCGAGGTATACTGCTCAAGTCTCTCTCTCTCTCTCTCTCTCTCTCTCTTCTCTTCTTTTCTTTTCTAATTTATTTAGGGATAATTACAAAAAGCCCCCCTAAGGTTTGGGCTAATTACTAAAAAACCAAGAGGTTTTTGAAAATTACAAGAAATTCTGCACATGGAGAGGGAAAATGTAAGACGGATCAAACCTAAATGGGGTTTTTGTAATTTTCGAAAATCTCTGGATTTTTTTTTTTTTGTAGTTAGCTCGAACCTCAGTTTTTTTTTAATCCCATTTATTTATTTGCATACATTCCCCTTAAATGAACCTTTAGTAGAATTGCTCGCCCCATCTAGTTTTTCTTAAATTTGGTTCATCGCGAGGCTGGTTTCTTTTGGAGAAGTACTGAGTGCATCTTTTTTCATTTTATTCCGGGATGGGGGTGGGCGGGTGGGGTGTCATGTTGGGTACTAATTGACTAATTGTGATAAGAAATTGCATGATCTGAAGTTATTTGTTCATGAAGTTTTAAGTCATAAGTTATTTCAATGTTCTGCAAGAACTCCTTTGCTATTGGAAAATTGAAATCTCAGCTTCCTGTTGGCTGTTGTATTGCTATTTCATATGCAAACGTTCATGAATTCCTGGATTAAAAATATATTAAGGTTAAATTACAAAATTACCCCTGAGGTTTTACCTAATTTTAAAAAAAATCCAGTTATTTTTCAAAATTAAAAATAACCCCTTAAGTTATTACAAACATCCCATTCAGGTTTGTATTTATTTAACAAATACCTCCCTATTGAAGGTGCAATTTGTGAAATGGAAACAAATATTGAGGGGGTATTTATAATTTTGAAAGATAGTTGAGTTTTTCTATAATTAGACTGAATCTCGGATATTTTTGTAACTAACCCAATATATCATCATGTCAATTTTCATGATTTCATGGATTAAAATAACGTATTACTTATGTTTCAGGTAACATCGTACTCTCCAGGCTTGCACGGACACGATGCCGTCTGGAATTGGCAGATCTTGACCGTGCCACATGGTCAAACCTTCCATCTCCATCCGGGATGACAGAATCTACCGTGGTCCCCACACTGAAGCCATTCCCATTACGCCAACACGATAGCCAAGAACTGATTCTCGCGGCAGGGGATCAAGAAGCCGTAGTATTATCTCCCGGAGGAAGTATATTAACAGCCGTCGATCTTCCTGCACCTCCCACACATTCGTTGGTGTGCGATGATTTCTCAAACGACGGGTTAACAGATTTCATTTCGTGACTTCCAATGGCGTGTACGGCTTTGTTCAGACGAGACAACCGGGTGCCTTGTTCTTTAGCACGCTCGTAGGTTGTCTTCTTATTGTGATGGGAGTGCTATTTGTGTCTCAATATTTGAATTCCAACAAGGGAAAGCCGAGGGTTTCATCGGCTCAACTGTGACAACGTTAAGACTTTTTCGTAAATGTTATTGGACGATATTGGAGTGTCTGGCATGGGCCCCGTAAAGGTACAAACGCCATCGCCTGCAAAGGAAGACATGTTGAGGTATGTATGGTTTATAGGCGAAAGAAAGAGATGCAAAAAGTTTGTTCACATAATGGAGCTAGGTATGCTTTCGGATTCTTTCTATGCTCGTCGTTTTTTTCAGTCTACCGTTTTTGTTACGCGCTTAACTTGAAGAGCTTTTTACGTGTAGAATGATCAATGTATAAAAAGTGCTAAAATTTTTAGATGGACTGCCAACAGTTAACTTCTCAAGCAAGAAGAATCTGAGCTCTCGTCTTTTTTTTTTTTTTTTAATTCCTGTATCACTTCTAGGGTTGACAATTGGGGTTGAGTCCCCGCTGACATGTTTGGGTTCGTGGGTTCATGGGTCGGAATATCTACTCAAATTGTCCTATTTAGTTATCTGTGCCAGATTTTTTTAAACACAAACCCGACCTATTTATTTATAGGTAACCCGAACCTGACCTCTTCAACTCAGTCTAATAAAATTGCTTTTATGTACATTTATATTAATTTCAACGTAATACATTCAGATTTTTTAAAATCATTCACTATGACACTATATTAAATCAATAAAAAAATATCACAATTTACAAGATACAAAAAGAAATAACATAATTGCACAAATAACATAACATACTTATCATATTTTGAGGACAACATAATAAGAGATATAAAATTACATAAATAATTAAGAAGATTTTAGCATTTAAATTTTATGGAGATGTCTTTTTTTTTTACAATTAATTATTTACTAAATTTTCTTTTAAATCACTATGGGTTATACAAATTAAATGTGTCATGGTTAACCCAACCTGATCTGTTCATATGGCGGGTTAGTTGGGTTCGATCCGATTTTGGCCGTACTGATGAAACTTAGACCCATACTAATTAATTTCGTGTTGGGTTTGGAATTGGCGAATTGTCACCCCTAATCACTTCGTTTAAAAATCAGTAAACTGAAGCGATGGAAACTTGCGTTATAGAATTTTTAAATAATTAATGATAATCAACCATATGTCATGACTAAGATTGAAAATTTATAAGATGTCTCAAAGGAGATTCCTTAGAGGTTAATCGAGAAACATGGGTTGGTCTGGCCGAAACCAGTAATGCATCATTAGAGTAGCAACAGCATCTGGATAGATATGGATAAAAGTTTAATCATCCACCATTGCTGTGTGGGCATTTCGAATCAGATTTTGCATACATTTAGTGATTGAAGATATATTGCCTTATTCAAGAATCAATGCCGTGAGGTTCTTACAATAAAGATACTTTAAATAAAATACAGCCTAATTTGCAATTTTAGTCTTCCCGCTACAGGGATTAGCAATATATGTAGTCTTGTAGAAATTATGATTTACAAAAAAGTCTCATAAATTTCAAAAACTATTGATTTGAGTCATTTGATCATCGGAAATTGGAAAAGCTGTCAGAAAAAATTATATATGCGTCCACATTCCTACCAAACCCGTTGATATGGAACTAATTTTGCTTATGTAGATATCATTTAGTAGCTTGTTCTTTCCTCAGTGTCAATCAACGTATTATCTCACTTAGAAGATGCTCACATAAACTAAATTAGTTTCCACATTAACGAGTTTGACTAGTAATGTGGACTCGTGGATTTTCTAGCAAACTTTTCGAACTTCAGGCGATTGTAGGGATGACAATAGAGCAGGGAGAGGCAGCAAAACGGGTCGATCCGTGTAGAATTAAAAAATATTATTATATCATAAAATGGTGGAATCATTTAGAGCTCTCTCCTTTCTTGTCCCAGATTTTCATGGCCTGGTGCATAGATGAAAATTGAAACACAGATAATTCAAATAAAAATGAAAGAAAAAAGAAAAAAAAAAAAAAGAAAAATAAATTGCTATAAACTTGTAATATAATTATAAGTCTATTTATAATTTTTTTTATCTCGTATTTTGTTTTATCAATCCATGTTCATTATCAATGTATTATGTTAGATATAACTTTTATTTGATCAGAAAAGAGAAAATATTATTGTGGAAGCACAAGGGTGCCTCAACCCGTTTACAAAATTTTACAATAACCCGATTCATGATTTCAGCTCTAAACCAGTCCGAGTAGGGAATTGCACAAGGCTAGAGTTTTATGAGGTCAATCAATCTGTCAAAATCCAGCTTATACTTGCGAGATGATATCATTACATTCCTTCCAAATTCCCCAAACGGTGCAAATCGCTTTCCAATCTGGATTTGCTTTCTTGTTACGTATTATTAAGTGCATAAGAATTATATTATCATATGTATCATATATATTTTAAAAAATAAAGTAATTAGGCTGGTGGGGAATGGTACTCGTGGAACAGAAGTGATACTCATGCTCCCCCACTCTAGGTCACAGGTTGGGGCAGCCCAAACACAACATGCCGGAGCAGGTTGGCCCAAATTGCATTCCCTAGGCGATCGGGATGTTTTTCTAAAGCTATGAGAGTTTTTTACAAATTGTGATTTCTGCACTATAACTGCTAACCCCCTTGGTCGGTCAAGGATTGCCCGCCGCCCAATAAAACCAAGCTTCGATTCACGACTGTCCTGAGACCTGCAAAACAACCATTAGAAGGTGTCCGGAAGGATTTTCTGGCAACACCCACTCGGACGCTCAAGTCAGGATCACTCTAAAGAGAGAAAATATTGGAAAATCATGCAAAGTGTGTATGCAAGTTCTAACCTGAGACATATCTTTTTGTGAGCTATTTATTGGTTAACAATTAGGGTTTCGTGTTTGTCAAGCCAAGTTAAAACCCTACCTTAAATCTTTGGGCTTAAGTTAATTACTCATTTTGAGTCGTGCACCTCCCAAGCCCAGCAGCTCTGGAGGCCCTTAAGTTTGTCCATTAATTGGGGCCCAACCTACTTAGATCAGGAAGCTTTAGGTTTGCACCTTAATTGGAGACCAACCCACTTAGGTTGGGTTCGTCCGGCCTATAGCTCGGTATTTCCAAGCCCCTTTGTTCTAGCCAATCGTTGGCTTTCATTCCAAGGGATAAGCAACTAGCCCAGAAATTGGCCCAATGCTGGTAGATCGGCCCAATCATCTGAGGCCATCCAACACTTGGGCCTCCCTGTGAGATCGGGATGAGCCTTACACGTCAGCCCAACCTATTTACTTAAAGGTGTCCCTTCAAATATTCCTAATAGCTTAGTACTGAAATCCTTTACCAAGTTGGGCTTCCACCATTAGCCCAAGTCTATTCATCGAGCCGATTTAGACATGTCAGTCCAAATAAGCCCCTATCAATCAGTCCCCCCAATTATGTCCCGAAGTACCTTGACCACATCGGACATAATTGCTTTACTTAACTCAGACCGACCTCTAAAATTTCTTTAGTCAACTTGGTTGTGTCTGTTAGATAAATGTTTTTATCGTAATTTTGATGATTTTATTTAAATGAACCAAAACAATGTCTCTAAATGTTGTCCAAATACTCCTAATCGATTTAAAATATTTTTACTAATTTTTCGGAGTATTTCTTGAAGTTTATTTTTGACAAAAATTGGGCAACAGTTCTATTTCGTGTTCAACCAGTCGCCCTAGAGAGCAACCCATGCCTGAAAGTTTGATTTCTGAAATAGAAACGAGACGCTTAAAAAATCTCAGGTGGTCGACCGATGCCTGGGAAGTTAAAAACCTCTCTGTTCTTCTTTTGTGAGAGGTTGGATAGGTCACCTAGGGGGTGGACCGGTCGAATAGGGGTAGGCCGGTCCAACCCCCCTTGCACCGGTCCAACATGCCATTTTCTGGGTTTTTATTCAAAATCCGTGTTTGTGTTCAATCGGTCGACCTCAAGGTTTATCAACAAACTATCTGTTGAGCAGCAAACAACTTTTCATGATTTTGAGGGATTGATTTCTAACAGCTATAATCTTGATTTAATTTGCATTTTTTTTGTAGAATTCAATCTCCAAGGAGAAGCCTATGTCTGAAACTCAAATCCAAGACTTCTCCTATAAATAGATGAAGGATTGAAGCAACAAGACACAACAATACAAGCAATACAATCACAAGCAAAACTCTTGTTCTTCATTTTCATATCTTGTTGTATCTAGCCTAAGTCTTTCACTTGCACATCTTGGGTACTAGACTTCATTCTTGATTACACTTGCACTTCAAAGTTGTATACTTCATTATCGAGTTGTAATCTTGAATTTGTTTCTATCATCCAAAGCAAGATAACCTTGTTAGTGTTCTTGTGGTAAGAGTACACTTGGGTGTTTTTAGGTATTGAAGAGTGTGGTACTCTTCATAGGTGTAAGACGATTGTGGTAATCTTCTTGTTGGTGTTGTAAGAAGAGTGTGATACTCTTCAAAGGTTAAGGTGTAATAGTTTGGTGCTATTAATAAAATTTCTTTTTCTTTTTCGAAATCCACTTCGGATATACCAGGGTGGTAGAGGATTAGGCCCTAGGTGAGTTAAAACTCTATTTAAATCAACGTGTGGTTTATTTTCCCGCACTTCCATTCTTACTATTGTTTCTACATTCAAAAAAGAAGGCCAAATCGAAAAAATCGGCATAATCTATTCACTCCCTCTAGATTATCGTAGCCACTTGGACTAACAAGTTGTATCAAAGTCAAACTCTTTGGCAAGCTCGTTTCTTCATTGCGAGTAAAGAGGAAAGATCCATGGCTACGAGTGAAAGCTATCTCACCACCGGCGCTTCCACCAACAAGCCACCTCTATTCGACGCAAACAATTATGCTTTTTGGAAAGACCGAAGGGAGTGCTTCTTACAAGGGTGCGGGTTCGATATATGGAATACGATCATTAAATGAATAGCATAACGTACAAAGAAATTTGAGGATGGCACCTCGGTTCTCAAGACCTTCAAGGAATTTGACGATAACGACATGAAGTCATTTTCTCGTAAACGGTAAGGCGTTAAATATTTTGCATTGCTCTCTTACCGCAATCGAGTATAATCGTATTAGAGGCATAAGATCCACACATAAGTTTTGGGAAAAATTGGAAACCATCTATGAGAGTACAAAGAAGGTCAAACAAACAAGAAAAACCATGCTTGTTAAACACTTTGAAAACTTCATTATGCTTGATGGAGAAAATATTTCAAAGATGGTGGAAAGGCTTGACAACATAGTCAATCCTCTAGTGCACTTGGGAAAATCATATCCGAAGAAGACAAAGTCACACCAAAGTTGTAAATGCGCTCCCCGGGTCATGGTCGGAAAAAGTGACGACAATTACGGAAGCTCAAAATCTTGAAACGCTCAAATTCGATGAGCTCATTGGGAACCTCCTCATCTATGCAGTGTATCTTAAGGTGAGGAAAGATTCCAAACCATCCACCTCTCAATCGGGTATGCAAATTATTCCTAAAGGCTTAAAATCTTCTTCTAATATTTCATATTATGTTAGTGATGAGGATGTTGAGGAGACGACCGCTCTTGTTCGAAAATTTGCCAAATTTGTGAATAAAAATAAGGCAAGAAAATCAAGAGACAACTCATGTTTCAAATGCGGGAGACCCAAGCACTACATAGCCGATTACTCGAAATTAGCGGAGGAAGAGCAAAAGAAGAAAAAACCTTTTCCCAAGAAGAAAGCTCTAAATGCCGAAGCAAAAACTTGGGATGTGCTACTTGCCACATCCAACGAGGATGAAGAAGCGGAATATGGTCTCATGGCCATAGACGATGAAACTAATTAGGTACGCTCTAACTCTTCATCTTCTTCTTTAGTTAATGAATTGCAATGTGATTATGATGAGCTCCAAAATGAATTTAGAGATATGTTATGCGAATACAAACTTTTTGAAAAGGAGTTTAAAGAACTCAAATTGGAGAAAGAAAAATTATTTACTTCTTATGAATCTCTTGATCGTGCCCATTCTATTACTATTACAAAAATGCATGCTCTTGATTCTGAAAAACAAATGCTCACAAAAGAAATTGAAAATTTGAAAAAGGATGTGCATCGTTTTAATTTATGCATGGATAAAGTTACAAAAATTCTTGATGCACAAAGGAGTGAGCATTCTAAATTAGGACTTGGTTAGAAACCTTTTCAAAATACTTCTAAGAAAAATGACCAATGTCCAACTTTCATACGTGCTAGTAGTTCTAATAATCTTGTTTGTTTTTATTGTGGTAAAAATGGACACTATGCTAATGATTGTAAATTGAAAACAACTTTAGCTAATTTTGGAGACCCAAAGGTCTCAAACTAACCCTCATGGACCCCAAAATTATAGGGTACCTAAAAATGATTCATTTATAGGTGCTATGGGCTATAACCATAATGGAAGATTCAAAATGGCTCGTGGACAGCGGGTGTTCACGCCACATGACCGGAAGGAGAGAATTTTTTACCAACATCAAGCTCCAAGAAGAAGAATTCTTGGAAATAGAGAAATTGGTAATTCTTCTTTCTCTTTTAGTAATGTTCTTTTAGTTGAAGGGCTTAAATTTAATTTGATAAGTGTAAGCCAACTTTGTGATTCAAATTATGATGTTATTTTCAATAAAGAAAAATACCTTATTCTTAAAAATGATAAAATTATTTGTGAAGCAAATAGAAATGACAATCTTTATAAAATTTGTACAAGTGATTTGGTTAGTCAAAATGTTTCTTGTCTTGCCGCCAATAATGATTTAACTAGTTTATGGTATAGACGACTTGGACATGTTGGATACAAAAATTTGCAAAGTATTTACAAAAACCAACATGTAAAAGGACTACACAAATTGAGTTTTGAAAATCTTGGCTTATGTGACACTTGTCGAAAAAACAAATTAGTTAAGAGTAGTTTTAAGCCCAAAAATTAAATTTCCACAACTAAGTCTCTACAATTACTTCATCTTGATTTGTACGGGGATATTGGCATGGCTAGTCTAAGTGGAAAATATTACACTTTAGTTATAGTCGATGATTATTTTAGATATACTTGGGCTATTTTTCTTGCTAATAAAAGCGATGCCGTTAATGAGTTTGCTAAGTTGTGTGGACTTATTGAGAATAAAAAGGAAGATACCATTAAATCTATTCGAAATGATCGAGGCGGTGAATTTGATGGAGATTATAGAGTCTTGTGTGAAATTAAGGGATATGCCCATAATTTTTTGGCTCCAAGAACACCACAACAAAATGGAGTAGCCGAAAGGAAGAATCAGACTCTTCAAGAAATGAGTCGATCAATGCTCAATGAATTTTCTCTTCCAAAATATTTTTAGGCCGAAGCCGTAAGTACCGCGTGCTATGTTATTAATCGTGTTTACCTTCATCATAAGTTGAATAAAACACCATATGAGCTTTGGAAAGGAAGAACCCCAAATATAAACTATTTCAAATTTTTTGGGTGCAAGTGTTTTATTTTGAATACTAAGGATCAATTGGACAAACTTGATCCTAAGGCCGATGAAGGAATTTTTATGAGGTACTCTACTAAGAGCAAAACGTGTCGGGTTTATAATAAGACTAGTATGGTGGTTGATGAATTATTCATGTCAAATTCAATGAAGCTTCGAGTATTGAAAGGATACCAAATGATGAAAGTGATGAGGAAGATGATGTTGAACCTATTATTCAAATTGATGCCCAAAATGATCAACCCTCTACATCAAGTGATCAACCATCAACTTCAAATGTTCTTCAAGAAGAAAAAAGTGATAATTCGGATTTTCCCGTTGCTTTAAAATTCGAAGGAGTTCATCCAAAAGATCTCATAATTGGGGACCCTCTAGGCAAGGTGATGACTAGAAGGAAATTTGCCGAAAAAACACTTATTTCTCAAAAAGAGCCTAAAAATGAAAAGAAAGCAATTGAAGATGAGGATTGGTTTTTAGAAATGCAAGAGGAGGTGAATCAATTTGAAAGGAATGATGTTTGGGAATTGGTACCTTGTCCTCAATCACAAACAATTATTGGTACAAAGTGGGTATTCCGAAACAAACTCGATGACCAAGGCAATATTGTTCGAAATAAAGCAAGGTTAGTAGCTCAAGGGTATTGTCAAGAAGAAGGTATTAATTATGATGAAAATTTTGCACCCGTAGCACGTTTAGAAGCTATTCGTATTTTACTTGCATATTATTGTTTTAAAAATTTCAAGCTTTACCAAATGGATGTTAAATCTGCTTTTCTAAATGGTTTTATTCAAGAAGAAGTCTATGTAAAACAACCTCCGGGGTTTGAAATTTTTTCTAGGCCAAATGATGTTTACAAACTTAAAAGGCCTTATATGGTTTGAAACAAGCACCCCGAGCATGGTATGATAAACTTAGCTCTTTCTTTTGCAAAATGGATTTACAAGAGGTAAAGTTGATACTACTCTCTCTGTTTTTGAAAAAGGGCAAGATTGCTTACTTTTTCAAATTTATGTTGATGATATTATTTTTGGTGCTACTAATGATTCTCTTTGCAAGAAATTTTCTAAGTTGATGCAAGGTGAGTTTGAGATGAGTATGATGGGGGAGCTCAATTTCTTCCTCGGACTCCAAATTAAGCAATGTCAAGAAGGTATATACATATCGCAATCATAGTATACCAAAGAACTTCTAAAGAAGTTCGGAATCGAAGAAAGAAGAACCGACACTACTCCTATGGCAACCAATGTTAAGCTCGATAAGGATGAAAAAGGCAAGTCGATTGATGAATCAAAATATCGAGGTATGATTGGTAGTTTACTTTATTTAACCGCAAGTAGACCCGATATTCTTCATGCCGTATGCCTATGTGCTCGTTTTCAAAGCAATCCCAAAAAATCTCATATGAGCTGCTAAAAGAAATTTATATTTGAAAGACACTATTTCATATGGCTTGTTTTATCCAAATGACGAATTTTTTTCTCTTAAAAGATATAGTGATCTGGATTATGCGGGAAATATTGATGATCGCAAAAGCACCTCCGGGTCATGTCAATTTTTAGGCGATTGCCTCGTATCTTGGTTTTCGAAAAAGCAAAATTGTGTTTCTTTATCAACGGCCGAAGCTGAATACATTTCCACGGCCTTTTGTTGTACTCAATTGCTTTGGATGAAACAAACCTTAGCGGATTACAAATGTTCTTTTGAAAATGTTCCTATTTTTTGTGACAACACGTCTGCTATAAATATTGCTCAAATCCGGTTCATCATAATCGTACTAAACACATTGAGGTTCGTCATCATTTTCTACGGATTGCGTTTCCAAATGAAAAATTGAGATGTGTTTCCTTCCGTCTCAAGATCAGCTCGCATATATTTTTACAAAACTGCTAACCGCCGAGTCTTTTGCTTCAATTCAAGCTTGTTTAGGCATAATTCATATCGAATAAGATCTATGTTTGCATTTTGCGCGCTTTTAAAACTCAGGGGTGAAAATTCGGATTTTTGGCTCAAAAATGGGACAAAACCTGAAAAAACTGCTCTAGGCGCCGGATGAAGGGAGGTCGACCGGTCGACCTCTGCCTAGATCGGTCGGCCTCCCCTTCGACTGGTTGAGCAGCTTGATTTTTGTTTTAAATTCGTTTATGTCCTCAGTTTTCTCATTTTCACATTTTTCTTCTATTTTTCGACCCCTTTACAAATTTCACATACAATTCACACAAAATGATTTATTTTTTGCAAATTATATACTTGTGGCCTTATTTTGTTGATATATCATCATTATTTCTCGACTTCAGCGATTGATTGGTAAGATTAATTCCCTTTTATTCTCAATTGGGTTGAACCCTTGAGAAAGTGCTTATCTTTTGATATTTTGATGCAATTCTTGTATATTTGTGTTGGGTATGATCATTGTTGTGAATGATATTTATAGAATTGCATTTGGTGATGAAATTTTGGGCTTTATTACCTTTACAAGGGCTATATACATCTTCGTTTTTATTCTACACACGCCAAGTGTTCGACAAAATGCTCAACGAAAATTTCATCCCTAACATGATTCTCTCGATTTCAAAAGTCTTATAAGTTTATAGAGATCATGTTTTGTTACTCAAATGAGCTTTTACTAATTTTTTGGAGTATTTCTTGAAGTGTATTTTTGACAAAAATTGGACAACACTTCTGTTTTGTGTTTAACCGGTCACCCTAGAGGGCAACCCGTGCCTGAAAGTTTGATTTCTGAAACGCAAACGAGACGTTTGAAAAATCCCAAATGCCTGGGAAGTTAAAAACCTCTATGTTCTTCATTTGTGAGAGGTTGGACCGGTCACCTAGGGGGTGGACCGGTCGAACAGGGGGTCGACCGGTCCAATCCCTCTTGGACTGGTCTAACAAGCCATTTTCTGGATTTTTATTCAAAATCCGTGTTTGTGTTCAACCGGACGACCTCAAGGTTTATCAGCAAACTATCCGTTGAGTAGCAAACAACTTTTCATGATTTAAAGAGATTGATTTCTAACAGCTATAATCTTGATTTAATTTGCATTTTTTTTTATAGATTTCAATCTCCAAGGAGGAGCCTATGTCTGAAAATCAAATACAAAACTTCTTCTATAAATAGATGAAGGATTGAAGCAACAACACACAACAATACAAACTATACAATCACAAGCAAAACTCTTGTTCTTCATTTTCATATCTTGTTGTATCTAGCCTAAGTCTTTCACTTGCACATCTTGAGTACTAGGCTTCATTCTTGATTACACTTGCACTTCAAAGTTGTATACTTCATTACAAGTTGTAATCTTGAATTTTTTTCTATCATCCAAAACAAGATAGCCTTGTTAGTGTTGTTGTGGTAAGAGCACACTTGTATAATTTTAAGTGTTGAAGAGTGTGGTACTCTTCATAGGTGTAAGAAGATTGTGGTAATCTTCTTGTTGGTGTTGTAAGAAGAGTGTGGTGCTCTTCAAAGGTGAAGGTGTAATAGTTTGATGCTATTAATAAAATTTCTTTTTTTTTTTTGAAATCCACTACGAATATACTGGGGTGGTAGGGGATTAGGCCCTAGGTGGGTTGAACCTATTTAAATCAACGTGTGTTGTTTATTTTTCCACTCTTCCATTCTTACTATTGTTTCTACATTCAAAAAAGAGGGCCAAATCGGAAAATCGGCATAATCTATTCACCCGCCCTCTAGATTATCGTAGCCAATTGGACTAACAGTGTCCCAAGCTTATGCGAGTGTATCGAGCTATTTTCGTTTTCATTTTCTCTTCTTTTTTTTAGGGTGGGTATATCTCGAGGTCTTCAATAGGTCGGTCAAAGACCTGTTCTGACCGATGTGGAATTAGGGTTTCCTTAACCCTTAAGTTTCGCGCCCATTTATGTCAAGGACGTCCCTTCATTTGATCGGACGTCCTTTCATTTTCCCGAGGTTGTTTCTAAATCGTTGGATTGATTTTGAATCAATGGCACTGATCGTCTTCCTTTTCCTCCCTCCATTATAAAAGGGCTCAAGAGGGGGGGGGGACCATTTCACTTTCTCTATCACTTTTCCTTTCCCCCTCCTGACGCGATTTCCGACGAAGTTTTTAGGTGATTTTTGGTGGCACTACTCTCTCTTCATCTTTCCCATCCGTTCTTCTCTCAAGTAGGTATTCTTTCCTCTTCCTTATTTATCTATTTTAGAATAATGACTTCCTCCTCAACTCATTCAGACCCCTATGTAACCGACCTGGTTAGTTGGTCCGATGAGGTTGATCTTTCACATGCTAGGGAAGTTCATCCCGAACTATCTGATCCCAAAGTTTCAGATTCGGACTCTTTCTGAGAGAAGACGATCTCCCATAGAAATTAGAAAACGAAACCAACACGCCACTCCTAAGGTAGTGTAGGTCCCAAGGGGTGTGAGTGTAAGGTTTAGAAGGGGGGGGTTGAATAAATCTTACCAACTTTTCAAATTTAGTCATTTTAAAAAGTTCAAAGTTAATATATCACAGCTGAGTCCTTAAAGGACAACTAAGTTAGTTAATTAGCAGAGTTAGTCACTCAACAGACTCAACTGATCTGTTGATAGAATAACTCAACTGTTTTGACTAAAGACTTAGCTCGACTGTGATATATTTTCAGCGGAAGACTTATCACCATTGAATTTGGTTAAGTTTGTTTTAATACTTGGTTTTAGCACTTAGTTAATTATCAATTGGATTGCAAATATGTCAGCAGATATAATATGCAAAAATTAAAGTGCTGAAATGTAAATGACACAATAAGTTTTTATAGAGGTTCGAAGATGGGGTAATTCTTCTACTCCTCTCTTCTCCAACTCCTGGAGGAATCCACTAAGTATTGATCAATATACAGTGGTTCACAATCCGATCAAGTCTTGATCACACAACCGACTTGATCCTTTAGGACTCGATCACGGAGATGCCTTGGTCACACGGTGGCTTCTCGTGACGACTCGGCTTCTTCACAGGCATTTGCGCTTGGTCACACGGTGGCTTCTCGTGACGACTCGGCTTTTCACAGGGCGGTGCTTTGCTACTACTGACCCACTTGCTCAAGCTCCTTGGATTTGATCACGAAGCCCTCCAAAAACTTGAGAATGGTTCGACCTTGAACCTTCCTACAGTCCTCCGTGGAATGTAGACCCCTTTGCTCCAAAAGTTTCCTCTTCAACTGATTGAAGTTGTCTTTCCTTCACAGGTGAGTGTTGGATTGATTTCCTTCGTAATGTAGGCTTGAGGATTGATCTTGAATAATTTGAGAATATTTTTGGTTACAGTTCAAATGTTAGCTTGAATGTTCGTTGTTTAGGTTGTCAAGGTAACCTCTTCTCAAATAAACTCCTCAGCCTTTTATAGTGTTCTTTTTGAAAATTTGCCCGTTGAAGAGATAGGCTTATTTTCAAAAGACACTTGTGGTCGTTGGCTTGTCTTGTTGCAGTCCTTGGAATTTATGTTTCCTTGTATGAACGATTCTTCAGCTTTTCAGAGTTCTGACATGGTGCAGTGCTTCCCATTGGTTTATTCCTTTTGCACGCTTCTAGGACTGAGCACTTCAAGAAAGGTAGTATGGAGCTATTACTTGTTTAAGTAATTCTCTTGATTTCTGTGCAACGGATCTCTTTCAGTTATCTCGACTTGACTACATTTTCTTAATTTCCCCAGGTGACTTCGAGTCAGCTTCCAATCATTGGATGACTCTTCTGTCACTTCAACTTGAGACATGGCTATCTTGAGTTGACTTGACTGATACTTCACTCAGTTGCTCCTTCAGTCGAGTTCCTGTCTTCTCTTCTTTGCCACACTCAGCTGCCTCACAGCGGAGTCTTCCTTCTAGTCTCCAGTTGTCTTCTTGCATGTTCAGGCATAGCTGACTTGACTCAGCTCGACCAACCCTATCTATTACAATGCAACTCACAACAGAAAAATTGGGTGCCAACTTTCTATTCTAAGTTTTTTTTTTTTTTTTTTTTTTTTTTTTCTATTGTAAGTTTTACATGGCATTCATCAAAATCTAAGAATTAATTTCCCAACAATTTCCCCCTTTTTGATAATGCCAAAACTTAAAACATTCATAGAATAAAGTAACAACAAAGATACGTACAAACAATGCAGAATCATAGAATGTATGCGTAGAATCAATCTTTTATTGATCATAACATTCTTGTTCTTTACATAGTTGTTTACAAGGTGTATCAGAGCTTAAATGGAACTTAAAGTAATTATGATGTTCTATATCTACACAAGTATAGAAATTGTACGATTTTATTTGATGTACAGAAGACTTACATAAAATGTATTTACATAGTAAAATACATGAAGGGGTGGACAGCAACACTTCATCTCCTTCGTTGCCTCCTTCTTTCATCTCTTTTAGCTATGTCATCTTCTGACCTCTTTCTCTTCTTCTCATCTTCAGCTGCCTTCTTTTTCTCATACGCCTTCCGGGCATCTTCATCTCTTCTCAGTCTTTCTTGTCTTTCCTCCCATAGCTGAGTTTGTCTTTTATTTTCCTCTTCAATTCTCTTCACATACTCAGCATTGTTCTTAGCCACTTGCAGGTTGGCTACTTCATCAAATCCAGCCCAATAGATCCCTCCTTTCTTGCCTGGATCTATGTACTCAATATTTTTGGGCGGAGATCTAGGTCTGAAACCTCTTTTTCCACCATCGCTTCTTTCTCGCCTCAGGCGTGTATTATCTTGGGGCGTTCTTTTTCCCAGCTGAGTGACTAGCAGAGTGATCAGCAGAGTGACTGCCAATAGTCTGCTGCCTGTCAGCTTCTTCACATAGTTTGAGACCTTTTTCCCAGTACAAATCCCAGGCTTGAGCCATGGACATATTTGTGAAGTGACCTTCAGATGCGAGCGTCTTGAATTCATCAATAGATCTTGGCTCGGTTCCTGCATCTGAAATGGTATAAGTGTCTCTGTCTGTTGGAATGCCTCCATGTTGTTTCAGAATGTTCATAACTCTGGCATCCATCTTTCCTTCCACTTCCTTCATCCCTGCTTCAACTGTCTTTCTCTTTTCAGCCATAGGTACTGCAGAGTGTTGGAGTGGCAGAGTCACTGGGAGTTTGCTGATGATATCAGCTGTGACAAGACCTTGTTGGGTGGTTTTAGCAATCATCAAGGTTACATCTTTCTATCCTTCCCCCTCAACAGATTTTCCTTTCTTTTCTCTTCTCTCTTCCTCAACTGTCTTTCCCTTCACAGCTGCGTCTTCCTTTTCAGATTTAGATCCCTTCAGCGCCTTTAGGTATTCCTCTTCCCCCTTTTTGGCATCATCAAAGGAGAGAGGAACCCCTGGAAACAAGCTAGCAAGCAAGAAGTCTAGTCTGCGATAGTGAGTTCGTCAATCTGCTGCGGAGTATATCTTTGCTGAATTCGGAAGCGAGTGGCATTGGATTCAGCTGCTACCAACTTCATCTCAGACATGAGAAGGCTGAACTTTCGATCCATGTTCTCCTCTACGCGCATGAGCTCTTTTTTATTATATTCACGCAACAGCTTTATCTCTGTGGTGTGAGATTCATCCATTTGTTAGATGTGCTCTTGCATTTTTTTCTTTGCATCAGCATTCTCAGCCCGCCAGACTAGCAACTTGTTGAACAGTGTCCTGAAATATCAAGCTTGTTCCACTCGCATTGTCTGCTGCTGTTGCCACCATTCCCGGATCCTGACTATTATGCCTCGCAGATCAGCAGTAAGGTTGGCGTCTCTGTTATCCAGTCTCATGTCCAGTGAGGCTTGGTGCCTCTCCATCTTTTCAATCTCAGCAAATAAGGCTTTGAAAACTTCCCGAACCTCAGCTGTCACTTCTGTCTTAGCTGACGGCCAAGCAGCGTCAAAGTCATAGTCTGCTGGAACAATGGTGTCTGTTGGAATAACAGGATCAGGTTTATGGAAGCGCTCTCGATCTCTAGCTGATTCTTCAGGGAGGTCAGGTACCTCCGGAGAGAAGGGAAATGATTCTACAAAGGATCATCACGGGCAACTGGAATCTGCTCAATGACAATTGGTGCTCGTGAAGTCCCCTGAGGAGTCGAACCTGTTGCAGCTTGGGAGCTGCGCAGATGGAATCTTTTAGGCGTGGTCTGCATTGTGAAGTCGACCCGACTTTCTTTGAGCCACCGGTATTGTTCGAGCAGCTTCTTGATCTGGTGGTTTTCCACACGAGTTGGTGGTCCTCGGCCTTATCGAGCGTCATCGGATGATGACGAGATTTCCATGGGTGGCTCATCATCAAAGTTGAATGTTTGGCGAGTAGTCTTGAGGTCAGACTTACTCATGGTTGGAACATCCTCAACTGAGTCTTTTGGATCGGCAATAGGGGTTGACTCAGCTTCATCTTCACCTTCGGATCCCAGAAAAGTTACATCAGGATTATCTTAGGAATCGTGAAGGGCACTTATCTCATTTTCTGATGGATCAATGATAGCGGGGAGGGATGTTCGTCAGGCTTGATCTCTTTACCCGGGAAGTCTCAACCTCCCGTTGGCCTTCATTACCTCTGCGAGTCTCAAGCTGCGGTGAGGCTTTGGACATCCCTTCGGCGGTGTCGGCTATCTTGGGGTCTTCGAGGTGGCATCCACCGGAGTCTCAACTCCATGGATTGCACTTTCATTGCCAGTGTTAACTCCCGGTACATTCCTTCGTGCCTCGACCGCATCGCAGGCGTCATTGCTTTCGGAAGCGATTGGCACTTGGTGACCGAGATCTTAAGCATGCGAGCCTCTTGATGACAACTTGTTGTGTATCCGATTGTTGTTCCTTCTCCACTTTGCCTCCGAGATTCGTTGTGGAGTCACCGGTATCCTCGACCTTACTGCGGTGGAGGAGTTTCCCCTCGGTGGCACACCGGTGAGTGACTTGGAATGGGGTCACTCGTCTCGGACTCCACTGTTCCCATTGAGTATTCGGCCGTTGGGGCAGGTGGTAAGACACCTTCATTAAAGGTTGGCTCGACTGGGGTCCCCACAATCCCAGTTTCATCACCAGTTCCCTTTATACCTTCCTCCGAATGAGCTGGGGAAGTGGTGGCAGCGACAACAGTGGCAATATGATGCACCACTCCCATGGGGTCAATCTCCAGCTGTGATGTGGAGAACTCCCCTGGTCCCTCTATCATCCTTTGCTCATGTATGATTCTGGATTATTGCATTGCTTGCTGCATTTGCAACTCTTCTGTGGCAGCAGGGTTCAGATCCTCTTCACTGTCTGATAGGACGTCAAGGTGAGGATTTGTGTGATCAGTGGTTCCAATAAAGGGACAAATATTGGCCTTCTCACGAGCCTCAGCTTCCTCTGCCAGTCTCTCCTTCTCCTTGTCCTTGAAGATCTGCAAGATATTTGTGCAGTTTTCTTCATCCAGTGCTTGGACCACATTGGTCAATCCGAGAAAGTTCAACAGTTCCTCTTCTTCTTCAATAAATTCGGGTCTTTGGAACTGTTCCCTGGATTGACTCAGCTTCCATTTCCTCCATTCTCGCAGACGATTTTGAATGTCTGGGTATGATGGGGATATGATCACCACATCATCATCATTGTCATCGTCTTCCTGCTTTGTCCCCCTCTTGCTCGGGGATTGAGGGTAGCAAACTTTCTTTGCTTTCGACATTCTCGTAGCCTCATTAAAGGCGGAGACACAACCCTTTCAATAGGTAATTCGGATTTTGTCTCGGCCATTCCTTGTTCCTTAGTTGTTACATCTCTGGTGGGTCTTGAGTTGCCTCTGCTGATCGGCCTCGCAGAGACTTGGCCGTTTCATCAATAACTTTCGGAGACTCTACTTCTCCAGCGATCTCGGGTATCTTTCCGGCCGAGTGGCGAGACTCGGTTTTCTCAAGCTCGGAGAGCTTGAGAGTCTTCTTCTTCTTTTTGTTTTCACCGAGAGGAACATCCGGTTCCACTTCCCGGTTCGTTGAAGGTAAGAGCCTTCGCGATTGTCTTAAGGCACGCTTGCCTTCCTTTTGTAATGGCGATCTCTTCTTCTTGATCACTTTGGAGAAGGGATTAACAGTTCCTTCTCTCTCTGGTCGGGCTGCAGGGGGAGACACGGTAGTAGGGGCGGGTGACTGCTGCGGGGGCGGTGACTTATTTGAAGGGCAGTGCAAATTTCTTTTTCTTTCTTTCAAAGGGCGTGATCTTCTTAGCATCAATCTTCTTGGGAGGAGGGGAGACAAGCGTATCTTGAGTGGTCGGTGATTCCCCCTCACTCGTATCGCGCTCTCTAGCGTAAGCTCTCTACGTGCGCCGAGAGGTTTGATCGAAACATCCTCTTCTTTACATGGAACGCCTTTCCATGTCGAAGAGAAACTCCTTTTACTTCCATCACCGACGCCAATCACCGGGCCGTATCCCGGGGAACCTCCAAACGTACCATCCTCCTTGAAGGATTTATTCCCAACGATACGCGAGTCCGTTGTATACAAACTCAGCCCAACTCACCTTCTTTTCTTCAATGATCGCAGCCATTAACGATCAATTTACCTTTGGACAATTGGTCAAAGCGGCCAAATTTGATGTCTATGCATTTGGCAACAATGTCCGCAATTTGTGGTAGTCCTCTTTCAACCAGCTTCTTATTGGCTGTATAGACCACTTCGCAAAGACAGTCGGACTTGGCTACTTCCTTCCAAGCAAAGCGGCCGGTCAATATCACCTCATAAACCTCCGACACACTCCTTCGCGGCCACAGCGGTGTTACGCGGATCCTTGGCAGTGATGGTGAACTCTTTTCCGTGTACAGAGGACTTGATGCCCTCATCGTGAACTTCAGCGTTCACGTATAATTGTGCGACCTCTTCCACGTAGGTCATTGGAAACTCCATCGTCAAAAATGGTTTTAATCCAGATTTTTCCAGCTTCTCAGCAAGTTTCTTCACGAGAGTGCTGTCGGATCCCTGTTTAAGCATGCCGTCGAAATCCACAGTAGACCCCGTGTGGATTTGCTTTCCTAGCTTGACAAAATCATAAGTAGGTTCCATTTCTAGATGTTTTATCGAACGAAACTTAGAAAATGATCTTGAGGGTTTGTAGGGTTTTAAGAGAGAAGTTTCTTTCTTTTGCCTTGAGAGAGATGAACAGTTTTGGTAAAGTGTGAGAAAAACGGACGAAATGGTTTAAGTATGGGTCATGAAAGGACGTGCTGGTGGTTTTTGAAATTTGATAAAGATCAACGGTTCAGATCTTGCACGCCAATTTACATTTAATCTCTCGTATTTAATGCGGCAACATTTATATCCAATCATAAGCTTTGTGTGCAGCTTTTGACTGTGCACGTCATAATTATGCTGACGTCATTCTTAAAAACATTCCCGCTTCGTAAAAACAACTGTGTTTTTGTCACTTTGCTCATAAATGACTCAACTTATTCCTTAGCTGATTTAACTCTTCTCTCTTTGCACATAAATACTCAAATTTGTCGCCTAACTCGATCTGGTGATTCTCAATCTGGTGATTCACTTAGCTGATTTAAGAGTTCAGCTCTCTTTCATCTTTTCGTGTCCCATCTCTTTTCTTTGAGTCTTCTTAATGTCAACTCAGCTCAATTAACCCCAATTCATGCTTGAGTTCTTCAAATCTTGATTCACATAATGGTTTTGTGAATATGTCAGCTAATTGCTTATCAGTTGAGATATATTCCAAGGTGATATCCTTCTTTTCAACATGATCTCTTATGAAGTGATATCTGACATCAATGTGCTTTGTTCTTGAATGCAACACAGGATTTTGAGTGATTGCAATTGCACTTGTGTTATCACACATAATTGGAATTTCCTTTTCCTCAACCTCATTGTCTCTCATTCTTTGTCTCATCCATAAGACTTAAACAACTTGTTTGCCTTGTGACTATGTATTATGCTTCAATTTTGTAGAGGTGGCTATTGAATTTTGCTTCTTGCTAAACCAGGAAATTAGCCTATTTCCGAGCATTTGACATGTGCTCGAGGTACTCTTCCTGTCAACTCTACAACCAAAGATAGTCGTCAGTCGAATAGCCAATTAGCTTGAATCCACCTTCCTTTGGATACCATAAGCCAACTTCTTGGCTTCCTTTCAAATATCTCAAGATTCTCTTGAAATTTTGCGATCATGTAGCTTTCTTTTGGGGCAGATTGAAATCTTGCACATACACCTACAACAAAGGTGATGGGGATCCACTTACAATATTGCATGTCAAAGGAGAAGGTGCGCCTAATAAGATGGTGTGAATAATTTTGTACATATAACTCATTCAAGAATTAAATAGTTTGATCTAGGACTAGCCAGCTTGATTTGTACATGTACAAAATTATAATTACTTTGTTCAAGGCCATGATTGAAAAAATAATTATATATAAGCGTTTGAATTTAACACGAGTCTTCTGAATTTGCGATGTAGAATAATCATCAGGAGTAAGAATTTAACATTAAGTTTGGCTAAAAGTACTATTTTTGTGGCAAAAAGGCTTCAATCTGATTAGATCACTATTAATTCATTGTAAAGTGTTTGAGATCTGAGATCTCTTTCACTTGTCAAAAACTACCAAATTGGCCCTAGAAAATTACCAAATTAGCCATAAATCATATGCCTCTATAAATTTAGGCAGGCCCTTTAAGACACTGAAAGATCAATTTCATAGACTTGTGATATATGTACTTTTCCCCCACAAAACAAGTGCATAAGGTCAAAGACATTGATTGCATGTGAGACCCAAAAGCTATGCAATGCAATTCTTCGGAAATATATACATAATATATTGAGAGAGAAAACAAGAGCAAGCACTAGCTAACTGGCCAAAATGATGGATCCAAATTTTCTCCACATTCTTGATAAATGCATGTTGTGTTAAGTGAAAATACCAAAATTAAGAATCTATATCCAGTGATAATTGTGCATGTATTGTCTTTGTATTATTTTCAAGTTTTCATCAAGAAAAGTTAGTTATTGAAATTGTTTATCTATTGGTTAAATTACAATTACAGTCCTATATCTATTTAGGGGTGATGGAGGCCTATTTGGACCGACCTGTCTAAATGGGCTCGATGGATAGACTTGGGCTAATGGTGGAAGCCCAACTTGGTAAAGGATTTCAGTACTAAGCTATTAGGAATATTTGAAGGGACATCTTTAAGTAAATAGGTTGGGCCAACGTGTAAGGCTCATCCCGATCTCAGAGGGAGGCCCAAGTGTTGGATGGCCTCAGATGATTGGGCCGATCTACCAGCATTGGGCCGATTTCTAGGCTAGTTGCTTAGCCTTTGAATTCAAGCCAAGGATTGGGCTGGAACAAAGGGGCTTGGAAAGACCGAGCTATGGGTCGGACGAACCCGACGACCTAAATGGGCTGGGCCCCAATTAAGGTGCAAACCTAAAGGCTTCCTGATCTAAGTGGGTTGGGCCCCAATTAATGGACAAACTTAAGGGCCTCCTGAGCTGTTGGGCTTGGGAGGTGCACGGACCAAAATGAGTAATTAACTTAAGCCCAAAGATTTAATCTAGGGTTTTAACTTGGCTTGGCAAACACGAAACCCTAATTGCAAACCTATAAATAGCTCAGAAAAAGATATGCCTCAGGTTGAAACTTTCATACACATTTTGCATACTATTCCATTCATATATTTTCTCTGTCTAGAGTGATCCCGACTTAAGCGTCAGAGTGGGTATGCCGAACAACTCTTCCAGTCCCCAGCTGTCAGTTGTTTTGCAGGTCTCAGATTAGTTGTGAATTAGAGCTTTGTTTTATTGGGTGGCGGGCAATCCTTGACTGACTAATTGGCGACGTCTGTGGGAAGTTTGAGTTTTAAGATGTGACTTTGAGATGGTGGTTATGGAGGACGTACGTTGGACTCTAGAAGATGATCTGGACGAGATTCCGATTGAGACACCTGAAGTGGTGACTAGGGAGCGCGTGCGTGCACCACGTGCACTTGGTGTTGGAGTTGACTACCCTCCTCCGGGGCCAGCTGGAGCGGTCGATCCTATGATGGGGGGAGATGGTTTGTGGTCTGTTTTCTTCCAACAGATGTCTTTCTTCATTGAGGCAGCTGTGGAGGAAGCCATGAGTAGTCAGATGAGGGAGTTTGTCCAGACTGCGGCGGCGGTGCAGGCTGGGCCAATGCATGAGATGAGGCCTCCCCCAGCTGGAGGAGGTGAGCGTGGTCGAAAGGCATCGGTGGTGGTGGAGGAGGAGAGTACCTCCGCGGCTTTTACTCAAACAGCCATGGAGACTGATCCAAATTGGAGTGAAAATATGGATGACCTGCATAGGCAGGTAAGGGAGTTGAAGAAGAAGGTGTCTGGAAGCGGGGCGGGCCAATCTCGGAGGGGTACTCATTTCTTAGAGGAGATCATGGCTGATGAACTCCCTTCCTTGTATCGGGCTTTGAGTTTTGAGTATGATGGCACCACTGACCCTTGGGATCACCTGTGTCGCTTTGAGAATGTTGCGATTTTCCACAGGTTTTCCGATGGGGTGATGGTTTGGGTATTTCCGACTATGCTGACTAAATTGGCGCATCAATGGTTTAGTCAGTTGCCGCCAAATTCGATCAAGAACTTCAATGAGTTCAACCCAATGTTCTTGCACCAGTTTACCAGTTGTAGGAGGTACGAGAAAACTCCACTGATGTTGTTCAGTATTAAGCAAATGGATAATGAGGGACCGATGAGTTATATTTAGCGGTTTACGGAGGCGAAACTTGAGGTTCCTTCAGCGACTGAAGACATATTGGCTAATGTCCTTGCCAAGGGCTTGAAGGACAGGGACTTTTTTAAATCCCTGGTAATAAAGTCGGCGCGCACATTCAATGAGCTCCTGGCAAGAGCCGAGAAATACATCAATCAGGAAGAGGCTAGGAAGATGAAGCGTGAGGAGGGAGATAAGAGGAAGGAGGGGAAGGATGATAGGGATGAAAGAGCTCCCAGTAAGAAGCCTAGCCTCCCTAAGACTGAGTTGATGGTAGGGAGACCTATGTATGAGAAATACACGCCCCTGGTGACTCCCCAGGGGGATGTTTTTATGGCGATTGAGCGCCATCCTGATCTGAGGTGGCCAAACCCCTATGCTGATACACCCAGGAAGGAAAAGTACAAAGAGTTTTGTAGGTTCCACAACGAGTATGGTCATACTATGGGGCAGTATACTCGCTTGAAGGATGAGATAGAAAGTGTTAGATAAATATTTTTATCATGATTTTGATGATTTCGTTTAACTATGTTTTTACACCAAAACAATGTTTCTAAATATTGTCCAAATACTCCTAATCGATCTAAAATATTTTTATTATTTTTTGGAGTATTTCTTGAAGTATATTTTCGACCAAAATAACACTTCTGATTTAAGTTTGACCGGTCGCCCTATAGGGCAACTCGTGTCTGAAGTTGTTTTTAGAAACAGAAACGGGACAAACTCAAATCGTCAAGAGGTCGACTTGGCTCAAAACTTGAACTTCTCTGTATTGGTTTTTTGAAGATCCGAACCGATCTAACAGGGGCTCGACCGGTCGGAACCCATGTCGAACGGTCTCCATGTGTAAATTTTGTGCGAAAATTTCAAACTCTTGTTTCTATTCGACCGGTCTCCCAATGTTTTTGACAACAAACTATCCGTTGAGCCTGCAGACAACTTTTCCTCATTTTAGGGGGTTGATTTCTAACAGCTATAATCTTGATTTTAATTGCATTTTCTTTTGTAGAAATCAAACTCCAAGAAGGAGCCTATGTCTAGAAATCAATACAAGACCTCTCCTATAAATAGAGGAAGATTCGAAGCAACAAGATACAACATAACAACACAAACAAATACATACAAGCAAACACTTTGTTCTTCAATGTCACGTTTCTTGTTGTAATAGCCTAAGCTCTTGCACTTGCACATTTTGAGGTCTAGGCTTTTATTCTTGATTACACTTGCACTAAAAGTTTGTATACTTCATTATCGAGTTGTAATCTTGAATTTTGTCAATCATCCAAAACAAGATATCCTTATTGTTGTTCTTGTGGTAAGAGCACATTTGAGTGATCTTAGGTGTTGAAGAGTGTTGTACTCTTCATAGGTGAAGGAATATTGTGGTAATCTTCTTAAAGGTGTTGTAAGAAGATTGTGGTGATCTTCAAAGGTGGTGGTGTAATAGTTGTGGTGACTATTAATAAAATTCTTTTCTTTTTCGAAATCCATCCCAGAGATACTGGGTTGTTAGAGCACGTAGTTCCTAGGTGGGGTGAAGCTCTATAAATCATTATGTGTTGTTTATTTTCTGCATTTATATTTTTGCTATCATCTTCATAGTCGAAAAAGAGGGCAAAACTCGAAAAATCGGCATAATCTATTTACCCCCCCAGATTATCGTAGCCACTTGGACTAACAAGTGGTATCAAAGCCAAACTCTTTGGCTAGCTCGTTTCACATTGCGAGTAAAGAGGAAAGATCCATGGCTACGAACGAAGCCTACCTCACCACCGGCACCTCCACCAACAAGCCATCGCTATTCGACGCCAACAACTATGCATTTTGGAAATACCGAATGGAGTGCTTTCTACAAGGGTGCGGATTTGACATATGGAATGCCGTTATTGAAGGAGTTGATCAACCAACCAAGAAATTGGAGGATGGCACCTCGGTTCTTAAAACTTTCAAGGAATTTGATGACAACGACAAGAAGTTATTTTCTCTAAATGGTAAGGCCTTGAATATTTACATTGCTCACTCACCGCCACCGAGTACAACCGTATTCGAGGAATAAGGTCTGCACATGAAGTATGGGAAAAATTAGAAACCATCTATGAGGGCACAAAGAAAGTAAAACAAGCAAGAAAAACAATGCTTGTGAAAGACTTTGAAAATTTCAGTATGCATGATGGTGAAAGTATATCAAAAATGGTGGAAAGGATTGACAATGTGGCTCTTGGGAAGGTCATCTCCGAAGAAGATAAGGTGACCAAGATATTGAACGCTTTTCCCGTCTCATGGTCCGAAAAAGTGACGGCTATCACGGAAGCACAAAATCTCAAAACACTCAAGTTCGATGAGCTCATTGGAAACCTCCTCATTTATGAAGTCTATCTCAAGGAGAGGAAAAATTCCAAACCATCCACAACTCAATCGTGTACGCAAAATATTCCTAAAGACTTAGCATCTTCCTCTAATAATTCATATTATGCTAGTGACGAAGATGATGAGGAGACGGCCACACTTGTCCAGAAATTTGCAAAATTTGTGAATAAAAATAAGGCAAGAAAACCGAGAGACAACTCGTGTTTCAAATGCGGAAAATCCGGGCACTTCATAGCCGATTGCCCGAAACTAGCAGAGGAGGAGAAAAAGAAGAAAAAACCTTTTCCGAAAAAAGAAGGCTCTAAATGCGGATGTGAAAACTTGGGATGAACTACTCGCCACATCCGACGAGAAAAGAGAAACCGAACATGGTCTTATGGCCATAGACGATGAAAATAACGAGGTACGCTCTAACTCATCAACTTCTTCCTTAGGTGATGAATTGCAATGTGATTTTTATGAATTGCAAAATGAGTTTCGAAATTTGATTGTTAAATATAAAACTTTGAAAAAAGAGTATAAAGAACTTAAATTAGAAAATAGTAAATTATTTTATTCTTATGAATCTCTTGATCATGCTCATGCTATTACTCTTACAAAACTCCGTACTCTTGAAATCGAAAAACAAACGCTCACAAATGATATTGAAAATTTGAAAAAGAATGTGCATCGATTTAATTTAAGCACGGATATTCTAGATGCACAAAGAGGTGAGCATTCAAAATTAGGACTTGGTTACAAACCTTTTCAAAATGCTTTCAAGAAAAATGACCAATGTCTGACTTTCATATGTGCTAGTAGTTCCACAATCTTATTTGTTTTTATTGTGGTAAAGTTGGACATTATGCTACTCATTGTAAATTGAAAAACAATTTTAGCTACTATTGGAGACCCAAAGGTCACAAGGCTAACCCCATGGACCCCAAAATTATAGGGTACCTAAAAATAATTCATTTGTAGGTAATAGGGGCTATAACAACAATGGATGATTCAAAATAGCTCGTGGGCAGCGGATGTTCGCGCCATATGACCGGAAGGAAAGAATTTTTTACCAACATCAAGCTCCAAGAAGAGGATATGGTCATGTTCGGGAATGGAAAAGGAAGAATTCTTGGAAATGGAGAAATTGGTAACTCTTCCTTCTCTCTTAGTAATGTTCTTTATGTTGAAGGGCTTAAGTTTAATTTGATAAGTGTTAGCCAAATTTGTGATTCAAATTATAATGTTATTTTTCAACAAAGAAAAATGCCTTATTGTTAATAATGATGAAATTATTTGTGAAGCAAATAGAAAAGACAATCTTTACAAAATTTGCACAAGTGCTTTGGTTAGTCAAAATATTTCTTGTCTTGTCGCCAATAATGATTTAACTAGTTTATGACATAGGCAACTTGGACATGTTGGAAACAAAAATTTGCAAACTATTTACAAAAACCAACATGTAAAAGGACTACCCAAATTGAATTTTGAAAATCTTGGCTTATGTGACAATTGTCAAAAGAACAAATTTGTTAAAAGTAGTTTTAAGCTCAAAAATGAAATTTCCACAACCAAACCCCTACAATTACTTCACCTTGATTTGTATGGGGATATTGGTACGGCTAGTTTAAGTGGAAAACATTATACCTTTGTTATAGTCGATGATTTTTCTAGATATACTTGGGTTATTTTTCTTGCAAATAAAAATGATGTAATTAATGAGTTTGTTAAGTTGTGTAGACTTATTGAAAATGAAAAGAAAGATACTATCAAGTCTGTTCGAAAGTGATCGAGGTGGTGAATTTGATGGAGAATTTAGAGTCTTTTGTGAAACCAAAGGATATGCTCATAATTTTCCGGCTCCAAGAACACCTTAACAAAGTGGAGTAGTCGAAAGGAAGAATCGAACACTTCAAGAAATGAGTTGGACTATGCTCAATGAATTTTCACTTCCAAAATATTTTTGGGCCGAAGCCGTAAGTACCGCATGCTATGTTATTAATCGTGTTTATCTTCGTCCTAAATTGAATAAAATACCGTAGGAGCTTTGGAAAGGAAGAACTCCAAATATCAGTTTTCAAAATATTTAGATGTAAGTGTTTTATTTTGAATACTAAGGATCAATTGGACAAACTTGATCCTAAGGCCGATGAAGAAATATTTATGGGGTACTCTATCAAGAGCAAAACATATCGGGTTTACAATAAGACTAGTATAGTTATTGAAGAATCTATCCATGTCAAATTCAATGAAGCTTCGGGTGTTAAAAGGATACCCAATGATGATAGTGATGAAGAGGGTGTTATTGAACCTATTGTTCAAGATGATGCTCAAAATGATCAACCTTCTACTTCAAATGATCAACCTTCAACCTCAAATGTTCCTCAAGAAGACAAAGGTGATACTTCGGATCTTCCCATGGCATTGAAATTTAAGGGAGATCACCCAAAAGATCTCATTATTGGTGACCCCCTTGATAAAGTAATGACTAGAAGAAAATTTGTCGAGAAAGCTCTTTTATCTCAAAAAGAGCCTAAAATACTAAGAAAGCTATTGAAGATGAGGATTGGTTTTTAGAAATGCAAGAGGAGTCGAATCCATTTGAAAGAAATGATGTTTAGGAATTGATACCTTGTCATCCATCACAAACAATTATTGGTATAAAATGGGTATTTCGGAACAAACTCGATGACCAAGACAATATTGTTCGAAATAAAGCAAGGTTAGTAGCTCAAGGATATTGTCAAGAAGAAGGTATTGATTATGATGAAACATTTGCACCCGTAGCATGTTTAGAAGATATTCGTATTTTACTTGCCTATTTTTGTTTTAAAAATTTCAAACTTTACCAAATGGATGTTAAATCCGCATTTTTAAATGGTTTTATTCAAGAAGAAGTCTATGTAAAACAACCTCCAGGGTTTGAAAAATTTTCTAGGCCAAATGATGTTTATAAACTTAAGAAGGCCTTATATGGTTTAAAACAAGCACCCCGTGCATGGTATGTTATACTTAGCTCTTTTCTTTTACAAAATGGATTTACAAGAGGTAAAGTTGATACTACTCTCTTTGGTTTTGAAAAAGGGCAAGATTGCTTATTAGTGCAAATTTATGTTGATGTTATTATATTTGGTGCTACTCATGAATCCTTGTGCAAGAAATTTTCTAAGTTAATGCAAGGTGAATTCGAGATGAGTATGATGGGGGAGCTAAACTTCTTCCTTGGACTTCAAATTAAGCAATGCCAAGAAGGTATTTACATTTCATAATCAAAGTATACAAATGAACTTTTGAAGAAGTTCGGCATTGAAGAAGGAAGAACCGCTACTACTCCTATGGCAACCAATCAAGTTAGACAAAGATGAAAAAGGCAAGTCGGTTGATGAATCCAAGTATCGAGGTATGATTGGTAGTTTACTTTATTTAACCGCAAGTAGACCAGATATTCTTCATGCGTTGTATGCATATGTGCTCATTTTCAAAGCAATCCTAAAGAATCTCATATGAGTGCCATTAAAAGGATTTTTCGATATATAAAAGGCACTATCTCTTATGGTTTATTTTATCCAAAGAATGAAATTTTTTCTCTTAAAGGATATAGTGATTCGGACTATGCGGGAAATATTGATGATCGCAAAAGTACTTCCGGATCATGTCAATTTTTAGGCGATTGCCTAGTGTCTTGGTTTTCAAAGAAACAAAATTGTGTTTCACTTTCAATGGCCGAAGCCGAATATATTTCTGCGGCATTTTGTTGTATTCAATTGCTTTGGATGAAACAAACCTTATCGGACTATAAATGTTCATTTGAAAATGTTCCTATTTTTTGTGATAACATGTCCGCTATAAATATTGCTCAAAACCCGGTTCATTATAACCGTACTAAACATATTGAGGTTCGTCATCATTTTCTAAGGGATTGTGTTTCCAAACGAAAAATTGAGATGTCTTGTGTTCCATCTCAAGATCAACTCGCGGATATTTTTACAAAACCACTATCCGCCGAGTCCTTTGCTTCCATACAAGCTCGGTTAGGCATAATGTATATTGAATGAGGTCTATGTCTGCAATTTGCACATTTTTAAAACTTAGGGGTGGAAAATCGAATTTTTGGTTCAAAATTCGGACATAAACTGGACTAGTGTTCAGACACAGGTCGCCCAAAGGGTCGACCGGTCGACCAGGTCCAGGGACCGGTCGCCCTGCTAGTCGACCGGTCGACCAGTGAGTTTGCAGGATAAATAAGCCTCTGTCCTTCACAGTGTCATTTTTGATCTTTTTCTTCTAAACTCGAACCCCTTCGCAAATTTCACACACATTTAACTCAAAATGATTTATTTCTTGTAAATTCTATAGTTTTGAGTTTATATATTTATTTTCGGCAAAAATTGGACAACACTTCTGATTCATGTTCGACCGGTCGCTCTATAGGGCAACCCATGTCTGAAGTTGTTTTTAGAAACAGAAACGAGACAAACTCAAATTGCCAAGAGGCCGACTGATCGACCTCTAGGTTGACCGGTGTTGTCGACCGGTCGACATAGGTCGACCGGTGTCAGATAACTTGGCTCCAAACTTGAACTTCTCTGTATTGGTTTTTTGAAGAGCCAGACCGATCCAACAGAGGCTCGATCGGTCAGATCCCATGTCGACTGGTCGCCATGTGTAAATTTTGTGCGAAAATTTCAAACTCTTGTTTCTATTCGACCAGTCGCCCTATGTTTTTTACAGCAAACTATCATTTGAGCCTGCAGGCAACTTTTCCTCATTTTAGGGGGCTGATTTCTAACAGCTATAATCTTGATTTTAATTGCATTTCTTTTGTAGAAATCAAACTCCAAGAAGGAGCCTATGTCTGAAAATCAATACAAGACCTCTCCTATAAATAGAGGAAAATTTGAAGCAACAAGATACAATACAACAATACAAGCAAATACATACAAGCAAACACTTTGTTCTTCATTGTCATATTTCTTGTTGAAACAGCCTAAGCTCTTGCACTTGCACATTTTGAGGTCTAGGCTTTTATTCTTGATTACACTTGCACTCAAAGTTTGTACACTTCATTATCGAGTTGTAATCTTAAATTTTGTCAATCATCCAAAACAAGATATCCTTGTTGTTGTTCTTGTGGTAAGAGCACACTTGGGTGATGTTACGTGTTGAAGAGTGTTGTACTCTTCATAGGTGAACGAAGATTGTGGTAATCTCCTTGAAGGTGTTGTAAGAAGATTGTGGTGATCTTCAAGGTGGTGGTGTAATAGTTATGGTAACTATTAATAAAATTCTTTTTCTTTTTCTAAATCCATCCCGGAGATACCAGGGTGGTAGAGAACGTAGTCACTAGGTGGGGTGAAGCTCTATAAATCATTGTGTGTTGTTTATTTTCTGTATTTATATTCTTGCTATCATCTTCATAGTCGAAAAAGAGGGCAAAACTCGGAAAATCGGCATAATCTACTAACCCCCTTCTAGATTATCGTAGCCACTTGGACTAACAGAAATAATGAACCAGGCGGGTCATCTGAAGGAGTTTGTGTACATGGATAAGAGGAGGACTAAGGGTAATTAACGGAGGGGCCAAAATAATTACCAGCAGAGGTAGGAGCCCGAGAAGGGGGTGGAGGAAGGAAGGGATCTCCCCCTACCACTGCCGTGTAAAAGGGTGATTTAGATGGTGATAGGAGGTCCTTCTGGTGGAGACTCATGAAGGGCCAAGAAGAGTTATGTTAGGGGCCCAGCAGCTGAGCGTGCCAAGGAGCGGATGAGAGTTGAGCAGGTATCTATTGGGCCGAATATCCAGTTTGGGACGAGGATAGCTCGAGGCATTGTGACTCTGCATAGTGATGCCCTCATTATCAAGGAAACCATCACGAATTATGATGTTCAGAGAGTTTTCGTTGACACTGTTATCTGAGACATAATATTTTATGAGTGCTACAAACATATGGATCTGCAGGTGGGGTTAGAAGTGGTAGATACGTCTCTGGTGGGCTTTGCTAGAGGCTCGATCCAACCATTGGGGATGGTTACCTTGCCCGTCTCTTTGGGGAAAGAACCATATAGGAAGACCAAGATGGTGCATTTTCTGGTGGTGGACGCACCCTCGTCGTATAATGTGATGATTGGAAGACCTTCCCTTAATCTCTTCCAGGTCGTTGTCTCGGTGTATCATTTGAAGATCAAATTCTCAGTGGATGATGAGTTTGGAGAAGTGGAGGGAGATCAATACATGGCGTGGAATTTATATATGGAAAGTCTCCAGATGGGTGAGAGAGGAGGAGCTCATAATGATGGAATGGGAAAGGAAAAAATTATCAAGTTAGACAAGGAGCAAGTTGATCATGTGCCTCGAAATGAGGAGTTGCTGACCATAGAATTGGTCACGGGCGACCCTAGTAGGGTCACCAAGATTGGAAGTTGTCTCAGGGAAGACCTGAGGGAGGAGTTGGTTGAGTTTCTGAGATAAAATGTGGATGTGCTTGCATGGTCAGTGAAGGAGTTGGTTGGCATTGATCCCAGCATAGCTGAACACATGTTGAATATAAACCCCTCGTATAGACATGTGAAACAGAAGAAGAGGTTCGAAGATGTTGAATATGCAGGAAAATAAATTTGCTGAAAGTAAATGACACAAATATTTTATCGAGGTTCGAAGATGGGGTAATTCTTCTAATCTTCTCTTCTCCAACTCCTAGAGGAATCCACTATGTAACAGATCAGTTTACAAAGCGGTGAACGATCGGAGACGCGCCTTGATCACACACGGTGGCTTCTCTTGCGACTCGAGCTTCTTCAGTGCAGCATTTGCGCACTCTTGACTAACTTCTCAAGTTCTTGGATTTGATCACGAAGCCCTCCAACAAACTTGATAATGGTTCGACCTGGAACCTTTCTAGAATCCTAGCTTGGAGGTGGACCCTTTTGATTTCTTCAAAAGATTCCTCTTCAACAGATTTAAAGTTGTCTTTCCTTCACAACTTGTGTTGGATCGATTTCCTTCGAGTTTCAGGATTGAGGAATTGCTTGAATGTTTATGAGAATATTGCAGGTTAAATGCTTGAATATTGTTTGCTTGTTCGTGGTTCAGGTAACCTCTTCTCAATAACTTCCTCAGCCTTTTATAGTGCACATTTGAAATTTTGCCCGTTGAAAAGATATGCTAATTTCAAATGTCACTTGTGCCCGGGCGGCAAACTTGTAGCAATTGTGCTGGGCACCGCAGCGCCCAGGGCGGATTTTCCTATGTTGGCCTACCTTTTCTTGGATCTTTGTGGGGTTATAAATAGAGACATGGGGGCGAGAATTCAGGCATCTTGGACCCTTTGGAAGCCTACAAAACAGCTACAAGACAAGGAAGAAGGCTTGGAACATCTTGGGAAAAGCTTGGAGAAGAAGATTGAAGGCTTCTATCATCTAGAAATAGAGAAGATCCCTCAACTCTTGTTCTTATTTTGTTGCTTTCTTCATATCTTGTAAGATGTATTGTTGTATTCTTATGGATTTCAATCATGAGCTAAACTCTATAATTCTAGAGGGATGATGTAATCTATGTTTGAACTTATGTTTTGAGATTGTGGTTTGTCAATCAAGATTTCTCAATTTATTTGTGCTATTTGGATCTATTGCTTCTAAATTACTTGATCAAAAATTTAGAGTGTTTGGTGTATTTGATTTGACACTTGAGAGAGGTAATTGAATACATGACCTTGAAATAGCATAACCTAGTATTTCGTAGAATTGAGAGATTTGTGAATCCTTTGAAGTCATTTATTAAGATTCATAGTTTTTATTGAGATCTCAATTGGTGATTTTTTATAGAGATATTATTGATTTCCCAATTGAGATCTAAAATCATTTGGCACTCGATAGAGGAAATGATTATTGTAGAAATCTTGACTTATAAATTGGTAATTGATGATTGATAAACCATATTGATAACATAAGGGATAACTAGATTCATCACACCTCTAGAATTTATTTAATCATTTGGATAAAACTCATTTGTATTTTCATATTCTTAATTTAATTTGTTATTCTAGTATAATAAACTCCATCAATTATTGAATTTCTAAGTAAAGTTGGACTACTATATTATAGTACTTAGCAATAATTCGATATTTATTCCCTGTGGATACAAAAACTTTACTTTCACTATATTAAAACTTGACACCGTAGACTTGCGGTTAGAAAAATCTCTAACAAGTTTTTGGCGTCGTTGCCGAGGAATAATTCATCTTATTTGCGCTAATATTATTACTTAGTAGTTTTACTTTAATTTAGATTGGTTCTTGTTACAAGGGTCATTGTCATTTTTGTGTTTTCTTGTTGATGCGAAAAAATAAAAGTGATAATTTAATCTTATTTGATCCAGAAATCAAAAGAACACTTCAAAAGATTAGAGCCGCACGAAGAATCGAATTCACAAAAATGGCAGGAAATGAAGAAGAGGAAAACCGCATACCTATAATTGCACCACTGGAGAGGGCCATTCGGGACTATTTTCGGCCAACCACGAACCAAAATTATTCAGGCATTGTTCATCAACCAATCAATGCGAACAATTTTGAATTAAAACCGACCTTGATAAACATGGTACAACAAAACCAGTTTGGGGGAAGTGTTGTGGATGACCCTAATGCTCATCTAGCTGTTTTTCTCGAGATTTGTGACACTATAAAAATGAATGGGGTTCCCGATGAAGCTATTCAGTTGAGGTTATTTCCGTTTTCACTTCGTGATAAAGCTAGACAATGGATTCAAACCTTCCCACCCGGAAGCATCACTAGTTGGGACGATCTCACTAAAAAGTTCATGGCAAAATTCTTTCCACCTAGCCAGACACTTCAACTGAAGAGTGAGATTGCTCAATTTCATCATATCGACTTTGAACCACTGTACGAAGCTTGGGAGCGATTCAAAGAATTATTGAGGAGGTGTCCACAACACGGGTACGCAGTTGGCAAAAAGTGCAGTACTTCTATAATGGTATGAATGGGCATTCGAGAACTATTATTGATGCTGCAGCAGGGGGTACATTGATGGCTAAAACTCCAAGTGAAGCCATGCTTTTACTTGAAGAAATGGCTGCCAATAGTTATCAATGGCCTTCTGAGAGATCTATACTAAGAAAAGTCATCGGTGTGCTTGAACTTGATACTATGTCCCCTTTGGCCTCTCAAATTTCCACATTGTCAAAGCAAATTTGATGGCTCAAAAGCTACCTTTAAAGCCTTAGGAAAGTGCACCTATCGTTTTATAGAATAGATTGTTGAGTACCGAGTGTCATTCCCCCGAGGATTGTAAATACTAATAATTACCGTCTTTTTGTTATTTAATCTAACAATTTTCAGAGTTTTTGTTTGATGAATAAGGGAAAAGAATCTAAATTAATAAATTACAATTTGTAAAAATGAAGGAAGATTTGTAAAATAAGAAATCAAGGGATAGAGATGTGTTTGGATGTAAATCCCTCTAGAATGTTTTTGTGATTTAACATGTTAAAAATACAACCATAACCCCTTAAGCAAGAACCATCCTCTTTTAATAAAATCTCATGTTATGTGGACCGTAGAAATCCCCGATTTAAGTTAAACCCTTTCTCAAGGTGAAAAACTCCTAATCTCAAGTTGATTAACTGAAATCTCTTTCTAGTTAAACCCCCAAGACAACATTATAGCGATTTGTGAATTCCCATATTAGGTTTGACCCTAATCCAGAAGATTTATGTCCTCCTATAGGATTGCATGCAACTCTTTTCACTTATATATGTTCTATTTCACCATGAATCTCTCGATTTCCCAGATGAAAAAAAACTTCAAATCAATATTGTGCATATATCAATTCGAATGAACGAAGAATAATATAAGTGAATCACACAAAACATGAAGATTTTATTAAAAACATACACACCTTAATCTTAAATCCATTCTAGAGTTCATTACATTCAAACACTAGGGGTTTAGCTACACGTGATTTTGACCAAAGAATAAATTACACAAGAAGATTTAAGTATTGTAGACATGGTGTACTTATCTTTCTCAAAATCTCAATTGACTTCTTTCTTGATTGATGATGTTGCTCCAAGCCTTCTTCTCCAATGTTGCTACAAGCTTACTCCTTCAAGACCTCTTGATCTCCAATGTCTAATGAATTTAATAAATGAATCTATGAATCTAATGAATTCAATGTCCTTCCCAACTCAAACTCTTGGCTTTTATAGACATTATTTTTGTGAAAGAACACATCAATAATGCTATCTTTTGTTAAACAAATGCTCCACTTTCATTGTTGGGTTGTTGAATTATTGTTTTCATATGATAATTGAGGGAATATAGGGACATGATGTAGCAAAGTTGGGTGTTAAAGGTGTACAAAAGTGGTCAAAAAGCTTGGTTGATGAGTTTTCCATAATTTTCGTATGGAAAAGTTGCAAAAACTTGTCCCTGACATGGCCATGTCGCAGAACACACCCTAGCCATGATGTTTCTTCTTCAGTCTGACATGGCTGTGTTTCACAACACGTCCTAGCCGTGTTAGAGGCTGTCCAAGCCCAAAAATTGTGATTTTTTGCCCTGTTTTAACATGGCCATATTGCCCGACACCCCCTGGCCGTGTTGGACCAAAAAGGCCCCTAAATGACGCGTTTGGCTTGGGATTTCGAGTGTTTTCGCATCCTGAAACTCCCCGGTATGTTTTGACATGAATCCATGGTCCGAAATTCACCAAAATTAGCCCCAAATGGTCAATCTACATCAATAAAAGCACCTTGGAGTAATATGAACTATGTATAACCAAAAATTTACAAAACTAACAATAAAATAACTCGAATTCTACTCAAATATACACATAAAACATGCATACAAAGACCTTTATCAAACCACCTCCAACTTTGAACTTTGCTTGTCCTCAAGCAAAACATTATATCAAAAGGAGGGATTCAATAAATCACAACACACAATGAATTTTTTTTTCAACACATTGAACACAAACAGTCAAGTTCTTAGCCTTCTCAACCCGAATTAACCATTCAGTAAAAACATAGTTTTGCAAAGCGATCGATTGTCAAGAAAGACCGTAATATCAACAGGCATTATTCAGACTTGAAATCATCACTCCCAAATACTGATAATTACGAACAACTTCAATTCAATAATGCTATGAAAATACAAGAACTAAATAGATCTTTGTAGTTAGCCTACTAGTCATATAACCAAGCTTCTTGAACTTTATGAGAAGTCAATGAGTACATTCTCTTTTTTTTTCGTTGGTATGCATATAATTATAAAATCAGGACATTTTTGAGGCAAATTTCCACTAGGTTTAAATTTTGAATGTCTTTCCAAAAACTGCTAGGGTGGTGTCTCATACTCATATTTGTGTTGTCGTTTTACGTAAAAGACAAACATGGGGCTCATGAATGTTCCTAGTTACTAAGCAACAACAAACAGAGGAGTATAACCTCGAATTGAACCTTTTTTTTATAACAATACACACATATTTTTTTTCGCTTTTTTTTTCAAGCTTGGTTTAACAACTAGTTAACCACTACTAAATCACGAGTTATCGGACGTTCATAGCACTAAGTATCGTCGTATATGCCTTAACACATCAAGTATATGGTGTTGGAAATCTTGTCAAAATTTAGCCTGTATCCACGTCAATCTATCCTAGACAATCAATTGCTTCACATTGAAAACACAAATTAACAAGTTAATATAGGTATAATTGGGCCAAGTTATTGACTAGCAAACATTCAATTTGTTAAAAAAAATCACATCTCTCACAAACAAGCATACAAGCATTCCTAAAATGTTATTGTACCCACCTCCAACTTTTAAGATTCACATTGTCCTCAATGTGAAAGTAAGAAATGAAGAAACACACACAAAACACTCAAAAAGAAAAGAAATTAGAATGATATAAAAGAGGTGAAAAAAGAAAAATACGACCTTACTACAATAGTGGAATCGGTGCTGAGCGATCATTGGGTTGTTTTGTTACGGGACCTTCAACGACATCTTCATACCTAATCAAAGTTAAGCAACACACAACTCGAATATCGTGAAATCTCAAATATTCCCAATGAGGACAAGCAAGAAGATGTTCAAGAGATTTTTTTTTATTTGAAAATGACTCTAATGACTTGTGATTATTTTGAAAGAAAATAAAATAAAAAAAATAAAAAAATGAAAACAATTGCACACAAACATCGGGTTGCCTCCCGGGTAGCGCTTCTTTAACGTCGTATAGCTGGACTATATCACCTAAATGTGAAGATTTAATCGGGCGGAGCCTTGGACTTATGAAAATCCTTAACATCGCCACCTAAGTCAAATTTCGAACAATTTACCTTGACGGTCCCATTTTTCTGCACGACATCTTTAAATATGAACGTTTCCGTGGGCACTTCTACATACTGAACATCACATGCTTTCAAGGGTTTATTAGATGGTGTATCAAGCAAAGGATCATTTTTCCCAATCAAGTTTATAGGAAAACAAGTATCATCTATGTGATTTTTCAAGGGAATTTTAAAGATAACTTGTTCACTCCCTATTCTCAATATAAGTTTTCCATCATGCACATCAATGAGAGATTTTGCAGTAGCCAAAAAGGGACGCCCTAGAATTAAGGGAACTTCTATATTATCATGCATGTCAAGAATAACGAAATCGATTGGAAACACGAATTTATCAATCTTGACTAACACATTATGAATAATTCCTCTAGGATGTTTAATCGATTTATCGGCTAATTGAATGTCCATCCTAATAGGTTTAAATTCACTTAATCCCACCTGCTTGAATGTTTCATAAGACATCACGTTGTTACTAGCTCCCAAGTCGGCTAGTGCCCTATCAACAGGTAAATCATCAATTGTGCAAGGGATAATAAAGCTTCCTGGATCATTAAATTTTTGTAAGGACATTTATCATTCAATTGCACATTTGATAATTTGTTAAGCTTATTTTCACTAGGAATGATGTCATTAAGATCCCTAACATGCTTTGAAGGAGGGTCAACAAATGGAATATTGGCATGCAATTGTTTGAAAGAATCAAGGTACTTACCAAATTTGTCCTCCCTTCTATCTTCTTCGGTTAGACTCCGGTAAGGGATCTTGGGCTTGTATTCTGCAACCTCCTTTTTCATGAGCTTTTCTTTGGGCATGTCATCCTCCACGTATTTCTGCATGACGACATTGGCATAATCATGCTCATGTGGAAAACTAATGGTGATTGCCTTTACGTGCTCCCTTGGGTTTGGCTCAGTATTACCCGACAAACTACCTTGTGGCCTTCCGAAAATCATCTCCGCAATCTGGCCTATTTGGTTTTCCAGATTATGGATAGATGCCTCTTGATTTCTCAAGGATGTTTCCACCGCTTGGAATCGGGTATCTGTTGATTGCACAAACTTTGTTATAAGATCTTCCAAGTTAGGATACATTGATTTGGCTGAAATCCGGGAGACGTATGTAGATCAGGATCGGGATTAGGTCATGGTTGGCCTTGGTTTCCCCAACCAAAATTAGGATGTTGTCGCCACCCAGGATTGTATGTGTTGCTATAAGGATTACTTGGGTAATTTATGCCTTGATTCCCAACGTAATTAGCTTGTTCAGCGTGAGGCATTGCGTGTGGGCAGTCCTGATGATTATGAAATCCTCCGCAAGTTTCACAAGATAAAACATGCGATGGTGGTGGTTTAGGAGCTACTAGATCGTCGATCTTTCGGGTCAAAGCTTCGACTTGTGCAGCTAGTGTAACCACTGCATCTGCATTATAAACACCCACTGTTCTGTTAGGTTTACCTCGTATGGATTGCCATTGATAGCCATTCATGGCCATTCCCTCTATTAGATCTTGGGCAACTTCTGGTGTTTTATTGTTCAAAGTTCCCCCAGCCGCCGCATCAATCATTTGCCTTGTTGACGAGAGTAGCCCATTGTAAAATATTTGGACATGCATCCAAATAGGAAGACCATGATGTGGGCATTTCCGCAACAATTCTTTGAATATCTCTCAAGTGTCGTACAAGGTCTTGTCGTCTTCTTGAGTGAATAATAGATTTCATTCCTCAATCGTGCAGTTTTGGCCGGTGGAAAATACTTCAAAAGGAACTTTTTAGCCATGATGCTCCATGTTGTGAGTGTTCCCTTTGGCAAAGTATTTAGCCTATGTTTAGCCCGTCCCCGAAAAGTAGATGTGAATAGGCGCAGATGGATGGCATCGTCAGAGACCCTATTGATTTTGAATGTATCGCAGATTTCGAGGAAATTTGCGATATGATTATTCGGATCTTCGTCTGGTTGGCCGTCAAATTGAACAAATTGTTGCACCATCTGAATGACATTTGGTTTTATTTCAAAATTATAGGCTGCAACAACGGGCCTCACAATACTAGATGACGTGCCCTCCATCGATGGTTTGGCGTAGTCGTACATAGTTCTTTGTTCATCCGCCATGTCGAAATCTTTGCTTTCATTAATATCTTCTTCGTGGTCTGTATTAGTACTTTTCTCTGTGTTGCTACAGGCAGTGTCGTGCTTCCAAATTCGACGACGAGTAGGCATGCACTGCGGTAAATAGAGAGGATAAGTGTAATCCAAGACTTACAAAGATAGATAAAAAGAAAGATGATGGTAAAATAAAAATAATAAAAAAATGATAAAATTAACAAAAATAAAGTGTTCTTAATATTACAATCTCCGGCAACAACGCCAAAGACTTGATGGCTCAAAAGCTACCTTTAAAGCCTTAGGCAAGTACACCTATCGTTTTATAGAATAGATTGTTGAGTACCGAGTGTCATTCCCACGAGGATTGTAAATACTAATAATTACCGTCTTTTTGTTATTTAATCTAACAATTTTCAGAGTTTTGTTTGATGAATAAGGGAAAAGAATCTAAATTAATAAATTACAATTTGTAAAAATGAAGAAAGATTTGTAAAATAAGAAATCAAGGGATAGAGATGTGTTTGAATGTAAATCCTTCTAGAATGTTTTTGTGATTTAACAAGTTAAAAATACAACCATAACCCCTTAAGCAAGAACCATCCTCTTTTAATAAAATCTCATGTTATGTGGACCGTAGAAATTCCTGATTTAAGTTAAACTCTTTCTCAAGGTGAAAAACTCCTAATCTCAAGTTGATTAACTGAAATCTCTTTCTATTTAAAACCCCCAAGATAGCATTATAGCGATATGTGAATTCCCATATTAGGTTTGACCCTAATCCAGAAGATTTATGTCGTCCTATATTTAGGATTGCATGCAACTCTTTTAACTTATATAGGTTCTATTTCACCGTGAATCTCTCGATTTTCCAGATGAAAAATAAACTTCAAATCAATATTGCGCATATATCAATTCGAATGAACGAAGCATAATAGAAGTGAATCACACAAAACATGAAGATTTTATTAAAAACATACACACCTTAATCACAAATCCATTCTAGAGTTCATTATATTCAAACACTAGGAGTTTAGCTACACATGATTTTGACCAAAGAATAAATTACACAAGAAGATTTAAGTATTGTAGACATGGTGTACTTATCTTTCTCAAAATCTCAATTGACTTATTTCTTGATTGATGATGTTGCTCCAAGCCTTCTTCTCCAATGTTGCTACAAGATTACTCCTCCAAGACCTCTTGATCTCCAATGTCTAATGAATTTAATAAATGAATCTATGAATCTAATGAATTCAATGTCCTTCCCAACTCAAACTCTTGGCTTTTATAGACATTATTTTTGTGAAAGAACACATCAATAATGCTATCTTTTGTTAAACAAATGCTCCACTTTCATTGTTGGGTTGTTGAATTATTGTTTTCATATGACAATTGAGGGAATATAGGGACATGATGTAGCAAAGTTAGGTGTTAAAGGTGTACAAAAGTGGTCAAAATGCTTGGTTGGTGATTTTTCCATAATTTTCGCATGGAAAAGTTGCAAAAAAATGTCCCTGACATGGCCATGTCGCAGAACACACCTTGACCATGATGTTTCTTCTTCAGTCTTACGTGGCCGTGTTTCACAACACGTCCTGGCCGTGTCAGAGGCTGTCCAAGCCCAAAAATTGTGATTTTTTGCCCTATTTTAACATGGCCGTGTTGCCCGACACCCCCTGGCCGTGTTGGACCAAAAAGGCCTCGGAATGACGCGTTTGGCTTGGGATTTCGAGTGTTTTCATCCTTAAACTCCCCGGTATGTTTTGACATGAATCCATGGTCCGAAATTCACCAAAATTAGCCCCAAATAGTCAATCTACATCAATAAAAGCACCTTGGAGTAATATGAACTATGTATAACAAAAAATTTACAAAACTAACAATAAATAACTCTAATTCTACTCAAATATACACATAAAACATGCATACAAAGACCCTTATCAAATTGCTACTCTAAACTCGGTCGAAAAACACCAAATGGAGGCTGTTATGGAGATAAGTCAAGAAGTGGTGAATTCAGACATGGAACAAGATAATTATGTGAACAACCGGGGTTTCAACAATAGAGGGAATCAATTGCCAACACATTATCATCCGGGACTTCGCAATCATGAAAATATCTCGTATAGCAATACGAGAAATGTGTTGCAACCACCTCCGGGATTTTAAAACCAAGCAAGTACTAGTACACACATGGGAGAACAAAAGCCATCTTTGGAAGAATTACTTAGTTCATTCCTTGTAGAAACACGAGCAAGGATGAACAAGACCGATTCTAACATGCACAATTTGAGCTCAAGGGTTACAACAATTGAAAGTCATCTCAAATCTTTGGGGACACAAGTGGGCCAATTGGCCACGGCTATTAATTCACAACAGAAAGTTGATACGTTTCCAAGTAACACCGAGGTGAACCCACGTGAGCATTGCAAGTCCATTAAGTTGAGAAGTGGAACGAAATATGATGAACCAAAGATGTCTACTCATGCCACCAATGAACCGAAAGCAATCTCTGAAACACTCAACAATGATGAGGGCATTGATAAGCAATCAGAAAGTACGAAACCTGAGGTAAAACTAATTTCCAATTCTGATAATGTATTACCAAATGCTCTTCCTTTTCCACAGAGGTTTCAGAAGAAAAAGTTGGACTCGCAATTTTCCAAGTTCTTGGAAATATTCAAGAAAATTCACATCAACATTCATTTTGCCGATGCACTTGAGCAAATGCCAAATTATGCAAAATTCATGAAGGATGTGATGTCGAGAAAGAGAAGGTTGGAGGCATACGAGACAGTCAATCTAACAGAGGAGTGTAGCGCCATCTTGCAAAGAAAGCTACCACAAAAATTAAGAGATCCGGGGAGTTTCACTATCCCTTGCACTATTGGTGATTCTTATTTTAATAAGGCTCTTTATGATTTGGGTGCTAGCATTAATCTTATGCCGTTATTTGTTTTCAGGAAACTTGGCCTTGGAAAGGTAAAGCCGTCCACCATCACTTTACAATTAACTGATAGATCACTCACCTACCCAAGAGGAGTGATATAAAATGTGTTGATAAAAGTGGATAAATTCATATTTTCAGCGGATTTTGTGGTTTTGGATATAGAGGAAGATCATGAAATGCCATTGATTCTTGGAAGACCTTTTCTAGCAACGGGACTAGCTCTAATTAATGTGCAATGAGGAGAGTTAACATTACGGGTAAATGATGATGTGGTATTGTTTAATATTTATAAATCAATGAAATTTCAAGAAGAACCTCAAACATGTCATTTGATTGATATGATCGAACAATGTGCTCAAACGGAGGTTATAAAACAAGATTTAAAAGATCCGTTAGAACATTGTTTGATTAATTCAATAATGAAATGTGATGATGAAGTTAGTGAGGACATTGATTTGCTTGAGTTTATTCTTTCCCTTGAGGCTAAATAAATTGTAAAAGAAAAACAAAAGGAAGAATTAGAAAATGCCAATATTGAAAACATTCCGAAAGGTACTTTAGTTTTAAAGGAACTTCCGGAACATCTTCAATATGCATTTTTTGGAAAAGATTAAACTTACACGGTAACTGTTTCTGCTTCATTATCTTCACCTGAACTGGATAAGTTGTTGCGTGTGCTTCGTGAGCATAAGTCGGCTTTAGGTTGGTATATTTATGATTTGAAAGGTATAAGTCCTTCCATTGTAATACACAAAATTTTATTGGAAGAGTCTTATAAACCATCTATTGAGCACCAAAGACGACTTAACCCCGCAATGAAAGAAGTTGTGAGAAATGAGGTTTTAAAATGGCTAAAGGCAGGTATCATTTATGCCATTTCTGATAGTTCATGGGTGAGTCCGATACAGGTTGTTCCTAAAAAGGGGGGTATGGCAGTTGTGAAAAATGATAACAATGAATTAATCTCAACACGAACTGTCACAGGATGGCGAGTATGTATTGATTACATGAAACCGAATAAAGCTACTCGTAGAGATCATTTTCCCCATCCCCTTTATTGATCAAATGTTGGACAGGTTGGCAGGTTACGAATACTACTGTTCTCTTGATGGCTATTCAGGGTACAATCAAATCGCCATTGCCCCTGAGGATCAAGAAAAGACTACTTTTACATGTCCATATGGTACTTTTGCATTTCGCAGGATGCCATTTGGATTATGTAATGCATCTGCTACTTTTCAGAGGTGTATGATGGCGATTTTTCATGGTATGGTTGAGGAAATCATGGAGATTTTTATGGATGATTTTTTTTGTTTTTGGTACTTCTTTTGACCATTGTTTGCATAACTTATCTCTTGTTTTGCAACGCTGTGAGGAGACTAATCTTGTACTTAATTGGGAAAAATGTCACTTTATGGTCAAAGAAAGGATTGTACTTGGGCATCGTATTTCTTGTACAGGTTTGGAAGTTGATAGGGCGAAAGTTGTGGCTATTAAAAAGCTACCCCCACCTTCAAATGTGAAAAGCATAAGAAGCTTTTTAGAGCATGCAGGATTTTATAGGAGATTTATAAAAGCTTTTTCAAAAATTGTTAAACCACTTTGTAATCTCTTTGAAAAAGATGCTATCTTTTGCTTTGATGAGTCTTGTTTGCAGGCATTTGAACCGATAAAAAAGGCACTTGTTTCAGCTCCTATTATGATAGTGCCAGATTGGACCCAACCATTTGAGCTTATGTGCGATGCGAGTGATTATGCAGTGGGTGTTGTTCTTGGTCAGAGGCGAGACAGAATTTTTGAAGCAATTTACTATGCGAGCAGGACCATGGACAATGCCCAACAAAACTACACCACCACGAAAAAAGAGATGTTGGTGGTGGTTTTTGCATTTGATAAATTCTGAGCTTACTTGGTCGGTACAAACGTGATTGTTTATACGGATCATGCGGCAATCCGATATCTTTTTTCAAAAAAAGAAGTAAAACCTCGGTTAATTCGATGGATTTTGCTCTTGCAAGAATTTGATATTGAGACTCGGGATAAACAAGGGAGTGAAAATGTGGTTGCCGACCATCTATCCCGCCTTGAGCAACCTCATGAGGTGATTGAAAGCCCAATAAAATAATCATTTCCTGATGAACAAATTATGCGTGCCCAGATATCATTACCTTGGTATAATTACCTCGCGGGAGGAGTTCTGCCACCGGACTTGACTTCACACCAAAAGAAAAAATTCCTACATGATGTTAAGTCTTATTTGTGGGATGATCCGTTATTGTTCAAAAGATGCACTGATTCTATCATTCGCGGTTGTGTTCCTAAGGAAGAAATTGGATAGATTCTTTAGCATTGTCATTCCTCATCTTACGGGGGACATTTTGGGCCAACCCGAACAGCTGCAAAAGTATTACAATTTGGTTTTTATTGGCCAACATTATTGAAGGATTGTTATGCTTTTGTGAAAACTTGTGATCAACGCCAACGGGTTGGTAATATTTCACGGCGTCATGAGCTTCCTTTGACAACCATAATGGAGGTGGAGTTGTTTGATGTATGGGCTATTGACTTCATGGGGCCAGTTCCTGTGTCTTATGGCAATCTGTACATTTTTCTTGCGGTTAACTACGTCTCCAAGTGGGTAGAGGCGATTGCTACACCAACGAACGATGCTAAGGTAGTACTAAAATTCTTGCACAAGCATATTTTCACCCGGTTTGGTACTCCTCGAGCTATTGTAAGTCATGAAGGTACACATTTTTGTAATAAATTATTTAATAACCTTCTTGCTAAATTTGGTGTGCGTCATAAGATTGCGCTTGGTTACCTTCCTCAATCCAATGGTCAAGCTGAAATTTCCAATCGTGAAGTGAAACAAATTCTTGAAAAACGGTGAGTTTTAATCGAAAGGATTGGGCACAAAAGCTCGATGATGCTTTATGGGCTTATTGTACGGCTTACAAAACACCCATTGGTATGTCACCATATTGATTGGTGTTTGGTAAAGCATACCATTTGCCGGTTGAACTTGAGCATCGAGCTTGTTGGGCAATTAAGAAATTGAATTTTAACTTAAAAGAGGCCGGTGAAAACCGATTACTTCAATTAAACGAAATGGAATAATTTCATCACGAATCATATGAAAATGCCAAAATGTATAAAGAAAAAACAAAAAAATGGCATGATATGATTTTGCGACGTGAATTCTTACCCGGCCAACAACTGTTATTGTTCAATTATAGATTGAAACTATTTCCAGGTAAACTCAAATCACGATAGTCCGGGCCATTTGTGGTTGAACGTGTGTTTCCTTATGGTGTCGTCGAGTTGAGAGAAAATGATGGGAATTCGTTCCAAGTGAACGGACAACGATTGAAACATTATTTTGGGAATGAAGCAAGGAAGGTTTTAAATCTTCCACTTGGTGATGAAATTTCTTGAGCCCGAGTAGCTGAGTCCGGCTAACGACTATAAATTTAGCGCTTCTTGGGAGGCAACCCAAGTGATTTTTGTGTGATCGCATTTTTAGCGTGATTTTATTTTCTTTTATTTTGGCGTGTTTTTACTTGAATTATGGTGTGAATTAATTTGTGTGTGATTTTAAATTTTGAGATTGATTGTGATTTAAAATATATATATATATAATGGCAGATTGCGGGCAGGCGCTGCAGCGCCAGGGGCGACAAATGATGCGGGCATGTGCGGGCGCTGCAGCACTAGGGACCGGTTAGAGGCATTATAAGGCTTTTCGGCCTTATGTTTAAACACACAACACACACACCCCTCACGCTACTTTGTTCTATCTTTCTACAAAAATCCAATCAAGGCTTCCATTGTACATCATTCAAGTAAGAAATTGAGCAAGTTGATCATCATATTCATCTTATCTATCAATTAGGTAATTGTGCTTCACTTGTACCCATCTTTTTCAGAGTTTTCAAGCCTTAGGTTAAAAATGTGAGAAAGTTCTATATCATTGTAATTTCGAATTTCTTGATAAATTGTTGATTAATTGTGATGATATATGACTATTATGTGCTTGAATTGGTTGATGTTGATAATTGGGCATGAATTGAGTTTAAATTTTGGTGTCCATCTCCATTTTGAATATATGCCTACAAGGTGTTTGTGAAAATGTCTTAATGAAAAATATTACACTTAGGCATTTGATTCTTGTCCTAATTGTGTACTAAATGCAATTTGATCATGAATTGATGACAAGGATGAATATTTCTTGAGAAGTTGCAAGAATTCCTAACCCCTAACCTGTATGGTGTGTTCTATGTGTTATCTTGCTTTGTGTCATTTTCCAGGTAATTTCACGATTAATTAAAATGCCAAGAACAAAGAAAACAAACAAGGGCAAAAGTGTGGCAAGTACTTCTGAAGAATATGTTGAAGACCATTTTATTAACTTGGAAGCACAACAATTGTACAATGACACACTATGCATGAAGATTATAATGGCGGAACGGAGATTGCAACCGGGGTCGAATGGTGGTGAGCTTGCACAAATGATACACCAGAAGCGATGGCGAAAACTTTGTGCCCAACCTGAACCATTCGCACCGAATATTGTTCGGGAATTTTATGCGAATGTGAAGTCCCCAACTGGCCATCACACGGAGATTTTTGTACGTGGAGTAAAAATTGTACTCACTGATGCAGAAGCGATAAGGAGATATTATGGACTACCAGAGGTGGATCACTCACCGTATGTTGAATTCGTCTAGCAACCACCGAGTATGGAGACGATTTGTAATACCTTATGCCGGCCTGGAACTGAGGTACGTCATATTAAAGTTGTGGGAGGTGCTTCTTCTTTTCCCCACACGAGGCTTAGACGGTATGGGCGAGCTTGGTATCACTTCATATGCAACAATTTGATACCAACCAAGCATGTCAGTGATGTCACTAAGGAACGAGCCCATCTTCTATATGCTATAGTTACTGACATACAATTCGACCCAACGGTAATTATTGCAAGGTCCCTTCGCTACAAAGTTCTACACTCCAAATCCGGGGGACTAATATTACCGAGTTTAATTTGTGGGTTATGTAAAAAAAAGGGTGTTAAGTGGGATAGCTCCAAGTCGTTAGAAAGGCCTAAAGCACCTATAGATTCGGCTATTATTGATTTCTATGATGAATGGACAGGCGGTGTGCCTAATCCAAAGGGTGCGGGATATATCCTTGATCCCGAATTTGCCCTACTAGCTATTGAGCCTGATACTCACGCCCAGTCACAGAATATAGATGCTCCATCTGGTTCAACGGCAGGACATTCTCGTTCTACACGCTCACGTCACGATGACGACCCTTCAGCTGTATTAATTCGTGAAGTACGAGAATTGCGAAGGGCTTTTGTAGCTGAGCAACGCCATAGAGCTGCATGGGAAGAATATGTGAAGGAGCACAACCGAGTTCTTGCCCAGATTTATAGCCAGACGCACCCACAGTTCCAGTTCCCAACACCACCACCATCGGGTCCTATTTCTCACCTACCACCACATGACTACTATAGGGATTCCGATGAGGAGTCCTAGGCACTTCGGCTACCAGAAATTTTTTCTCACTCTCCATTGAGGACAATGTTCATTTTAAGTTTAGGGGTGTAATCTGTATTTGTGTCTTTTGAGTCGTGTCAGAGAAAAAAAAAACAAGTCGAGTCTAGTAGTATGTTGAACCATAGACTACAAGACTAAGTGGATTTGTTGATTATGAGTTGAACTGTCATAAGAGCATATTTTTAAGTGGTGATCTATATTTTGCTTCATTGAATTCATATACATGCATAATTCTGTTAACTTATTTGAAAATGATTAATGAAGTTGAGTGTTGCTTGTATGATCCCACCGGATTCTAGAACTTGTTCGATCACTAATTGAGGCGAAATCCTAGGTGAAATAACATTAAGGAAATGATTTAGGCCATCTTTGAATAAGCTAGAGCCAAAATGCCTACCTTTATACGATATAATTTCACCAGTGTCTCCTTTTGAGCCATATTAAACCTGTTATTTGGCAACCAATCTTTTACCTTGAGCCTACATGTGAAAATCCTAATTACCCATCACTCATACACACAAAATAATTGAAGGTTGGGGAGGATATGATAAGTAGGGTTTGTGTTCACTCGCATAAAGTTGCCGAGAAAAATAAAATATGAAACCCCATGTGTTAAAATATGCAAAAGACTAAGTTTGGGGGTTTCGGAAAAAAAAGGCTCATAAAGGGAGAATAATCAAGAATTCAACAAAAGTGAAGGTAGCTATTTTGTTTGGCAATTGGTGATTTGAAGAGACAATTGTGTGTTTGGGTGAGTTGAGCCACTTAATCCTAAATTTTCCTACCTGACCGTAAGCCACATTACAAGCTTTGAAAGTCCTATTGATCCTTGTGTTATATTAGCCTACATTAGTGGAGATTAGTGTGAATGACAAGCTTATGGAATCCGGTAGTCATTATCTTTTGATATCTAGAAATGGATCATCTTGATAACATTCAATTGCGTGAATCAATTTGAATAATGTAAACGGAATTGTCATGAATATTCAACACTTTTGATCACAATGTCAAAACGCATACTTGAGTGATAGTGAAATGAGTATTGAGACAACTGTTATTGGTTGTGGAGTTTTGCAGTTGTTTGTGTCGTTGTTGTCTTGTATTTTTTTTCATTTTGGAGTTGTAATTGTTTGAGGACAAACAATAGCTTAAGTTTGGGGGTATTTGTTAAGTTGGTATTTTACCAACTAATCGAGTATTTTAGATTAGGATTTTGTACTATTTTTGGGTGTTTTAGAGTCGTTAGAGTCCGATTTATGTCATTAAAAGTGTTGATGTAAATTTAATACAGATTTGGTAGCCGAAAAATGAAGAAAATGATGAAAAACAGTGCTAGGAAGAAAGAAATCGTATTTGAAGAAGAAGAAAAAAGGAAATCGCATTTTCACCCCATAAGGCGGGCAGGCGCTGCAGCCCCGAAACAAGGCGACAAGTTGGCTTGGGCGGATGGGGCGCTGCAGCGCCCAACGCCCGGCGTTGCAGCGCCCAGGCGGGAATTGTGCATAGACGTGTGGGGCACTGCAGCGCCCGGGCGGCAAACTTGTAGCAATTGTGATGGGCGCCGCAGTGCCCATGCCCGGGCGCTGGGCGGATTTTCCTATGTTGGCCTACCTTTTTCTTGGATCTTTGTGGGGTTATAAATAGAGACATGGGGGCGAGAATTTAGGCATCTTGGACCCTTTGGAAGCCTACAAAACAGCTACAAGACAAGGAAGAAGGCTTGGAACATCTTGGGAAAAGCTTTGAAAAGAAGATTGAAGGCTTCTATCATCTAGAAATAGAGAAGATCCCTCAACTCTTGTTCTTATTTTGTTATTTTCTTCATATCTTGTAAGATGTATTGTTGTATTCTTATGGATTCATTTTCTTCAATCATGATCTAAACTCTATAATTCTAGAGGGATGATGTAATCTATGTTTGAACTTATGTTTTGAGATTGTGGTTTGTCAATCTAGATTTCTCAATTTATTTGTGCTATTTGGATTTATTTCTTCTAAATTACTTGATCAAAAATTTAGAGTGTTTGGTGTATTTGATTTGACACTTGAGAGAGGTAATTGAATACTTGACCTTGAAATAGCATAACCTAGGATTTCATAGAATTGAGAGATTTGTGAATCCTTTGAAGTCATTTATTAAGATTCATTGTTTTTATTGAGATCTCAATTGGTGATTTTTATAGAGATATTGATTTCCCAATTGAGATCTAAAATCATTTGGCACTCGAGAGAGGAAATGATTATTGTAGAAATACTGACTTATAAATTGGTAATTGATGATTGATAAACCATATTGATAACATAAGGGATAACTAGATTCATCACACCTAGAATTCATTTAATCATTTGGATAAACTCATTTCTATTTTCATATTCTTAATTTAATTTTGTTATTCTAGTATAATAAACTCCGTCAATTATTGAATTTCAATATAAAGTTGGATTACTATATTACAGTACTTAGCAATAATTCGATAATTATTCCACTGTGGTAATGACAACCTTACTTTCACTATATTAAAACTGACCCCGTAGACTTGCGGTTAGAAAAATCTCTAACAAGTTTTTGGCGCCGTTGCCGGGGAATAATTCATCTTATTTACGCTAATATTATTACTTAGTAGTTTTACTTTAATTTAGATTGGTTCTTGTTACAATAGGGTCATTGTCATTTTTGTGTTTTCTTGTTGATGCGAAAAAATAAAAGTGCTAATTTAATCTTATTTGATCCAGAAATCAAAAGAACACTTTGAAAGATTAGAGCCGCACGAAGAATCGAATTCACAAAAATGGCAGGAAACGAAGAAGAGGAAAACTGCATACCTATTATTGCACCACCGGAGAGGGCCATTCGGGACTATTTTCGACCAACCATGAACCAAAATTATTCAGGCATTGTTCGTCAACCAATTAATGCGAATAATTTTGAATTAAAATCGGCCTTGATAAACATGGTACAACAAAACCAGTTTGGGGGAAGTGTTGTGGACGACCCTAATGCTCATCTAGCTGTTTTTCTCGAGATTTGTGACACTATAAAAATGAATGGGGTTCCCGATGAAGCTATTCGGTTGAGGTTATTTCCGTTTTCACATCGTGATAAAGCTATACAATGGCTTCAAACCTTCCCACCCGGAAGCATCACTAGTTGGGACGATCTCACTGAAAAATTCATGGGAAAATTCTTTCTACCTAGCAAGACACTTCAACTGAAGAGTGAGATTTCTCAATTTCATCAGATCGACTTTGAACCACTCTACGAAGCTTGGGAGCGATTCAAAGAATTATTGAGGAGGTGTCCACAACACGGGTACGCAGATTGGCAAAAAGTTCAGTACTTCTATAATGGTATGAATGGGCATTCGAGCCGCAGCTAAATCTGACATCTGCCTCATAGATGTCCTTCAAGCCCTCCGCAGGCAACAAACAGTGCTCAGCGAGGTCTTTTGTAGTCAGTTTGATGACCTTGTTGTGGACGGAAGATTTCATTTCGTCGTCCTGCACTTCTGCATTTCCATAAAACATAGCGATCTCCTCGAGGTATGTATGAGTGTATTCCATTGTCAAAAAATCCTTCAGGCCGGATTTCTCCAACATCTCCGCAATCTTCTTGACTAGGGTCTCATCGATACCCTGCTTGATCATTCCATCAAAATCCACTGAAGAACCAGTGTGGATTTGCTTTGAGAGCTTCACAAAATCGTAATTTGGGGCCATTTCCAGAGATTTTACCAATCAAAATGCAAAAAACTTGCTTGAGAGAGACTAGGGTTCGCACAAGGTTATAGAGAAAAATACTTCTTTTGCTTGAAGATGAATAGTTCGCGTGAGGAGAGAGAAATGTGAAGTTCCGTATATAAAGGACGTGAAAGGACATATTTCGGATTTTGAAATATTGATCAAAATCAACGGCTAAGATTAGAACATCAAAACCGCATTTAATTCCCCGCATTAAATGCAGCAGCATTTATATCCAATCATATGGCTTATTGTGCAGCTTTTACTGTGACCGTCATTATTACGCTGACATCATCCCTAAAAACATTCCTGCTTAATTAAAACGACTGCATTTTTGTCACTTAGCTCATAAATGATTCAGCTTATATCTAAGGTGACTTAACTCTGCTTCTCTCTACTCATGAAGTGACCCAATTTGTCGCCTAACTCGTCTGGTGACTTCCGATCAATAAGCTTTCATTTCACTTGGCTGAAATGTGAAACTTGCTCTACTTCCATTTTCTCATCTTCTTTCTCTGCTGATTGAGTCTTCTGAGTTTCAACTCAGCTCAATTAACCCTAACTCATTCTTTAGCTCTTCAAACCTTGATTCACATAGAGGATTTGTGAATATATCAGCTAACTGTTTATCAGTTGAGATGTATTCCAAGGTGATGTCTTTCTTTTCAACATGATCTCTTATGAAATGATATTTGACATCAATGTGCTTTGTTCTAGAGGCAACACGGGATTCTGAGTGATTGCAATAGAACTAGTGTTATCACACATAATTGGAATTTCTCTTTCTTCAATATCATAATCTCTCAGTTGTTGTCTCATCTGTAAGACTTGGGCACAAAAACTGCCCGCAACTATGTACTCTGCTTAACCTGTGGATGTGACAATTGAATTTTGTTTCTTACAAAACCAAGAAACCAATCTATTTCTGAGTATTTGACATGTACCTGAGGTACTCTTCTATCAAGTTTACATCCAACATAGTCTGAGTCTGAGTAACCAATCAGCTTGAATGCACCCTCCTTTGGATACCATAAGCCAACTTCCTGACATCCCTTCAAATATCTTAGGATTCTCTTAGCTGCAGTCATGTGGCTCTCCTTTGGTGCAGATTGAAATCTTGCACATACGCCCACTGTAAAGGTGATGTCTGGCTTGCTTGCTGTTAGATAGAGCAATGATCCAATTAGTGTTCTATATCTGGTGTGATCAACAACTTTGCCATCTGCATCCATGTACATCTTGATTGAAGTATTCATTGGAATTTTCACAGAAGACTTCTTCCATACCAAATTTCTTCATCAAATCTCTGGTATATTTTGTTTGACTTATGAAGGTTTCATCCTGCATTTGCTTGACTTGAAGTCCTAGGAAGAAAGTCAGCTCTCCTATCATGCTCATCTCAAATTTACCTTGCATGAGGTTAGAACTTATCACACAGCTCTTTATTTGTAGAACCAAAAATGATGTCCTCTACAAATATTTGAACAAGCAGTATACTCTCTCCATCTTGAATTCTGAAGAGTGTTCTATCAACTTTGCCTTTTGTAAATCCATTGTCAGTTAGAAATTGAGACAATGTATCGTACCATGCTCTTGGTGTTTGTTTCAATCCATATAATGCTTTCTTGAGCTTATACCTTATCTCCAATAGTTTTCCGCTCAAAACCTGGAGGTTGTTCAACATAGACTTCCTCTAACTAGTCCATTCAGAAATGCACTCTTCACATCCATTTGATACACAGTGAAGTTCTTATGTGCAGCATAAGCAAGAAACATCCTTATTGCTTCCAATCTTGCAACAGGAACAAAGGTTTCATCAAAATTTATACACTCTTCTTGGCAATACCCTTTGGCTACCAATCTTGCTTTGTTTCTTATAACAGATCCTTCATCATTCATCTTGTTTATGAAAACCCATTTTGTGCTAATAACATTTTGTGCTAATAACATTCAGCTCTTCTTGCATGGCTTAAATCCAATGTGTGTCATCCAATGCTTGAGACGCATCTTTAGGCTCTATCTAGGAAATAAAACAAGTGAACATAGCTTCATGTTGTGCTCTGGATCTGGTTCTTATGTCATCTTTAACATCTCCAATAACTAACTCGGGTGGATGGTCTCTCAACTATCTCACATCAGGTTGGAGTAAGTCTGCTGGATTTTGTGACGCCCACCCCTACTACTACATTACTAAATAATATAAAAAGTGAAATTTGACAATGTAAACCCTATATACCTGTACATTTTTTTTTCTCCTATGACATTTTAACAACAAACAAGCAAGATCACTTTACTTGTAAGAAAATGACAACCCATATCCACAAGCATAGAGGTAACAAACCCTATTATTAAACACAACAGACATCCATCTAACCAAACACATAACCCACATCACCCAGCTATTTACATGTGCATATTTACATAAGAGTTTTCAAAAGAGGGTACAACCCTAAACCAAAATACAATACAGGACCAAAAAGAGAAAGTGACCCATCAACATAGCCCAACAGGTCGTCATCCATATCCATGATCCTCAAAACCTGAAGGAACTCCAACACTGCATAGTAAGCCAAAAGCTCAGGCATTCCTATGCTCACCTGCAATGCATGAACTACACGAGCTAAAGCTCAGCAAGTAAAAATCATGCATGTCCAAAGAATAATGATGTTTTTCCAACGTGTAATGCTAGCATGTAAAATCCATGAATCAAAATACTTTATTCAAAATCATTTTCTTTTATTTGGGCCCCTGACCCAACTACTATGCACCGGAAAAGAGCTCTGCACACAGCAATAATCAAATGGCCAATAATATCAGTATGGATCTACGTGTGGACCATGCTCCCCGGCCTTGACCAAGGGTCCCCTAATTGCGTCCCTGTGTCCGCCAAGAAGTATCCCACCCCCGATTGCCATACATAGGTACTCACAAATGGACCATCCTCCCGTGACCCACCAAGAGCCCATCTCCTATCTAGCTCTGTGTTCACCGGGGGAAGTATCCCACTTGCTATACCTAAATATATATCATAAGCATGCCCAAAGATGCCACGGTGCCCAGCGGTGGTCAAGAAACATCTATTTTCTTCCAGAAAATATTTTCGTGCATGCGAACATCCTCTTGTAATATGCATGCACATGCAAATGCTGTGACTGGCATGTTCAATGGCTCACCAAGCACCATATTGCAACATCATACAAGCCAATTATGCAACATATAATATCCACGTATATTCCACAAGATACCACAGTCATATATAACACAATTAATTCAAACAATACTATGTTCATGCATTACAGTTGTAGATGAATTTTTACTTACCTTGTACCTGTCGCCTTTACTTACTGGTATCTTAACTGTGACTCCAAAATTTTAGCTGTGGACAACCTATAGTGCTACAGGTATTAATTTCTAGTAATAGATCAACTAGTTGGCCTATTTACCCCAAATCTTAATTTAAATTGATATTAATCAAACTTGAATCTAATAATAGAAAAACTAATCAAACCTCATCAGCTCCTAATCAATTTCTCATTTAATTATATTTTAACTTTAATTAATCAGTTATTTTAACATTTGTATTAATTTAGGTATCAAACCATACACCTAACCATTTAAGAGTTTAAAATATACATTCGTCAATGACTTGAAACAAAAGGGGTACTTACATACAAATTTCCGACAACATATATTGCAAATAAAATGGTTATTAAGAAATGTTTTGCCAATATTGAAAAGCATACCGTAATCTCGCAAAACCCGACCACTTTGTATGAAATAATTAGAACAGTACGTGTGTGCGTGTTTCTAAACAAGCTACCAACTCCATTCCGTAAACTTAGAGGGTGAAACGGTGCTAATATATATCCATTATTTCAATTCCTTGTGTATTAAGCTAAGTGACGTGGCAGCCTTACAAATAGCCACTCAAAATTTATTTACGGAGGTGTGTAGAGCTTACACTAATACTATTATAATAAATATATATATATATATATTAGTTACCTAATCTATTACTTGCAGGTCTATATATATATGATATGTAATAATTTTGTCTTTTGTATACATGCAGATAGATATATATCTAATTATACCATATTACCTATGTATGTGCATTATGATTTAACAAGGACACCGATTTCTATACTATTTTACTATTCTCTTGTAGTATGTATATATATATGTACACATTTAACATATAATTCCAAGAATTATGCTACTACTCCTAACTAATTTATTCACATTTACATCTCACCCCTATAAATGCGCAGATGCCACCGTTCATCTCTAAATTCACCATGTGTAATGTGATGATATCTAATAGTTTGACACTTAGACTTTTCTATGTCAATGAACAATCAACTACTTAAATTAGGGGCTTGACAACTAACTGAGAACTTTGAAAGTATGCAAATTAATATACATGACCTATAAATTAAAATGAATTGTACGATGTCAACATCAATAGAAATAACACATAAGTCACATGTAATGCACGAACTGTATTGGCCAAGTGAGTAGTGAGAGACTCGGGTATTACAGATTTAGCCGTCTCGCAGCTAAGTTGTCTTGAATAGCTCTTTCATCTTCATTCAGCTGTAGACTTTCCACTTGTCTTTGAGATTCAGCTGTCTCATCTTCATCTGGGTTGAGTGATCTTACTTCAGCTTCAACATAAGGACTCTTATGCATAATTGGCTAATTCATCTTATCAGCTAACTCTTCAATATCTTCTCCATTTACATTAGGTTCATAAAAGACCACATGGATAGACTCTTCTGTAACCATAGTCCTCTTGTTCAGCACTCTATAGGCTTTACTCTCATCTGAGTATCCCAAAAAGATACCTTCATCAGCTTTAGCATCAAAAGCCTTCAAATTATCTTTGTCATTGTTATGGATGAAATATTTACATCCAAATATCCTAAAATATCCAACATTTGGCTTTCTCCCTGTCCAAATCTCATAGGGAGTCTTGGTCAGTTGCCTGTTGATCATGCATCTATTTTGAGTATAGCATGTTGTGTTGATGGCTTCAGCCCAAAATCTCTTAGGCAATCCAGCTTCAGCTAAAATGGTCCTTGCAGCTTCCTTGAGAGTTCTATTCCTTCTTTCAGCTACTCCATTCTACTGTGGAGTTCTTGCAGTTGATAACTCATGAGCCATTCCATTTTCAACACAATACTGAGTTATTATCCCATTTACAAACTCAGTTCCTCTGTCAGATCTTATTTTTATAATGGTTTGACTCTTTTCATTTTGAACTCTTTTCATTAGCTGATGTAACTTCTGCAAAGTTTCCCTCTTTTTACACATGAAGATTGTCCATGTATATCTTGAATAGTCATCCACCACCACTAAGGTGTATTTCTTTCCACTTATGTTGGCTAGCTCAACTAGACCAAATAAATCCATATGCAACGGATGTAATATCCTTGTTGAAGAAGGACTAGGCTTATCCTTGAATGAAGACTTTATTTGCTTTCCCATATGGCATGCATCACATACACTTTATTTCTAGTACACTGAGTCTGGAAATCCTTCTACAAGATGACTCCTTGCAAGCTTGTTGATTGTCTTGAAATTCAGATGACTCAGCTTCTTGTGCCACAACCAACTTGATTCGGCTATGCTCTTTGCTAACAGACAAGTGTTTGGTATAGCAGTAGACCAATCTACCACATACATATTCTTCTGTCTTGATCCTTGCAGCATTATTTTATTTGATCCAGTATCTTTGATCTGGCACACTCCCATGTTGAATTCAACATTGTAGCCTTTTTCACAGAGTTGGCTAATGCTTAACAGGTTGAAGTTGAGGCCTTCAACATAAGCAACATCTGTGATTTCCAATCCATTTTTCTTGATAGATCATGTGCCTTTGATTTCCTCATGGAGCTTCATTTCCTCCAAATATGACTTTTGCACCTCTAATCTCCTTGAATCTTGATAGATTTTTCTTGTTTCCTGTCATATGTCTGGAACAGCCACTATCCATGTACCAGGTTTCTTGGCACTCAGCTATTCCTTGAACCTGCATTCAAGGAAATCAGTTTTTAGGTACCCATATTTGCCTGGGTCCTGAGGGGTTAGTGCTATAATCATAGTGCACATTAGAAAATTACTTGGGGGTTTTAGGTTTATACAACTGTCTCTTTTGTCTGTATGCATGTGTTTGTGTTTTAACAATTGCTTTCTTGGGGTAGTTGTGGTGTTTATGAGTGTAGTGTTTGGTTGTGTATGTGTACTGATAATAGCTCGTTTTCCTTTGGAATGACCTTTACTGAGGTTTATGTCTTTGCCATCTTGGCTTGTATTCCATAGGTCTTTGTTGATGTTTCACATTATTCCAATCAACATAGTTTGGATAGTTTCTACCATTTCCATCACGTGTGTTTCTCTGATGAAATTTCTGGGGTTTCTGGTAGCTCTGTTCGCTTTTCACAGAGTATTTTCTGTTTGGAGTTTGCTGAGGAACTTGGCTAGATTTCTTCTCAGCTGTCCTCTCGAAGATACTCAACTGGTTGTTTTCCTTTCCCTTTGTATCCAAGGCCAGTTTGTTTGTGATTGTGTTTTGGAGTGAGTATGGATGCAGAATTTGGTATTTTGGATTTTTAAGATGCTTCATTACTTAAAGATCCTTTTTCCAAAATCACTCTTGGAGTTTGACTATGCACACAAAGGAATTAAATCATATGCATGTCTTATCTCCACATTCCTTTTGACTCATAATAAGATCATCCAATGATTTGGATGCCTTTGTAAATGAGGCAATTACATTTTTGAGATCTTTTTCCCTCTTTTCTATAGCAGCTAACTCTGTTGTGATCTTTGCATTTCCAGCCTTCAGCTTAGTGTTCTCATCAGCTATATGACTCAGAGTACTCGGCTCTTTAGTCAGCTGTGAGTTTTGGTTTTTAAGCTGGTTGTTTTCCTCATTTAGAATAGTGTGTGAGGATTTTTATATGTTCAAAATCTTTCATCATTTTGCCTAATGAATCATAAAGATCAGTGGGTGATGAAGTGTGTGTATCACAATCACTATCACTTGAATCTGAATGAGATGAGTTAGAGTGTACCTCATCTTCTTGATCTGGTTGATCTTGTTCTTTAGCCATAAGGCAAATCATAGCCACTTCCTCAGAATCACTTGAATAGTCAGCTTCACTACTCTCTGAGTCTGCTGCTTCTTTTGGACTTGACTGTCCCAGCAGTCTCAGCAGCTAACATGGCTTTCTTCTTTTCTTGTCTTCTTTCCTTGTAGACTTTTCTTTCTTCTTCATTCCTATATTTGTTTACTGGTGGATAGGAACAGTCAACTGCAAAGTATCTTGGTTGTCTGCAGTTCCAACACAGGTTTTCAGCTCTTTGATCAGCTCTTTCTGTTCTTGGATTATCAGCTCTCTGATATTCAATCCTTTGATGCTCAGCTCTCTTGGGTGGCTTGTCTTCCCTTGACTTGGAAGGAGCTGAATGTCTCATGGAGGTCTCACCCTTATTTCTTTTATAGTTCTTATTGAAGAACTTGTTGAATATTTTGACCATTAGGGCAATTTCCTCCTGGTCTATGGCTTCCTTTTGTTCAGCTCTCTTTCCATCACTAGCCATTAGTGCAGCTGTCTTGGGTATAACTGTTTCCTCTTGCTCTTTTCTTCTCAGCTCAAACTCTATGCTTTGAGGTATGAGAATAGCTCATGGTTAGATGTTCTTGAGAGGTCCATTGAATGTCTCAGGGCCATAACCTTCATTTCCCATTCAGTTGTGTGGCTTCTTAGGATCTTCATACACATTTCTTTTCTTGTATATTCCTTCCCAAGAGCTGAAAGCTCATTTGTGATCTCAGTGAATCTGGCATCCAGCTGATCCAAGGTTTCACCTGCAAGCATGATAATAACTTTGCTTAGAAATGAAAGACTTTGAACACAAGTGTTTAAAATGCTTTTTGAAAAGATATAGATCTAGTTCAGTAACCAGTGCGGAAGGCTCAATGAACCAATCGCTCTGATACCACTTATAGGTCCCAAGGGGTGTGAAGTAAGATTTAGAAGGGGGGTTTGAATATACCTTTCCAAATTTTCGACTTAGTCCTTTTAGAATAATTCAACAGGGTTCACTCAAACGGTTGTATCCTTGATGGACAACTAAGTTGGCTTTTCAACTAAGTTACCCACTCAACAGACTCGATAGAGCTGTTGATAGTATAACTCGGTTGCTCAAGCCAAATACTTAACTTGGATGATTGGTTTTTAACAGCGGAAGACTTAACTTAGATTAGATTTTAGCTTGTTTTAAATACTTGATTTTAGCACTTAGTTATTTTCAGTTGGATTGCAAATATGATCAGCAAATACAAAATGAATATGTAGGAAAGTAAATTTGTTGAAAGTAAATGACACAAATATTTTATAGAGGTTCAAAGATGGGGTATTTCTTCTAATCCTCTCTTCTCCGACTCCTGGAGGAATCCACTATGTAACAGATCAGTTTACAAAGCGGTATATAGTCTAGAGACAACCTTGATTACACAACTGGCTTCTCTTGCGACTCAGCTTCTTAACAGGGCAGCTGCCTTACTACTTCATCTCACTTCTCAAGTTCTTGGATTTGATCATGAAGCCCTCCAACAAACTTGATAATGGTTCGACCTGGAACCTTTCTATAATCCTAGCTTGGAAAGTAGACCCCTTTGATTTTTTCAAAAGTTTCCTCTTCCACAGATTTGAAGTTGTCTTTCCTTCACAACTTGTGTTGGATCGATTTCCTTCGAGTTTCAGGCTTGAGGAATTTCTTGAATGTTTATTAGAATATTGCTTGCTTGTTCGTGGTTCACGTAACCTCTTCTCCATAACTTCCTCAACCTTTTATAGTGCACATTTGAAATTTTGCCATTGAAGAGATAGGCTAATTTCAAATGTCACTTGTGTTCGTTGGTTTGTCTTGGTCTGCAGTCCTTGATGTTGACCCTTTCTCGTATTAAATGTCTCTGCAGCATTGCAGGTGCCTGACACGAGGTGCAGTGTTTTCCATTGGTTCATTCATTTTGCATAATACTGGAACTAACACTTTAGACCTGACAGCTTTGACATATTACTATATTGAGTAATATTCTTGACTTTAATCAATGGATCTAAGTCAGTTGTCTTGACTAGACTACTGTTTGTACCCCAGGTGACTTGAGTCAGCTCCAGTCATTGGATAACTCATCTGTCACTTCAACTTGAGACTTGGCTTCTTGAGTTGACTTGACTGACACTTCTTACAGTTGTTCTCCAGCTGACTCTCCTTCAGTCGAGCCCTTGACTTCCTTCATAGCATTACTCAGCTAACACACATCAGAGTCTTCACATAGTCCGCGGTTGACTTCTTGTAATCTTTGGCATAGTTGACTTGACTCAGCTTTTCCAGTCCTATCTATTACAATACAAATTATAAAGAAAATGGGATGCCAACTTCCTAGTTTAAGTTTTACATGGTATCATCAATCTACTCAATAAATTTCCTAACACCTCGATAAAGAAAGTCCCTTATCTAATTGGCCTACAAAAAAGTAAGTAAGGCATGTCCGTGTAGCTCGAGAGCACTAACTTAAAGTTGGAGGAAATTTTGGTGTTTCGACGGATGTTATAAAGAGAATTCGCCATCCATTAGAGAAAAATGAGAAAATCCATAATCTACCTGTTGGGAAATTAATTCTTAGATTTTGATGAATGCCATGTAAAACTTAGAATAGAAAGTTGGCACCCCATTTTTCTGTTGTAAGTTGCATTGTAATAGATAGGGTTGGTCGAAAGTGAGTCAAATCGATTATGCTGAACATGCAAGAAGACAATCGGAGACTAGAAGGAAGACTCATTTGTGAGGCATTTGAGTGTGGCAAAGAAGAGAAGACAGAACTCGATTGAAGGAGGAAATGAGATGGTGAGTGAAGTATCGGTCAAGTCAACTCAAGATAGCCATGTCTCAAGTTGAAGTGATGCTAAGAGTCATCCAATGATTGGAAGGCGACTTCGAAGTCACCTGGGAAATTAAGAAAATGCAGTCAAGTCGAGATAACTGAAAGAGATCCGTTGCACAGAAATTAAGAGAATTACTTAAACAAGTAATAGCTCCATACTACCTTTCTTGAAGTGCTCAGTCCCAGAAGCGTGCAAAAGGAATAAACCAATGGGAAGCGCTGCACCGTGTCAGAACTCTGAAAAGCTGAAGAATCGTTCATACGAGGAAACGTAAATTCAAGGATCGCAACAAGACAAGCCAAGCGACCACAAGTGTCTTTTGAAAATAAGCCTATCTCTTCAACGGGCAAATTTTCAAAAGAACACTATAAAAGGCTGAGGAGTTTATTTGAGAAGAGGTTACCTTGACAACCTAAACAACGAACATTCAAGCTAACATTTGAACTGTAACCAAAAATCTTCTCAAATTATTCAAGATCAATCCTCAAGCCTACATTACGAAGGAAATCAATCCAACACTCACCTGTGAAGGAAAGACAACTTCAATCAGTTGAAGAGGAAACAATTTGAAGAATCAAGGGGTCTACATTCCACGGAGGATGTAGGAAGGTTCAAGGTCGAACCATTCTCAAGTTTTTGGAGGGCTTCGTGATCAAATCCAGGAGCTTGAGCAAGTGGGTCAGTAGCAAGGCAACCGCCTGTGAAGAAGCCGAGTCGTCGAGAAGCCAATTTGTGTGACCAAGGCGGTTGCCTGTGAATAAGCCGAGTCGCGAGAAGCCGGATGTGTGACCAAGGCATCTCGGTGATTCCCAAAGGATCAAGTCAATTTTGTGTGATCAAGACTTGTATCTGGACTGTTAACCACTCTGTATTTTGATCAATACTTAGTGGATTCCTCCAGGAGTTGGAGAAGAGATGAGTAGAAGAATTACCTCATCTTCGAACCGCTATAAAAACTTATTGTGTCATTTACATTTCAGCACTTTAATTTTTGCATATTATATCTGCTGACATATTTGCAATCCAATTGATAATTAACTAAGTGCTAAAACCAAGTATTAAAACAAACTTAACCAAATTCAAGAGTGCTAAGTCTTCCGCTGAAAACATATCACAATCGAGTTAAGTCTTTAGTCAAAACAGCTGAGTTATTCTATCAACAGCTCAGTTGAGTCTTTTGAGTGACTAACTCTGCTGATTAACTAACTTAGTTGTCCTTCAAGGACTCAGCTGTGATATATTAACTCTGAACTTTTTAAAAGGAATAAATTCGAAAAGTTGGTAAGGTTTATTAAACCCCTTCTAAACCTTACACTCACACCCCTTGGAACTCAAGTGGTATCGGAGCGGTTGGTTCATTGAGCCTTCCATGACCAGTTATGAACTAGATCTCCAAATTTTTCAAAGCTTGTTTTAGTACTCAATCTTTCAAAACTCTTTTTCAAAGAAAGTTATTATCATGGAAGCAAATTTGACACACATCCCTATGTTCACAATTGAAGAATTTGATGATTGGAAAATTCGTATGCGAGGCTCATCTATCAAAGATTACACGATGAGATGTGGATAGTGATAGAAGATGGGCCACTCCAAATCTTAAAAGTGAACACGGTGCAAGGAGAGTGCAAGTGAAGGAAAAAGAAGATGTTGCTCCCGGACAAAGAATGGTTGAAAAACCAAGAGTGAATGGACAAATGATGACGAGGAAAAGATATAACTTGGACAATGTGGCCAAGGACATTCTTTACAAAACTTTAGACAAAGCCATGTTCAACAAAGTCAAATCATGCAAAAAGGCAAAAGAAATGGGACAAGCTAACCTTGATTTTTTAAAGCTGAGCAAATCAAAGAAAATAAACTATCTCGTGGTTGTACAAAAATTTGAAAATTTTAAGATGCTTGCAGGAGAAACCTTGGATCAATTTGGATGCTCGGTTCACGAAATCACCAATGAACTATCTCGCACTTGGAAAAGAATATACACAAAAGAAATGTGTATGAAGATTCTAAGCCTCCCAACCGAGTGGGATATGAAGGTCATGGCCATGAGACATTCCATGGACCTATCAAAAACATCCAACCATGATCTATTCTCAGATCTCAAAGCCTACGAATTTGAGCTGAGAAGAAAAGACCAAGAAGAGACAGTTGTTCCCAAAACAGCTGCTCTAATTGTTAAGGATGGCAAGAGAGCTGAGGTCAAAGAAGTCATTGACCAAGAGGAGATTGCCCTGATGGTTAAAAGGTTCAACAAGTTCTTCAATAAGAACTACAAAAGAAGCAAAGGTGAATCCTCCAGAAGACACTCAGCTCCCTCCAAGTCAAGGAAAGAAAGACCACCCAAGAGAACAGAGCATCAAAAAGTTGAATATCAAAGAGCTGACAATCCAAGGATGGAAAGAACTGATCAAAAAATTGAAAATCTATGCTGGAACTGCAAGCAACCTGGTCACTATGCCATTGAATGCCCGTATCTTGTAGTCAACAAATACAGGAATGAAGAGGAAAGAAAAGTCTTCAGAGAAAGAAGACGGGAAAAGAGAAAGACAATGTTGGCTGCAGAGACTGCTAATACAGTCAAGTCAAAAGACACAGCAGACTCGGAAAGTAGTGAAGCTGACTACTCAAGTGACTCTGAAGAAGAAGCCTTGATTTGTCTAATGGCTAAAGAACAAAACCAACCTGACCAAGAAGATGAGGTACACTCTAACTCATCACACTCAGATACTAGTGATTGTGACACACACACTTCATCACCCACTGATCTTTATGATTCATTAGGCAAAATGATGAAAGATTTTGAACACATTAAATCCTCACACACACTATTAAATGAGGAAAACAGTCTACTCAAGAGCCAAAACTCACAGCTGACTAAGGAGCTGAGTACTCTAAATCAAATAGTGATGAGAATAAAAGTCTAAAAATTTGAAAATCTTAAGTTAATAGCAGAGATAGCTGCTATAGAAAAGAGGGAGAATGACCTCAAAAATGTGATTGCCTCATTCACTAAGGATTTAATTCCCTTGTGCTATGTCAAGCTCCAAAAGTGATTTTGGAAAAAGGATCTTCAAGTAATGAAGTATCTCTAAAATCCAAAACTCCAAATGGTGCACACACATTTATTCCAAAGCACAATTACAAGCAAACTGGCCTTGGTTATAAAGGAAAAGGAAAAAAGCGATCGATTGAGTATCTTTGAGAGGACAGTGAGAAGAAATCGGCCAGATTCCTCAAAGCAAACTCCAACAGGAGATACTCTGTAAAGAAGAAACAGAGCTACCAAAAGCCCCAGAAATTCTATAAAAGAAACACATGTGATGGGAATGGTAGAAAATATCCAAGCCAAGTTTATTGGAACAATGTGAACTATCAGCAAAGATCTATGGAATACAAGCCTAAGTGGCAAAGGCCAGAACTCAAGAAAGGCCATTCCAAAGGCATAAGAGCTATCATCAAAGCACACACATATGCATCTAGGCACTACACTCGGAGATTTCACAACTACCCAAAGAAGGCAATTGCTAAAACACATACAGGGCATACGGACAAAAGAGACAAATTTGTATGAACCTAGAACCCCCAAGCAATTTGCCAAAATTAATTATGATTATGGCACTGATAGATGGCAACCCCTTAGAGTCAAATCATTTGGCTATAGGTTGGTTGGATTATATTACAATACTAACCCCTCAGGACCCAGACAAGTATGGGCACCTAAAACCTAATTTCCTTGATTGCAGGTTCAAGGAGCAGCTGAGTGCCAAGGAACCTGGTACATGGATAGTGGTTGTTCCAGACACATGATAGGAAACAAGAAAAATTTATCAAAATTCAAGGATGTTAGAGGTGCAAAAGTCATATTTGGAGGGAATGAAGCTCCAGGAGTAATAAGAGGCATTGGATCCATCAAGAAAAATGGATTAGAAATTACAGATGTTGCATATGTTGAAGGCCTCAATTTCAACTTGCTAAGCATAAGTCAACTCTGTGACAAAGGCTATGTTGGATTCAATATGGGTGTATGCCAAATCAAGGATGCTAAAACTAATGAAATAGTGTTGCAAGGATGCAGACAAAAGAACATGTATGTGGTAGATTGGTCAACTGCAACACCAAGCACTTGTCTGCTAGCAAAGAGCACAGCTGAATCAAGTTGGCTATGGCACAAGAAACTGAGTCACCTGAATTTCAAAACTATTAACAAACTTGCAAGAAGTAATCTTGTGGAAGGACTTCCAGACTCAGTATACAAGAAGGAAAGTATATGTGATGCATGTCAGAAGGGAAAACAGATCAAATCATCATTCAAAGAAAAGAAATGTTCATCTTCAACAAGAATTTTGCACCTACTACTCAAGATATACATGGACAATATTCATGTGTAAGAAGAAAGAAACTCTGCAGAAACTACCACAGCTGATGAAGAGCATCCAAAATGAGAAGAGTTAAACCATTATCAAAATAAGATCGTGAGGAGGAATCGAGTTTGTCAATGGAATAATAACTCGATCTTTGTATTGAAAATGGTATTGGTCATGAATTATCTGCGGCAAAGGACTCTACAAAAAATGGAGTTGCGAGAAAGAAGGAATAGAACTCTCAAAGAAGCAAAGAAGGACTATGTTAGGTCAAGCGGGGCTACCTAAAAGATTTTGAAATTTCAAGCAATATAAACACAACATGCTTTACTCAAAATAGATGCATGATAAACAGACGGTGACAAAGACTCCTATGAGATTTGGACAGGGAGAAAGCCAAATGTGGCATACTTTAGAGTATTTGGATGCAAATGCTTCATCCATAACAATGACAAAGATAATTTAAAGGCTTTTGATGCTAAAAGCCGATGAAGGTATCTTCTTAGGATACTCACCAAAGCAAAGCCTCAGAGTGCTCAACAAGAGGACAATGGTTACGAAGAATCCATCCATGTGGTGTTTGATGAACCAAATGTAAATGGAGAAAACATTGAAGAGTCGGTGATAAGTCAATCAACCAACCATGCGAGAAGAGTCCCTATGTTGAAGCTAGGAAATTTGGAGTTATAAGTCTAGATGAAGAAGAGATAGATGAGTCTCAAAGACATTTGGAAAATCTGTGACTAAGTGATGATGAGAGAGCCGATCAAAATAACACGGTGCAAGACGATCGAATCCACCTAACTTACTCCAACCTGATATAAGATGGCTAAGAGACCATCCACCAGAACTAATCATTGGAGATGTAAGAGAAGGTGTGAAAAATAGATCCAGAACTCAACAAGAAGCAATGTTTACTTGCTTCATCTCACAAAAAGAGCCAAAAGATGTGTCACAATCATTGGATGACACACATTGGATTCAAGCTATGCAAGAAGAGCTGAATCAGTTTGAGAGGAATAAAGTGTGGGAATTGGTTCAAAGACCTACCCATCAAAACGTTATTGGCACTAAATGGGTGTTCAGAAACAAGATGAATGAGGAAGGTTCTGTGGTGAGAAACAAAGCAAGATTGGTAGCCAAAGGGTATTGCCAAGAAGAAGGAATAGATTTTGATGAAACCTTTGCTCCTGTAGCAAGATTGGAGGCTATAAGGATGTTTCTTGCCTATGCAGCTCACAAAGACTTTATTGTATATCAAATGGATGTAAAGAGTGCATTCCTTAACGGGTTATTAGAAGAAGAAGTATATGTTGAACAACCTCCAGGATTTGAGCAGAAGACTCTTGGAGATAAGGTATACAAACTCAAAAAGGCTTTACATGGATTGAAACAGGCACCCAGAGCATGGTATGATACATTGTCACAATTCCTGACTGAGAACGGATTCACAAAAGGCAAAGTGGATAGAACACTCTTCAGAATTCAAGATGGGAATAGTATACTGCTTGTTCAAATATATGTGGATGACATCATTTTTGGATCTACAAACAAAGAGCTGTGTGATAAATTCTCAAATCTCATGCAAAGCAAATTCGAAATGAGCATGATGGGAGAGCTGACATTCTTCCTTGGACTCCAAGTAAAACCGCTGAAGGATGGAACCTTCATAAGTCAGACAAAATACACCAGATATTTAATGAAGAAATTTGGTATGGAAGAGAAGTCTTCGTGAAAATACCAATGAATACATCAGTCAAAATGGACATGGATGCAGATGGCAAGCCTGTAGATCAAACAAGATACAGAGCACTTATTGGATCATTGCTCTATCTCACAGCAAGCTGGCCAGACGTGTGGAGATCAGCCTCTACTCTAGCTAGGCCAGCTGGAAAAATAATTTAATTGAGCCCCATATCTATGTCCACTGTCCTACAAAACATAACACATGATTAAACCCTAATCACTGTCTTTTTTAATTTCCTTTCGTGAGAGTATCACAATTAATAGTTTGATGCCAAATAATAATAGAAGATCCATGTTCTCTCTCTCTCTCTCTACAAATTAAAGAACAATTTATAGAACTTAATAACCAAAACTTGGAGGACCATTATGTAAATAACAAAAACTCACTGGATCGAGACTCTCGTCTTGACGAGTATTTTAAGTTGTTAAAACCAACCTCAAGTGATTTGAAGTGATAAATAACGAGTTCTAAGATAATGGGTTTAAAAAATAAAATTTATGGAATATTTGGGGTTTGATTTTAAAATCCCTTAAAATGACTTATATCAAATCCGGAATACTTGAATTTTTTGATCTTAATACAGACCATGTGAAAATTTGATAAATTTTCAGTACCACTTTCCATTGAAATTTAGCTATGAACAAATGGGAAGAGTGGATAGGATGAGATAAATCTCAAAGAAGCTAAAAACACAAAAACTCCTATCAGATCGTCTAATGGGTCTGACTGTTAGATGGATCTAACCCACGGATCCGGTAGTATTTCCGTAATATTAGCAGTGGTGTTTTAGTAGTTTTCAGGGACCACCGGTATTAATAGTCGTTCTGAAAAGTATTAGTCGTCCTTCTAAAATGTATTAACAGTTCTTCTGAAATGTATTAGTAGTTCCCTGAAGAGTATTTTAGTATTTCTCATTAATATACTCCCAAAATGTATTAGCAATCCCTCAAAAAGTATTAGTAGTTCCTCGAAAAAGTATTAGTAGTTCTCTGAATATAATTAAATTTTTCTCCCGAAATGTATTAGCAATCCTTCTGAAAAGTATTAGTTATCCTTCTAAAAAGTATTAGCAATCCATCGAAAAAGTATTATAGTTCCTCGAAAAAGTATTAGTAATTTTCCTGAATAGTATTAGTTTTTCCAATAAAATGTATTAGTAGTTCCACTGAAAAGTATTAGTTGTTACCTTAAAAAGTATTAATTTGTCTCTTGAAAAGTAAGTTAAATGAAATCTTCCTTAGCCCCATTTATAAAAAAATCTTCTAAGCTTATTTATGTACTTATTTGTTGACTAATGCACAATAATTATTGAGTTTTCTTCAAAATTCCACACAAGATAAAAAATGATTTTTTTTTATATAATGCACCTACTTGTTTTGAGGATTTACCTCTATTTCTAATGCCATATTGTTAAACTAGCGTCAAAATAATTACGTACCTCTGTGTACTTTCAATTCTGATTGGAACTCTTTATTTTTTCTGCAGCTTTACTCAACTACACCAACCTTAATTTGTTGGAATCATATACTTGCAAATATATATATAACAAATAGAGAAAAAAAAAGGAATGAAGATTCCCGATTTAATGGAAGAAAAAAGAATGATATGAGGAAGACTTTCAAGAGAGAGGGGGAGAGGAAACGCGCAGGAAATGAGAAAGAAGGAAGGAGACTTGGAGCAGATCTCGTTTTTTTTAAAAGATCCGAATTAAGGTGTTGGGGATCCGTCTAATGGATTTAGATCCGTTAGACCGTTTCTGACAGGAGACTAGTTCAACTAAAAAAGACTAAGCTTCGAACCCTAATCAACACCATTGGTGATCGGATTAAATCTGATTAATTGAGGTGTAAAAAGGGTCAAAACAACTGGTTAAATTTAGGGCTCAGATTGACCTAGCTAATCTTGGGAGCAAAAGAATGCATGGAAATTAGTGATTAAATATATTGATTGTGCAATTTATATAAATTCTAAACCACCAATATCAATGCATGACCAGACAATTATGACATAAGTTTTTATTTTTTATTTTTTATTTTTTTTTATGACATAAGTTTTTATTTTTATTTTGAAAGACGCTCAACATTAGTTTTTAGAGTGGCTAATAACTGCTTTTAGTGTTATAATTGTACTTTAAAGCAAGTAGAAATACTTTTAACCTACAATTTCAGTCCAGGACAATAAAGCATAAATCAAACAGTAGCTAAAGGAGATTGAATATATTATTATTATATTTACTAACACACAGTGACACACACACACATAAATATAAATTTGAGTTATAATTCAATAGTTGGTTAGATTTATAATATAAAAAATGAGGAAATTACTCTAAACTCCTGTACTATTCACGTTTTCACACTTTAACATATAAACTATTTTCTGTTACATTTTACCTATAAACTAGTAAAACTTTGTACTTTGCCCTATATGGACAATTTTGCCCCTAAAATTTTGTTTTTCTTAGAATAATAAAAATAGTTTATTATGGTCATTAGACCTATCATGTTATCATACATAAAATTAATACTTTCTTAAATTCATACATTGTTTCAACGAAATGTAGCTAGGTATTCTTAGTCAATTTTTTTGCTCTTCACACTTGCATCTTTAAGACTGACTCTTACACTCAACCTTAACAGACATAGCAATGGTTCATACCAACATGGCAAAAAAGCAAAAACCTACAGTAAAAAAAAATCTCAGCTAACTTTAGACATTACCAACCAATCTTAAGTATTCGTCACTCACCAATTTAAAAAAAAAATAAGTATATATAATTTTAGTAAACTAGCAATAGAAATGTCCGTCACTAACCAAAAATATTCAACTACATTTCAGTCAAGCAATGTATAAATTTAAGAGATTATTAAATCTTTATACGGAAGCATGATGGGTTGGATATGATCGTAATGAACTGTTTTTATTATTTTAAGAAAGATAAAATTTTAGGGGTAAAACTGTCCATATAGGGCAAAGTGCAAAAAATTATATAGTTCATATGGTAAAGTGTAACGAAAAATAGCTTATATTCCAAGGTATAAAAACGCAAATAGTATAGCGGGTTTAATGTAATTTTCTCATAAAAAATTAAATGGAAATCCAGTGAGGATATTGTTTTGGATTTCAAGAACAAGAATACGAGGTGCCCTTTTAATTTGTGTTTTTTTTTGTTGCTCGAGGAAATGAATGTTGGATACGGGAAAAATTGAAAGACATGAATCTTGGTATTGCAAAAGTAGGTTTGTCCGAACGGTTTTCTCAACATTGGGAAAGCAAATATTTATGATGACATGATGAGGGCCTTCTTTCGGCGGCATGTTACAAGGGTTGTTATAAAGAAAATTACAGAGTACTAAATCGAGTGTTTAATTAAGATTATCTGGAAAAGGAAAAAGAAAAAGTGTATACTATAGAAAACGTTTATCTAATGGCGAACAAGTTTATGTAACGCCGTAACGGTGAAAACTTTTGGGGTGGTGTTCTCGTATTCCTTTGTTTCTTCGGACACTGAAATGGACCTTAAGTTAGTAGACTTCGATTGAATTTATTTGCGTTTGAGTTTTAATATATTTGGGTTTCAGAGAATTTGTGAGGGAACTTTTGCATTCTACCTATGGTGAACTACACTTATTTATGAGGTACTTATTTATTATTTTAAAAACATAGGAATACTATGAATAATATGATATGCTTTGTGATTTTTGGCTTGCTGAAATATTGTTACAATATGACCAATTTTGTCTTTTACTTTTTATACATATGTTCAGGTTACAAAAAGTAATTATTAATAGAGATAATTACAACCCCCAAGTTTGGGTTAATTAAAAAAAATCAATGGTTGTTTTAAAATTACAAAAGGTCCATTAGGTTTGATAATACTCTAATTCTCGAGGGAGTTTTGTAGTGTTTTTGTATATGAAGGAGGAAATGTATAACGAAATTAAATCTCAATGATTTTTGTAATTTTCAAAAATTTCAGGAGTTTTTTGTAATTAGCCTAAACCTCAATTTTTTTTTAATTATCCCTTATTAATATATGATTGTATACATTGTTCTCAAATAAGATCAACTTTTACATGGTACTATAGTAATTTATGCGAATTAATTCAAACCCTAGTAAGGTAGTTGTTGAGATGGATTATATATATATATATTGAAAATAAATACAATGTTAATTTCTCATTTATATAATGGTTAAAATTCATAAAAAAAAATGTCCATTTGATATTGGACCCTATTGGAAAGACCTTTTTTCTATTGCTGTGCCTGTGGGTGTTCTGAACATAAATTTACTCAACTAATTAAATAATACAGGATTTTTTTCAATTTTTTAATCTCAAACAACCTTTTCTTTTTATTACAAATATATATTCGAAGTTAAAACCAGTTGCGAGGTTTGGCGGGCCAAAGGATATACAGCTTAACAATTTAAAGTGGCTGCTTTTGCAAAACTTTGAAAATTGGTCCCCAGATTTTTTGGAAAATCAAAGGTCCATTTTTCTATTCATTAATAATAGTACTAATTGAAGAATTTGAGGGAATTGACTTCTCTTGAAAAATCACAAAAATATCGATCAAAAAGAACAAGTATCATGTATTAACCAATGTTTTAAACACCATACCGATGATCATACCGGTCAAACCACCAGTAAGCGATTCAACCGACACTACAAGAAAAAATCAGTTTATATACCTATAGGAATTCTGTAGGTAAGTATTAAGAAAACTGTAAAATGTAGGTAAATTATTGTAGATAAAATCATTGTAGGTAAATATTTTACCTACAGAATTTAAAGATGTTGGTAATTAAATACCTACAATATTTGTGTTAGTAATTTAAAAACTGTTGGTGATTTGTCAGAAATTTGTCGGTATAATTTGGGAAAAAGTAATATTTTTTATTCTTTAGGTATTTTGTAGGTAACTGTAAAATTTAGTGACAATATTATTTCTATCGGTAAATTCTGTTGGTAAACTGGAATTTTTTTGTAGTGTAGTCAAACCTGTTTTACCGTCGATTTTATCGATTTTAATAAAAGTTAATTATATTTGGAACTATAATATATAAAATATGAATGTAGTTTATTAATATAAAAGGAAAATTAAAATTGTATATATTTAGTTACCGAGAAAAGATGTATATATTTAGCTCAAAATTCAAATAATGACATAAATATATTAGATATTAAGTTTATTAATTCTATTTTTGTAAAAACAGTTGAAAAAAATACAAAAATAAGAAAAAATTAGTAAAATCCGGTTCCACCGGTTTTTGGCCGGTATTGACCAGTTTAACTGCAACAATGGTTTTTAGGATATTGACCATTGTTAGTAACACAATTGTTTGTAATACTTTCTAAGTAACACTTTTCTTTGTTATTTCTTTTGTAACGCAAATATGTATCACTTTATTTAAGAATTACTCTTGGCAAAACTATATTTTATTAATAGTAACACTCTTTAGGATATATGTTAGTAACAAACAATTATATTATTATCATTAAATCATGTCAACGATTTATTTAATTAATTGATGTCACAAAAGAGGTGAAGACAAAAAAAGAATCACCAAACCTAAAAACTGTAGACATCATGTAATACTTTTTACTGAATTTTTGTTTTCTTTTTATAAAGTATTTTGTTTTGCTTTCATTTTTTATTTTTTACGGAGGTAGTTAATTCCGGCGTAATACCAACGAAAAATACGCATGTATATATTTTATTATTATTATTTATTAATTTATTAATTTTTATTTTACTAACGGAGACCAATTTCATCGTTAACTTTTGTTTTTTTACTTTTTAAAAGAAACTCTACCAATGAAAATTGATGTTGTCGGTAATTACTTAGGAATTTTTTCCGTCGGTAAATTACTTTTTTATTATTTATTTATTATTTAATTTTTTTACTGTTAGAACTTTTTTATCTGTCGGTAAATTAATTTTATATTTTTATATATTTTTTATTTTAAAATTGATAAGCCGATAAATTTATTTTATATATTTTTGATATTTTTAATTTTTTGTGTCCTTCAATATATAACATAATATGATTTTCAAACTATATACTATATAATAAAAAATTTAATATATTCATTGTATAATATAATTTAATACATATATTATATAATATAATCTTTATTATATAAAATATATTATATATATAATATAAATTTTATACAATTTTAATATATACATGTGTGTGGGTGTATGTGTATATATATAAAACAATGCAAAAGTTGTAATAAGAATCAACTTAGCTTAGTGGCAAATTGTCACTTCCACATATAACAGGTCATGGGTTCGAATCTATTTCGTGGAAATAAACAGTAATTCTACAAAGTGCTACAAAAAAAAGTGTTATCATAAGATTCATATCTATGTTTTGTAGAAGTACCTTACACTATAGGGCCATAAAAGTGCTACTTATTATCTATAGTAACATTTTATGGCCATTAGATAACAGTTTTTAGGTGTTACCTATTATCATTTATGTTGCAGTGATTTATAAGTACCTTGATGCAATCATATATATATTGTCTTTAGATTTGTTCTTTTTTTTTAAAATGCAACTGCAACTGCATTAAACATATATGATCAGAAAAAAAGCACTCTAGGCTATATATATGTGCATTTCATTTGTTAATTAAGACTGATGGAATTAAGTAAAGTGATTGAAAAACAGAAATAAATATAGAAAATTAAATTTATAAGTGAGTGTGTAGAGATATTATGAAATATATAATTAAAATTTATGCATGGCGCTGGATCAATATTATACAAAACTCTGAGAAAATTCTGAAATCAGTTTCTAGCTTAAAGCAAATTAGGAGGTACTTTTCGGGAGGCTGATTCAAACATGGAAGCTTTTGTAAGTTATAAACAATGTAGAATTCACAGAAAATTCAACTATGGTATAAAAACAAACAGAACTGCAGAAAAGTAATAATAGTACTATTGTGTATGTATTTCAAACAGAACATTAATAAGCATAGAAATTCGACCCTGAAAATCAAACATAAATCCCCTGATTTCCTCACTAATTTTTTTAGCATACACTAACTAGCTACTACTATTTTTTTTTTCTTTCTACCTCAATGGGTTTAATTTACAAACAAGAACAGAAATCCTATGTTTACAGAAATCAAGGGCTTTCACATCTTCACTACTAAAACTGAAATAAAGAATTTTTTTATTATTTTTTTTTTTTCAAGATCTTGGGGGTAAGAAGAATTGCGTACCACTGATGAAGCTGTTAATTTGAGGTGGATATAAAGAAAGAGGGTCAAGGAAAGTCGAAGCTGAACCACCACCACCACCACCGACTGCGGCGGCGCTGACACTTCCGCCGCCAGAAGAAGTCTCCGCCGCCATGTACTGCGCTTCGGTGCCTTGATCGTAGAGAATTCCTTTGAAAACATGGCCAGAAATATTAACAGCAGTTTGATATGCGTATTGATCTTCAGCGTCATCAATGGCGCTCACTCTCACGCACCGGAAAACCGCCTCTGTACTCACTTCTGAAGGAAAATTCCCAACGTCTAACCCTAAAAACATGCGCACATGATTTATAACTATATATATATGTAGTTTAATTTTATCTTATAATTCTATTTGCATTTGTATATGATCAAAAGGTTAATTAATTAATGTTTGAAAATTATTTCTTGATGATTATATTTACTTGGGGTAGAGAGAAAATGGGGAATAGGGTATTCTCTGACAATCTTTTGTCAGGAATACCGTAAAACAGTGTTTTTATTGAAAAGAAAAAGGAAAAAAAAAATTTTTTTTCTAATTATGTAGCTAGCGACTACAAAACAGTAAACAAGAAACTAACACAAATTTCCAAAACACTCTCTTTTGCTTGAATATTCAATTCTATGTTTTTTTTATTGGTGGTTTGATTTAGCTAGGTAGCGACTAGAAAACAGTAAATAAGAAACTAAAACAAATTCTACGGTTAAATTTCATTCTGATCTTCAGAATTTATCCGGAAGCTAAGGAAAAAAATAAATAAATTTGGGTAATTTTTATTTATAATGATTACCTGAGGTGGTAGTAGGTATACGGCTGCAAACAAGAGAATCCGAAGCAGAGGGATTATTATTATTATTAGTATTATTGTCTCTTTGCCTTTTTGTTTCTTGGGTGTGATTGATCTGTTGTTGTCTTTCTCTTCTTTTAGCAGCTGGAACCCAAGTGCTCTTAACATGAGTTTGACACTCAAACCCTCTGCTCTTACAGCAAGTTCTACATCTCATATGCGTGCAATCTTTCTTAGCTTGATTACCACAATCTTGGCAGCTAATTCCACCTCCACCGCTACTTGTACTCCTCATCATCATAAACCCGGCCGCCGATCTCGAGACTCGTGGCCGCTTATATTGAACCGGCTGGGACCCACCGCGAGCCCTCCGGCGGAGGCGTACAGATCCTGCAGCGGTCGGTGGAGGAAGTTTTCTTCTTGGTGGTGGTGTTGGTTAGGGTTTGGTTGCTGCCAGAGCTCAAAGCCTCTGTACGGGATTTCGTCATTTTTGAATAAGAACCAGCTTTCTGGGTTCATTTCCGATGGTGGGTTTTGGTTGTTGCCGCCGCCTAGTGAGAAAAAGCCGGCCATCCTTTTAATGGTGTCTGAAAATATTCCATATGAGCTTGAAAATGACTTTAACAATAACCACCTTAATTCTTGCACTCTACTGTTTTAGGGATTGTTGAATTGTGGGTTTTAAGGCGGACAATTTCTGGGGTTTGAATGAACCAGCAACAATCGTACTATATATTATTGTTGCATTCGAAAATAAAAAAAAAATTAAAAACAGACACCGAATTAAATAGAGAAAGAAATATATGCGAGGATATTAATTTTACTTATTTCACAACTGAAAAAATTGAACTGCGAAATGGTCTTAAATGAAGAGAAGCGTGTGCTTTTAAGGAGAGAGAGAATAGGGTTTTTTGCACCGTTTTTTTTTTTTTTCTAAAGAACCAAAACAAAAAAGAAGGAAAAAAAAGAAGACGAGGGGTACTTAATTGAGGATGATGACTTTTTTGGGGACAGAGATTTCAATTATGGGCTCCTTCAAGTCTGTGTGTTTTTGTTGCATTAATTAAAGACGCAGAATTACAGGTCTGCCACGCCGCCATGCCCTTCTGAGTTCTGATTAAAAAAGCAAACTGCTTCTCTTTCGTTTTTCTCTTTATCTGATCTGCAACCTTCATTTCAATTCATTTTCTCCTTTGCTTTCAACTGTTTCAGTGTTCATTTTGCAGCTCATCAGCTTTTTTTACCCACGGAGACACAGACATACACAGACTCTCTATCTCTCTCTCTCTCACACACACACACACGTACACACAATGAATTTCTCTCTCTGTGTGTGTTTCTTTCTCTCCGTGACGATGATCAACTTAGAGTGATCTAAAGGTGGTAGATAGTTGCATGAGGATCTACTGGTTCGTGTGTTGCCACGTGTCATTCGGATAGCTTTTTGCTTCCTTGTCCTTTTACCGGAAAACACGCTGCTTTATGTCTTATTTTATGATTTTTGTATTTTATTATATAATTATTATTAGTTTTAGTATTTTAAAAGTCCTATTATTTTATTTATCCATGTACTGAATTTTAAAATTAAAATTTCACATCACATGAGCTCTAGAAATATTTATAAGATGCAACAAATTTAACTAAACACCCTCCTAATCAACTCAAACACCAATTGAGACTTAATGGCTTCGTTTATATATTCCTTATTTTTTTTCTCAATTCATATTTAATGTTTCATCGAAAGAAAAAAATTACTTATTTAACAGTTGACCTTGAGTAGTATTAAATTCGGAGGATTTGTGACGCCCCACACATAAAGATACCCACATGATGAGAGAGAAAGTCAAGCCTCACATGAGTGAGGTTCTATCCTAAAACCAATTGACGATAGGAGGAGTAACTCACTAGGCTTATAAAGTGGACCTCTTCCCTTATTGGCTTATTCAACAACTCACAAGTGACATATCTCAACAAGTTAAACATTAAATAATTTGATTAATTATTTCAATTGAATTGTTTATCTGGTTTTTGTGGATAACTAAAATCAAATTAAATGATCCAATCCCGACGGTAGATCTTATTTTTCTTTTTTTTTTTGAGTAAAGATCTTATTTTTCTTAATTACTTACCTTTGGATTTTAAATGCCAAATTACAATACAATCCCAGGTTTATAAGTGGATTCCAAGATTTGGATTTTCTTAATTCGTAATTTGTGAGTAATTCTAATTTCGTTTTGATAAAATATGTTTTTGTGAATTATCTCACATTGATTAATTAGAGGGATGAGTCTTACTTATAAGCAAAATGAGCTACTTTTTCTATCCCCTATTAATTTTAGGATTGAACCTAATCACATGGTGGGTTAATTAGCGCTCTCCCTCTTATCAGGGTCAGCGTGCTCGACTACCCCTAGCCCAACTATTTTTTCTCCTAGCCCAACTATTTATTCCCCATAGAAAAGACATATAATTTGTTTCTTGGGTTATTGATTTTTAGTACATAACTTATAGGCAATTTGCTGGTTTGGTACCTAACATTTACGAGTTAACAATTTAGTACACATACTTCGCCTTTTTTTATAAATTGGTACATATTCACTTTCAATGACAAAAATGCCCCTTAGAAACATATGTATACTCAAAATAAATTTTGAGTATACTTATTTAAATTATAAAATAAATTTAAATTTTAATTAATTTAATTAATAAAAAATAAAAAGAAGTTTCTAAAAATATCAATGAATTTTTAGAAAAAACAATAATACATTAAATTAGTAAATTAATAAACATAAATTAAAATTTAATTAATCAAAATGAAAATTAGTTTAGTTAACTATTTTAAAAATTAAAATAAAAATTAAAAATTTAAAAATTAAAATTTAGATAGTAAATAAGAAAATTATAGCAATTATTTTATTAATATATTATTTTTAAATTTTTTTAATCGTATTTTTAAAAAATAATTAATTTAATTTAATCTATTTTTATAATTAAGAATTTAATAATTCAATTTAAATAATAATTAGTTATTTCTTAAAAAAATTTATTTTTTAAATTTAATAATTTTAATTAAAACTTAACTTTTTAACAAAAAATAAAAAAAAATATTGGGGATATTTTATGTCCTTAAAAGTGAATAGGTACTAATTTATAAAAAAAAATGTGAAGTATGGATACTAAATTGGTAATTGAGAAATGCTAGGTACCAAACCAACAAAGTGTCTATATGTCAGGTACTAAAAAATCAATAACTTTTTTTTTTATATATTTTCCCTTAGAATAAACAGGATAAAAAAAAATTTGGGTTGCGTCGGGAACCTAGGAGGCACCCCTTAAAGTCGCCCCTGCCTCTCATTTGGGTACACTTCAAGTGTGTGAGTTGTACTGAGTCGGGCCCCCGAATTTAACATGATTTGGCTTCAAGTGTGTTAGTTGTAGCAAGCCGACCCCCCGAATTTAACACGGTTTGGCTTTAAGTGTGTAGGTCGTACCAAGTACCCGAATTTAACACGATTTGATTAAGTTCATCACTTCGATAAGTTATTGTAATTGATCGCTCTTCATGTAAATCGAATTTTTATTGTTGAGATGGATTTACTCCAATTTAAAACTTTTTGTTTTTATAATTGCGTCAAATTAATTCCATCAACACATTTCTCAATTTCGCGTATTATATATCTACGTCAAATTAGAAAATAGACTTATCTAGAATGGACTTTTCAAAAAGCCTCTAATTATCACTTCTCTCGAATGTACTTTTTGGAGGAGTGACTTATCCAAAAGTCAATTCCTAAATAACCACCAAATATGAAAATGTATTTAAATGAACTATTAGATCCAAAAGTCCATTTCAAAAGTGCTCTCAAACAAACACTTATCTTTATGTAACTTCCCAATGAAGCACAAGCTAGTTTTCAAGAGAGAAACTTTGTCCTCATCTCAATATAAGATAATATTTTACTTAAATTTCATACGATACGCATGATTAATGTTTCAAAAGTAAGAAAAAAACAATAATACTGTAATGAGTAAGTCTCCTGTCAGACCGTCTGACGGATCTAATCCGTCAGACGAATCCGAAACCCGACCCGTCTTGGGTATATGGGTTAAAATACATATGCTTCTTTTTCTTCGCTTTTCAGTTTCATTCTCTGCGTAAGTAAGAGCAGACCTATCAAATTTAACAAGTGAAAATTCATGTATTTCTTTAACCTTATCAGTATCAGGGACTACGAGTGGAAGAGAACTTTTCATTAGCGAAGAAAAAGGATAGAAAAAAAAAATTCACATTTTGAAGGAAACCAAAGGAAAAAGACGACATTGGCTGTAATGGAGAAGCAAAACAGGGTATATAAATTCCTTCCATTAATCATTTTTGAATGAATAAATCTCAGCTTGGAAAGCGTGATAATTAGGTTTATGCTTGGAGACGAAGCACAAAATGATACAAGTATTAGTATCAGCCAGAGCCGGTCCTGAATTTTGAGGGGCCTGGAGCAGAAAAAAAAATGGGGCCCCTCGGGTTAGATTAAAAAAAGACAAAAATAAAAGATGAACAAAGAAAAAGATGAAAACCAAATAACAAAATTTAAATAATTCTTAAATTTAAAAGATCATCTTACCAATATTACTACTCTTTCTTGAGAATTTTGGCAATGGATAAATTTATGGGATAATTACAAAAATACTCCCGAGGTTTGACCTAATTATTGAAAAACCCAACTAACTTTCAAAATTACAAAAAGTACCCATGAGGTTAAAATTAAGGGGTAAATTGTAATATTTTTATAAACATGAGGAGGGATTTTGAATTTTTTTTTGCTTTCATAAAAGGGTTAAATGTTGGACAATAAAATCTCAGGGGTATTTTTTGTAACTTTAAAAGTTAGTTGGAGTTTTTTGCAATTAGGTTAAACCTCAAGGATACTTTTTGTAATTAACCCTAAATTTATTTTAAAGGAATTCTGCCGACTCTTTTTGTTTTGTAAGATGAAAGTTGTGTAATAAAATTTGGGTAGTTCAAATTCTACTTGAGTCTTTACCTAATGATTGCTTTATTATATATATATATTTTGGTTTTGGAAATGAATAAAAGGTTGTATTTTCTCAAAAAAAAAAAATAAAAGGTTGTATTAAATTATTGGAGCTATTATTTTATTTTGTAAAACGAAAGGCAGGGGTTGGGACTTGCCAAAAAGCAATCAACTCTGTAGTAGCACAGAATCGAACAAATGACCTCCAAATTCTTCAGAAAGGCTTTAACCGCTAGGCCATCTCAATCACTTGATATTTTGACATTCTTTATATATATTAATGTAAACATATATATATATATATACAGATTAAAAAAATCTCCGGGGGCCCTTACCGGTCGGGGGGCCCTGTGAGGCGGCACCACCTCGACCTCCTCAGGGCCGCCCCTGGTATCAGCTAATACTTTCATGTAGAAATACTAATACATTTTATAAGAAAAACTAATACTTTGCAGGAACACTACTAAAAATACTCTCTAGGAAATTACTAATACTTTTTCGAGAAACTATTAATACTTTTCCGAGGGGCAACTAATACATTTTGGGAATATATTCATGAGAAATACTAAAATACTCTTCAAGGAACTACTAATACATTTTAGAAGGACGGCTAATACTTTTCAGAAGGAATGTTAATACATTTTAGGAGAAAAATTTAATTATATTCAGGGAAACTACTAATACATTTCAGAAGAACTGCTAATACATTTTAGAAGGACGACTAATACTTTTCAGAATGACTGTTAATACATTTCGGGAGAAAAATTTAATTTATTTCAAGGAACTACTAATACTTTTTCGAGGAACTACTAATACTTTTTTGAGGGATTGCTAATACATTTCAGGAGTATATTTAGGAGAAATACTAAAAAACTCTTCAGGGAACTACTAATACATTTCAGAAGAACTACTAATACTTTAATACATTTCAGAAGGACTGCTAATACCGATACTCCCTGAAAGCTACTAAAACACCACTGCTAATATTACAAAAATACCACCGGATCCGCGGGTCGTATCCGTCTAACAGGTCAGACCCGTTAGACGGTCTGACAGGAGTTTTTGTGTACTGTAATTGATTACTGTAAAAGCAAATTTGATTTTTGACGTGCTTCACAATTAATTAGTTACTAAAAAATCTTGGATGGATGGCGAAGGTGGTGAAAGAAGCACATCATCGACTTGCATTATCAATTATGCATTCAATCCAGGGTAAAATAATTCAATCCGCCGTAAAACAACTCGTAAGAGCATCTATAGGATAATTATCTATTTTCATTTTGGAGTAAAAACTTGCTACAACACCATGTGCCAAATCCTTTGTTATTTTGAAGATGTGAACAATTGTTACGCTTTGAAATACCATAGATTGCGCTAAAATTTCTCTTTTTGTTTTTGTTTTAAATCAATGATTTTAGTATATTAAAATTTGCAATAAAATAGAATATTATGGAATATTCCTTAATAGTACAAAATTAGTACAAACCAATGGAGATGGAGTGTAGATTCTGCACTATTACGGCATGATTGGTATGTGGGAATGGGGTAGGAATGGAATGAGCATTCATTGTTCCATTCTCATTCACATGTTTGGTATGCTTTAGTAATGGGAATATTAATTCCCATGGGAATCTCTATTCCCAAAAGTAAGGGAATGTTCATTCCTCCTCTCCCCCATGGGTTTAGCTATTCCCAATCATAAAAAATGACTCAAATTTTATTCTTAATAAAATTACCTTTCTATAAATGACTAAAAATATTGGATATAATCTATATTTTCAAAAAGTAGTGTTATAAATAAAAAAAATATTTATAATTTAAATATATGTTATATTTAATATTTTAATAAATCATAGTCAATTTCTATCAATATTCAACAATTAAATCAAAATTTTGATATAGAATTCTGAAGAATCGAGAGAGAAGCTCATGCTTTTATTATGAATGTAATTTTTACATATGAAAAATTAGAGGGAAAAAAATGAACAATGTCTGCTATTTATAGACTAACTAACACAGCCAACTAGAGAAAGTAAAGTAACCGTCAAAGTGCTAATATTAAGTAGCAACTTTAAACTGTAGCAACTAACTCCTAACACTTGTATATTCCAACATCCCCCCCTCAAGTGGGAATGGAGTGAAAATCCTGCATTCCCAACTTGCACAACATAGTAGAAAAGACAGTCGGACCAAGAGGCTTTGTAAATAAATCCGCAAGCTGGAGTTTGGTGCTGATTTTCTGAGGCAAAACAAAACCTTCTTTGTACTGATTTCGCACCACATGGAAATCGATTTCAACATGTTTCACCCGTTCATGAAAAATAGGGTTGGCCACAATGTATAATGTTGTCTGGTTGTCACACCAAAGAGAAACAGACAGATCTAAGGGTACCCTTAAATCAGTGGCAATGTAGGATAGCCAAAGGAGCTCACACACAGCTTGACTCATAGAACGGTACTCAGCTTCAGCAAGATTTAGACACAATCAGTGTTCTAAAAAGCGCTAGGCGCTATTTGGGCGGTAGATTGGGGCCTAGCGCCTAGGCGGAGTCTGGGCGGGGTTAGCCGGGACTTGGGCGGAGTTAGGCGGGGCCTATTCGGTAAAATAACCAAGGCGGACAAGGAGGGCCTAGCGCCTAGGCGGGGACTAATCGGGGCTAGGCAGGGTCTTTTAGAACAGTGGACACAATAAGTTGCTTTTTAGTCTTCCAAGAGACTAAAGAACCCCCAAAGAAGATGCAGTAACATGTCAAGGATTTTCTGGTATCAAGACAAGTAACCCAATCCGCATCACAAAAGGCTTCAAACTTAAAAGACTCAGTTGCAGAGTAAAAGAGACCCTTGGAGGGGCAACCCTTCAGATATATGAGTACATGGATGGCAGCATCCCAATGAGATGAATAAGGATTGTTTATAAACTGACTGAGTTGTTGAATGTAGTAAGTGACATCTGGCCTACTCATATTAACGTACAACAGCCTCCCTATGAGCCTCCTATAAGTGTCTGGCTCCCTCAAAGGAACCCCCTGCTCTCCCTGCAACCTTAAACCCTGTGGAAAGGGAGTGGAAGCAGGTTTGCAATCCAAGAGTCCCACATCCTTTAAGATGTCTAAAATATACTTCCTCTAATGAATATAGGTACCTGAAGAACTTCTAGCAATCTCCAAACCCAAAAAATACTTTGCATGCCCCAGGTTATTGATGGTAAACAAATCATGCAAATAAGATTTCAACCCTGCAACAGCTATGGGATGAGAGGCTGTTACAAGCACATCATCTACATAGATGATCAAGGCTATAAAAATACCATCTGTGGCTTTAATAAAGAGACAATGATCATGTTCTGACTGCTGAAAATCAAAATTCAACAATTTATCACAAAATTCTGCATTCCATTGCCTCGAGGCTTGTTTAAGCCCATATAAACTCTTCTTCAAATGGCAAACCTGTCCTGGCAAAACTAAAGAGTAACCTTCTGGTGGGTGCATATATATGTCCTCCTCCAAATAACCATGCAAAAATGCATTGTTAATGTCCAGCTAATCCAATATATGTAGGATGGAAGAGAGGAGACACATGAAAGGGAAAAGTATGAATAGGATAGTGAGAACTTTTGTAGGAGATCTTTGATAAAGTGATTGGGTGCAAAAAGAGCCACTGGTGACAGCATTGATAACAAAGTCATTAAGCCAAACTGGAGGCTTAGTGGGTCTAGAAGACCTCCTACGGATGGGAACAGATGGTGGAGGCTCAGTTGAAGGACTAACAGAATGAGAAGTAGGATTAGAGATGGAAACAGAAGGTTCTGTGACAGGAATGTTGAACAAAGGAGAAGTGACAGAAGGTGAGGAATTTGAGGTAAGCAACTGATAAGGAAACTGATTCTCAACAAATTGCACATCTCTGGAGATTTGAATCATGTTAGTGTCCAAGTTGTACAACCTGTACCCTTTTGTCCCTGACTCATAACACAAAAATACACATTTATGTGCTCGAGGGGCAAATTTATCCCTGTGTGGAGTGAGATTAGAAGCAAAAGAGAGACAGCCAAAAGGTTTCATCTTAGAATAATCAGGCTTGGTCCCATAAAGCACCTCACAGGGTGTTTTCCAATGTAAGATTCTAGTAGGAAGCCTATTAATGATGTAGCTGTCTGAAGTACGTAAAAATCCGAGAAATGAGAAGGTAACTGAGATTGAAACATCAAGGCTCGAGCAATATCAAGAAGATGTCTATATTTTCTTTCAACAATTCCATTTTGTTGTGGGGTGTAAGTGCATGATTTTTGATGAAGGACTCCATGAGTGTGGAACAAAGATTGACACTCTCCACTTACAAATCCAGTTCCATTATCACTCCTTATCTCTTTCACCTTTCTATTAAATTGAGTATGAACCATATTCAGAAAGAGAGCAAGCATCTTAGGAACCAGATTGTTATGAGACATAAGATAGATCCATGTGGCTCTACTATGATCATCAACCACAGTCAAAAAATAAGGTGTCTTACAGAAAGAATGACCAGCATATGGTCCCCACACATCCACAAGAACAAGGTAAAAAATAGAAGCAGCATAAGAATCACTTATAGGAAAAGGCAATCTAGATTGTTTAGCTTTATGACAAATCTCACAATCTTTCAATGTCATTTTTATCAAAGAAAAGAGGATCTCAGAAAATCTAAATGAGCAAGAACTCCACTGGAAGCATGGCCAAGTTTAACATGACAATCATCTAGAATGTTATTACAAGTAGAAGAAAAAGAAACAGGCTTAACAGGCTTATAAGGAAGGGAAGAGTAATCAGATTTGTTTGAGTGCACAGATAGGATGTATATTCTCCTAATAGCCTTGCCCATGCCAACCACTTTATCAGTCTGCAGGTCCTGTAAAAGACAATAAGCAGGATAGAAAACACATTTGAGGTTAGAGGTCTGAATGAGTTGTGACACAGACAAGAGATTGTACTTGAAAGATGGAACAAGAAGAACATCAGTGAGAGTCAAGGAAGAAGACAAACATACATTTCCTGTATGTGTGACATATTTAACTGAACCATCAGGGAGGAAAACTGACACAGAAGAAGGAAGAGATTTGATGTGAAACATAGAATGCTCATCAGCACACATATGCCTACTTGCACCTGTGTCCAAAATCCAAGAACCATCCTTTACACCATCAAAACTTGAAAGAGCATAATAGCCTCTAAGAGATGTACCTGCATGACTCACAAAGTGAGCATAATCCACTCCAGTTTATGCAGAATTTGAAGTACCATGTGGTATCTGTGCAACAAGATACTTTGCAATTTCTTTCTGAATCATGCCAGATATATCTGATCCAACCATCTCCTTAGGCTTTTCCTCCAAAGCAGCTTTGTTGTTGCAAGTAGACATAGATTCAACCATATTTGCCATAGATCTGTTCCTTTGCTCCTTGTAAGTATTATATCAGTCAGGATACCCGTGTAACTTAAAACACTCATTCATCTCATGACCTGGTATTCTACAGTGATCACACATCAATTGTGCCCTTTCCTCCTTCGTCCTCCTGAAATTACCTCGACCTCTGCCTCTAAAATTTGGAGAATATCCCCTGCCTCACATTCCACCTGGTGTAGTTTTAGCTGCCATTGCCACATCCTCCTGAGATGAAGGATAGGCTACTTGCACAGAACGTTGTCTCTCAATACGCAAAATCATTGAATAGGCACGATCTTAGAAGGTAGAGGCTCCATAATAAGAATTTGGCTACGTACATGCTCATAAGAATCATTCAATCCCATGAGGAATTGCATCAATCTAGTATTCATCTCATTATCAATCACAACTTTTCCATTACCACAAGTGCAAACAGATTTAGGCACAAGACAACTATATTCATCCCAAAGCCGTTTAAGCTTAGTAAAGTAGGCCACAACAGACAAGTTACCTTGAGCAGCTATAGCAATGTCTTTTTGGATCTGGTAAATCATAGGTCCATTCGACTCTCCAAATCGCTACATTATATCCTCCCAAAGAGCTCGAGCTGAATCCGCATAAAGGAACGCGTCAACAATGTCGCGCGAAATGGTATTTAATATCCAGCTGACTACCATGCAGTCTACTTTCCTCCAGTGTTCATATTTAGGCAAATCCTCCTTCGGTGCTTCAATCTTCCCATTTATAAATCCTAATTTTGCTTTAGCAGATAAAGCAATAACCATTGATCGACTCCATGAGAGAAAATTGTTTCCAGTTAAAATGTTCGAAACAAGGATAAGACCTGGGTGATCAGATCCTGAAACGGATCTTCTTCACGAATCGTGACTTGATTCGCAAAATTATGTACATCGAGTTGAGGCTTTTCCGATTGATCGGTAAATTCTCCAGCTAACATCATATTTCTAGCTCGCATGGAATTTATGCTGATAGAGGTGAAGAAAATTCGAACCTACGCTCTGGATACCATGAAGAATCGAGAAAGAAGCTCATGCTTTTATTATGAATGTAATTTTTACCTATGAAAAATTAGAGGGAAAAAATGAACAGTGTATGCTATTTATAGACTAACTAACACAGCCAACTAGAGAAAGTAAAGTAACCGTCAAAGTGTTAATATTAAGTAGCAACTTTAAACTGTAGCAACTAACTCCTAACATTTGTATATTCCAACAAATTCTTTTGTTGATTTTCTATATTTTCTTATAAAAATTAGAGATAATTACAAAAATACCCCTGAGATTTGGGATAATTACATAAAAACCCAGAGATTTTTTAAATTACAAAAAACCCCCTTAAGGTTTGATTCTGTTTTACATTTTCCCCCTTCATAAGCCAAAAAAATATCAAGCCTTACTAATATTTATAAAAATACTATAGTTACCCCCTTAAATTTAACTCATAATCAAACCTAATGGGTTTTTTTTTGTAATTTTAAAATATCTCTGGATTTTTTTGTAATTAGCCCAAATCTCAGGGGTGTTTTTGTAATTATCCTTAAAAAATATTATATAAAATATTTTTAATATCATAGATATAAATCTATATATATATATATTATTTAGCACACATTTAAATAATCTTTTATCAATTTACGAATAACATATTTAATAAAATTTATTTAAAAAATCTTATTTCAGAGAATTTGATACTTTAAAATTATTTTTCTCAATTACTATCATTAATTTATAATTACCAATCATGATATTTAAATCAAATAAAAAATGATCATCCATTCATTTCTCCATTCCTTGTACATACCAATCATAGGAATAATAATACTACATCATTTCATTCCTAATGTTATTCCATTCCTAAATTCATTCAATTCCAACCTAATTTCATTCATTCATACCAATCATGCCGTTATAGTACAAAATATGCACTAAAATAGTGAAAGCTCTTTGGAGATGGTATATTGTATTTAATAATTACTTAGAAACGAGATTGATATTCAACTTAGCTAATGTTGCAATAATCTTTGCCGTATACAATCTTTGAGCCTAGTCCTATATGTAGACATTAATTTCCCTAACGTGTTACTTATCATGCAAATTTCTATAATGTAAAAGGTTTAATTACTTAAAATCCCATACTATGTTAAGTACATTATTTTTTTTGAAAAGTTGATACATCACCACTCTTTCTTTTTTCGCAATATAATTAATAACAATAGTATATAGTAACATTTCTCTTTAATTTCGTTCGTGTTTTGCTTCAATTATTTTCTTCTCCCTTTTATCCTTTAATTTCTAGACCAAAGTATTCTATTAGAAACAACACTAAGCATTGAGTCAAAAAAAAAAAAAAAAGAAACAACACTAAGCATTTTAAGTCAATTGTTTATAAGTTTTTCTTAAGGGAATTGTTTATAAGCTAGATAATAACAAACTAATACATAATTCGCAAATAGGAAAAATATTAAAAATTCAAATCTCAACAACATAATTTTGGGTAATAATACCCAAACTTAATTAACACGCTCTCAATTATTGAAAAAGTATATTTTCTCATTATTCCAAGACGGATTGTGACACCCTCAAGTGGTTAACACTGTTTCAGTTATGTTCATAATTAAGGGTTGTTTTAGTGATTTTGAGGGGACCATTATTTGAAAGGAGGGCATCTTATTAAGTCTTAATTAATTAAGGGTTTGATTATTAGGGGGTGCGGTTGAGTGTTGACTATAACAGTGAGGGGGAGGGGTATGTAGGTCATTTAGCACGAGTGTAAATTCAATACTGTATACGGATTTCCGCCGGCCTGCGTATATAGCCTTATTGATTGGGGATATTTATCTAGAAATTTTACTTTTTTTTTCACATTCGGAGCCCCCAACCAAAAATAAAATTATCGGCTTTTCTTTTTCAATTTTTACAAGATCTTTTTAATTAATTCAAACTAGTAATATATCCATGCAAAACAAAAACAAATTTATACTATGAAGATATTCATAGCACTTAGGTAAATTACAAAATCGAATTAAAACCTACAACTTTGAAAAATCTATAGTGCTTATAATTAGGGACGAAGCTATATACGGGCTAAGGGGGGCACTGGCCCCCCTCAAATTTTCAAAAAAAAATATGGGTATTTTGGTCATTTTACTCTTTAATTTTAAAATAAATAAAAAATAGAAAAATGGGGGGAGTCTTCAATTATCTTGCATTCTTCTTTTAATTTTCATTTGTGAATCTTGAAAAATATGAGTCTTTTTATTTTTTCCTTTTCTTAAAATTTTGAACTTAAGCTCCGCCATAAATTTTAACTTGAATTTTTGTTTTATTCTCTCGTGTCTCTATTTGTCCATTTTGATATATTGATATAATTGTTTTGTTATTTATTTTTGAATATTTAAGATGTGATTGAATTAATATATTGACTCAATCAAAATTTCTACTTATTTTAAATTTGATATATTGTTCTTCATTTTTATCGGTGGTAATGGACAAATTGTCCACTTATGTTTTGTAAAAATGAAAAGTAGTCATATTTTTTGAATACATGTTTTTTAGTCATTTTGACACGATTTTACTTTTCTTGTATTCTCTAATGAGGTACTTGAATATATTTCAAAAAATTAATCCCGTACATTTTTCGGTACTGAGTCACGGACTGGTCCCTAGAAATGAAAAAAAGACAACTTGGATATTTGAACTAAACAATGGCTAAAAAGACATGGTTAAAACTATTTTCATTATGGAAAAGTGGCAAAAAGCCCGACAAACTCTTTTTATACTAATATTAGTTGGCCCCCCTACCCGAAATTCTTGGCTTCGTCACTGCTTAGAATAACCATTATTTTAGATGTTCAATATGCTGAAGACCACAATGTGATTTGTTATCTCTGTCGGATCGAAATCTTGCTTCTTTGAATCGTCCGCACAAGAAGAATCACCGAATCAAGACAGTGAAATCATAAATAAAAAAACAAACAAATAACCCATATCTATGTGGGAAAACCACATATTTAGAAAATAAATTAATAAAAACGATATAGGTTAGATGATTTCAGACCAAAAATAGTCAAAAATCACTCCTTATTCATGCACAACAAGGAAGAGAAGCAAAACAAAAAGAGAGTTTGAGAGAAAAATGAGACCAGAGTTTTTTTGGATTCATTTTGTTTTCTTGGTTATTTGCCAAAAATGAAATATACATAAAACTTAAATCGTTATGAGCATTTCATTTTTATATTTTTGACAAAATGAACATTTCATTAAATAAACGTGAAAAGTTTAATTTCTTTTGGTGTCGCTTAATTAGAAACGCGAGAATCAGTGGGGATTTTTGTGGGCACAAAAGCTAAATCTAGGAATAGCTACTGCAACATTTTGGCATGATGCATGAGACCATCAATTTAAATGTTGGTGGTACAAGTTGTGCAAAGGGTCATTTGGGCATTCAATTATAGGAATAGATTATTTATTTATTTTATTTGTTTTTATAATTTTAAGATTCTCCGTTGTGAACTCATGTGCTATTAATTTATGATTATGTAATGAATGATTGATCAATTTATAATTTAACTAATAAAATGTGTCATCACGTAGCATTAGGAATGGCATCAGGATGGATAGACGAGGGTACCCATCCGCCCAGACACTAATAGAATATGTATGGGTAGTCTTTTTCGAATTTGGGACGGGTATGAGATGAGAAATTACTACCCATTTATATACGTGTAGGGTACAATTTTACCCCTCGGATACCCACCACTACCCGAACCTGTTTAGCCTTTAGTAACTTCCATTTATTTTGTTCATTTAACTTTATACATTTCTTCATAGAAGCCCAACATAAATTTTTATTTTGTACAAAGAAGATATAAAGTTGTTATTTATTTTGAATTTGTGATCATATCAACTCTGTTTTATCTTTAAGCTTGATAAAACTACATGTATGATGTTGTAGTTTAATAAATTAAATGATGTACTAATATTGATTCTAGAGTTTTAAGGAATGTATTAATTACATTTATATTTATATGAGGCTTTTGATTTAGTTTATGAATGATGATAGCTTGTAGTGACTTAAAAAAATTAAATAGTTAATTGTTACATTTATTAAGAATTTAACATATTAGCATTTTCTTATATAATAATTAATTTTTGGTTGGGTGTCCATATAATAGTTATCTAAATATTCATATAATTATAAGTTTTATATAAAATAAACGGGTTTTAGGCGGGTACGGGTAATACGTGGGTATCGTGTAATGGACTTGGGATGAGTACGTGTAATATATGTAGTTTCTTAATCAGGTTTGGGATGAGTATGGGTAGTATAAATAGTATAGGGTTCAGGTATGGATAACTTTAAATTGGTGGGTACCCTATACTGCCTATTGCCATCCCTACGTAGCATCACATTAATTATAATAAGGGTAAGTCTCCTGTCAGATCGTCTAACAAATTAGATCTGATAGACAGATCCAAATGCGTGACCCGCGGTCAATCCACCTATTGACCCGCACAACCACTAACACCACAACAACCACATCCGTTGCTAATACCTTTTAAGAGGACTATACCTTTTTGGGAGAACTACCAATACTTTTCAAAAGAAATACTAAAATATCTTTAGTCGAAAAATCTAATACTTTTCAATAAGATTATTAATACGTTATAGAGGGGATACTAATACTTTTGTAGGAAAGAATTACCAGTTTTCATGAAGATTACTTAAAAAACTGTTAAAAGGGATTACTAATACTTTTCTGAAGGATTGCTAATACTTTTCACGGGAAAAACTAATATTTTTGAGGGTTGCATAATAATATGTCACTGCGTAATACTTTGCAAGGGGACACTTAATACATTTTAGGTGGATTACTAATAATTTTGAGGAAAAAATCAATACTTTTCGTGAGGACTATTAAAAAAGTTGTTCAAGGGTAATACTAATACTTTTTTGATGTATTACTAATATTTTTAGAAGAAAAACTAATACTTATAACGACTCCTAATATTACAAAAATGTCATCGGTCCGGAGATCCTATGACACCGCCCCAGAATATTACAAAAATACCACCAGTGCATGAAATTACGAAATAACACGGGTCGAGTTGGGCCCGTCTAACGAAAAAACCTGTTAGACGGTCTAACCAAAGTAAATTACTAATACTTTTGAGGGAAAAATCAAACTTTTCTTGAGGGCTACTAAAAAAGTTGTTCAAGAAGATTACTAATACTTTTATTGGCCCCTAATATTACAAAAAATGCCGCCGGTCCGAAAATCCTATGACACCACCCCAAAATATTACAAAAAAGCCACCAGTGCATGAAAATATAAAAAAACACTTTGGATCGGGTTAGACAGTCTGAACAAAGTATTTGTTTTATAATTAATAAATAATAAATTGGGCATGCAAGTTCAAATATTTATCACAACACCGGAGAAACAGTGTTGGGAACCAACGAAAAAATATATTTTATGAGGTGTCATAAAAAGAAAGAACAAAGTAATTTTATTTTCTTTTGTGCTTTACTTTTATTTATTTTTTTGAATGAAAGAATCAAAATTATTATTAAAAACCTGAAAAAGAAAAAAATATTATTAAAAAACTTATGTTTGCTAGGTGAGACTCAATACACGTCAGTATTATTTTTCCCCAAGTGTGGTTGACACTTGGCATGATCGTTTGCACGTTTACAACACATATTATTTATTATTAGATAAATAATTATATCTATCATATATACTCCATTAATTAATTAAAGCAAATTGAATAACGTTGATAAGACATTTATAATTGAAACTATTTCACACAAACAATAAAAAATAATGTTGAGAACATATATAAAATTGAAAATATCTGCTATTATATATATATATATATATATATATATATATATATATAGGGAGGAGATCCTGTGAGACCACCCTCCTAGGTTAGTCCATATGACCAAATCTACACCATCCAAATAGTAAATCAATGGCCAAGATATATTACAATATATACAACATTTCATAAGTAAGTATACAACAGAAGGGATAAAATTACACTAAATTAACTAAATTATGCAACAATTAATGAAAAGTATACAATTACACTAAATTAACTATACATTAAAACATTACTAAGTATACATAAATAATTAACTAAGTATGCAATTACACTAACTACATGTACATTAAATAATTGAACGTTCTATGCCTTATGTCTATATGCTCGAATTTTAAAACTATCCCAACGAATCTCATTAAAGTGCCGTTAAAAGATATTTTCAAATATTTGAAAGGCACTTCTTCTTATGACTTGTATATCCAAAGTTTAAAACGTTCACATTTTTCGAGATAACAAGTCCGGTGATAATAATTTTTCAAAATATGGTTCATTATAATCGAACTAAACATATTGAGATTCGATATATTTTTCTAAGGGATTGCGTTTCTAAAACGAAAAATTAAGATGTGTTTAAATCCGTCTCAAGGATAACTCGTGGATTTTTTAATCGTTAACCACCAAGTCTTTTACCTCATTTCGAGCTTGATTAAGATATAATGCATATTGAATGAGGTCTATGATTGCATTTTGCACGTTTTTAAAACTTAGGGGCGAAAAATCGAATTTTTGGTTCAAACCTCGGATTTTGGAAAACATAATGAACCACTGGGCTGACTGGGGCAAGGCCAACCGGTCGCCCATGCCGTCGACCGGTCGCCCTTAGCCTAAAATTTGGTTAAAATCGTTTCTGTTTTCAGTCACAACTATTTTTGTCTTTTGTATTCATTCTTCGTTCCCTACGCAAATTGCACACAAATTTCACTTTAAATTTGTTTTATTGCATACATTTTATATTTTGGAATTCATTAGGCTCGTTTATCATCATCATTGCTCATCTTTACCGATTAAATGGTAATAATTTCTCCTTTTAATCTCAATTGGGTTAAACCCTTGAGAATGTGCTTATATCTTGATATTTTGATGATATTCTTGTATTAGTATGTTGTATATGATGATTGTTGATGAATGAATATTGTTGTATTACAATTGGTGATGAAAATTTTTGGCTTAAACAAATCACAAAGGCGTTATATTTTTCTTGTTTTATTCGACGCACGCCAAGTGTTCGACAAAATGTTTCAATGAAAAATTCATCACCTACATGATTCTCTTGATTTGAAAGTTTTTATAAGTTTATAGAGATCATGTTTTATCAATCAAATGAGCTTTTACAAATCAAATGAGCATTTTTTCCCTTTTATTCGGAATTTAAGCTTAAATGCTCAATATGCTCGATAAATCGATTCAATTGTGCACTTTGATATAATTATATGATGTTTTTATCGTGCTAATATTATTTTTGATGATTCCAAAGGGGGAGAAACAGGAAAAACGCTCATACGCTCAAAGAAGCAAAAATAAGCTTCAAGAAAAGCTATAAGCTAGGGCTCTTTAAAGCCAAAAGCTGTGAACAATACTTAGTCCATGTGATGTATTATGGACTTTTATGCTTGACTAATGATATTTTATGATAGGGGGAGCTTATAAGCTCATGAAATTCAAGCTTAAGTTGTAAAAGCTAAGCTTTTAGCTTTTAGTTGTTTGCTTATACTTATTTTTGTTATGCATGTTGATAGGGGGAGCTTGTGCAAAAATAATTTTGAAAAATCTTTGCTCCTTTCCTTGTGTGTTTGTACTTATGATGAATCTTGCTTAAAATGGATTGATGTTTTAGACCGGAAAATTTGTTTTGTTTTAAAATCAACTTCCTAAAGTTGTTTTGGTTTGTAATCATCAAAAAGGGGGAGTTTGTTAGATAAATGTTTTTATCAAGATTTTGATGATTATGTTTAAATGAGTTTTTATACCAAAACAATGTCTATGAATGTTGTCCAAAATACTCCTAAATGATTTAAAATATTTTTACTAATTTTTGGAGTATTTCTTAGAGTTTATTATTCGATAAAAAATTGGACAACATATTTAATATTTTTTTGTTAATTGGGTTTTACACAAAAACAATGTTTATAAATGTTGTCCAAATACTCCCAAGTGATTTAAAATGTTTTTACTAATTTTTTGGAGTATTTCTTGAAGTTTATTTTTGATAAAAATCGGACAACATTTCAAGATTGGAGGTCGACCGGCCGCCCAAAACGTCGATTGCACGAAGAAAGAAAACTTGAAGCGAGCGTCATCAAGTCAAAAAAATGAAGAGGGGGACGGTCAGCAGGGCCGACAGGTCGCACCCTAGAGCGACCTGGTCGCACCCCCTCGACCGTCGACCCCCGCAACCCATACCTGGATCGCACTATTTTTATTCAAACGTTCGAAATTTTCTATAGGGCAACCGGTCGCCCTGTGTAATTTTTGACAGCAAAAATTTCAACCGTTGCAATCCTTATCAACAAGATTTACTTTTGATTTTTGTACAATATTTCTACATCTCCTGATCCTCTTTTTGTAGACAAAAGCCAACAAGAAGGAGCCTATGTTGGTGAAAACTCTCCTATAAATAGAGGATGAATTGAAGACACAAGACACAAGAACAACACAAGCAAATACACAACACGAAATCTGCAAATTTCCAAGCTTTCATATTCAACACTCTTGTTGTATTTATAGCCTAAGTATTTCACTTTCACATTTTGAGGTCTAGGCTTTATTTCTTGATTACACTTGCACTCAAATTGTAATATTCATTATTGAGTTGTAATCTTGATTTTTGTCATCATTTAACACAAGGCATCCTTATGAGTATTCTTGTGGAAAGAATACACTTGGGTGATCTAGGTGATAGGTGTTTCAAGAGTTTGGTGCTCTTGAGGTGTTTGAAGAATTTGGTATTCTTCAAGATTGAAGATTGTGGTGATCTTTAAAGGTGCCGTTGAATGAAGATTGTGGTAATCTTCAAAGGGAGATTGTGGTAATCTCCAAAGGTGGTGTTGAAGAAGAGTGTGGTGCTCTTCAAGGTGTTGTAAGTTGAATTTGTATTAATTGTGGTAATTAATAAAATTCTTTTTCCTTTTCAAAACCCATCCCGGATATACTGGGGTGGTAGAGCACGTAGTCCTTAGGTGGGGTAAAGCTCTATAAATCAACGTGTGTTGTTTACTTTCCGCACCTTTATTCTTGTCTTGGCGTATTTGATTCAAAAAAGAGGACATAATCGAAAAGATGGAGATAATCTATTCACCCCCCTCTAGATTATTGTAGCCAGTTGGACTTACAGTGCTAACCCTTTAGGACCCAGAGAGGTTTGGTACCTAAAACTTGATTTCCTTGATTGCAGGTTCATGGAACTGCTGAGTGCCAAGGAACCAGGTACATGGATAGTGGTTGTTCTAGACATATGAATGGGAATAAAAGGAATTTATCTAATTTCAATGAGTTAAGATGGGCAAAAGTCATATTTGGAGGAAATGAAGCTCATGGGGAAATCAAAGGCATTGGATCCATAAAGAAAAATGGATTGGAAATCGCAGATGTAGCTTATGTAGAAGGGTAGAATTTCAATCTGCTGAGTATCAACCAACTCTGTGATAAAGGCTACAATGTAGGATTCACATGGGTATCTGCCAAATCAAGGATGTTGAATCAAATGAAGTTGTGCTATCTGGAACAAGAAAAAAAACATGTATGTAATGGACTGGCTATTGCTACACCAAGTACATGCCTGATAGCAAAAAGCACAGCCGAGTCAAACTATATGTGGCACAAAAAAGCTGAGTCACCTGAATTTCAATACAATCAACAAGCTAGCAAGGAGTCATCTAATTGAAGGATTTTAGACTCAGTGTACAAGAAAGAGAGCATCTGTAATGCGTGCCAGAAGGGAAAACAAATCAAGTCTTCATTCAAGGATAAGCCAAGTCCTTCGTCAGCAAGGATCTTGCATTTATTGCATATGGATTTATCTGGACCTGTTAGACCAACTAGCTTAAGTGGAAACAAATACACTTTAGTGGTGATGGATGATTATTCAAGATACACATGGACCAACTTTATGTGTAAAAATAAGGAAACTTTGTAGAAGCTTCCACAGCTTATGAAGAGAGTTCAAACTAAGAAGAGCCAAACCATTATAACGATAACGACTGGTAGAGGAACTAAGTTTTTCAATGGGATTATAACTCAGTATTGCACATAGAATGATACTGCTCATGATTTATCAGCTGCAAGAGCTCCACAACAGAATGAAGTAGCTGAAAGAAGGAACAAAACCCTCAAGGAAGCTGCAAGGACCATGTTAGCTGAAGTTGGATTGGCTAAGAGATTTTGGGCTGAAGCCATTAACATTGTTTGTTACACTCAGAATCGGTGTATGATAAAAGGCAGTTGCCCAAAACCACCTATGAAATTTGGACAGGAAGGAAGCCTAATGTTGGATATTTTCGTATCTTTTTAAGCAAGTGTGTTATTCACAACAATGGCAATGACAATTTGAAAGCTTTTGATGCTAAAGCTGATGAAGGTATCTTCTTAGGATACTCAACTGAGAGAAAATATTTCAGAGTGCTAAATAAGATGACTATGGTCACAAAAGAGTCTATACATGTAGTTTTTGATGAACCAAATATGAATGGAGAAGACATTGATGAGTTAGCTGGAAAGTTAAATCATTAGACTATTCAGAAGATTCCCTATGCTAAAGTAGATGTCAAAAGACTCGATCATGATGAGGATGAGATAGCTGAATCTCAGAGAAAACTGGAAGGCTTGCAGCTGAATGATGAAGATCAAGAAGAAGTTGTTGAACACAACTTAGCTGCAAGAAGACTCAACCCAGCAGACTTACTCCAACCAGATGTGAGATGGTTGAGAGACCATCCACATGAGTTAGTTATTGGAGATGTAGGAGAAGGAGTAAGAATCAGATCCGGGACTCAACATGTATCCATGTTTACTTGTTTCATTTCACAAATTGAGCCAAAAGATGTGTCTCAAGCATTGGATGACACTCATTGATTCTAGCTATGCAGGAAGAGTTGAATCAGTTTGAATGGAATAAAGTTTTGGAATTGGTTCAAAGGCCTACCCACCAAAATATTATTGGTACAAAGTATGTATTCAGAAATAAGATGAATGAGGAAGGATTTGTTGTGGAAACAAATCAAGATTTGTAGCAAAAGGATGCTGCCAAGAAGAAGGAACAAATTTTGATGAAAACTTTGCAACTGTTGCCAAATCGGAAGCAATAAAAACGTTTATTGTTTATGCAACAAACAAGAACTTCACATTTTACCAAATGGATGTGAATAGTTCATTTTTGAATGAACTTTTGTTAAAAGAAGTCTATGTGGAACAACCTCTAGGTTTTGAGCAAGAAAACTATTAGGGACAATGTCTACAAGCTCAAGAAAGCATTATATGGTTTGAAATAATCACCAAGAGCATGTTATGATATATTGTATCAATTTCTAATAGAAATGGATTCACCAAAGGCAAAGTTCACAGAACACTCTTTAGAATTCAAGATGGAGAGAGTATACTGCTTGCTCAAATATTTTGATGACATTATCTTTGGATCCACAAACAAAGAGTTGTGTGACAAACTCTCAAACCTTATGCAACGGAAGTTTGAGATGAGTATGATGGTATATCTGACTTTCTTCCTAGGTTTTCAAGTCAAGCAAATGAAGGATGAAACCTTCATAAGTCAAACCAAATATACCAGAGATTTAATGAAGAAATTTGGTATGGAAAAGAAGTCATCTGTGAAGATTTCCATGAATACTTCTGTAAAGATGGATATGTATGCCGAAGGAAAGCCAGTTGATCAAACAAGATATAGTGCACTTATTGGATCATTGTTCTACTTGACTGCCAGCATACCAGATATCACCTTTACAGTAGGTGTATGTGCCAGATTTCAGTCCGCTCCAAAAGAAAGTCAAATAACTGCATCTAAGAGAATTCTTAGATATTTGGAAGGTAGCCAAGAAGTCAGCTTATGGTATCCAAAAGAAGGTGGTTCAAGCTGATTGGATACTCAGACTCAGATTATGTTGGATGTAGAGTTGGCAGGAAAAGCACATCTGGTATTTGTCAAATTCTTGGAGATAGATTGGTTTCTTGGTTCAACAAGAAACAAAATTCAATAGCTACATGCACATCTAAAGCAGAGTATATTGTTGCATCCAACTGTTGTGCTCAAGTTTTATGGATGAGGCAACAACTGAGAGATTATCATGACATAGAAGAAAAAGAAATTCAAATTATGTGTGATAATACAAGTGCTATTGCAATTACTCAGAATCCCGTATTGCACTCTAGAACAAAATACATTGATGTCAGGTATCATTTCATAAGATATCATGTTGAAAAGAAAGACATCACATTGGAATACATATCAACTGAGAAATAATTAGTTGATATATTCACAAATCTCTTATGTGAATCAAGATTTGAAAAACTTAAAAATGAGCTTGGTTTGATTGAGCTAAGTTAACATGCTTAGAAGACTCATTCAGCAGAGTAAAAGATGATGGTATTGCATATCACAAGAGTTTCACTCATCCATCCAAGTGAAACAACATTTATAGTTGTTTAGCAGAATCAAGTTAGCTTGACAACTGAGTCTTGTTCAGTCGAATAGAAGGAAGGGAGAAGTAGAGTCAAGTCATAAATGAAGGAAGCTGAATCATTTATGAGCTAAGTGACAAAACGAGGTCGTTCGCAATTAAGCGGAAATACTCTCACTTAACGTCAGCATCATTAAATGTTATACAGTAAAAGATGCTATGGTTTACTTATGATTAGATATGAATGCTGCCGCTTTAAATGCGATGTGATTAATGCCTTTTGAAAGTTTTGATCTCAGTTGTTGATCAATTTTCAAATATTTCAGATTCCAAAACCGTCTTTTTAAGTCTCATATATATCCAAAATTTATTTCTCTCTCTTCACATTCACTTAAGCTTTCAAGATACTCAACCAATTCTCTCTACAACCAAAACCTTACAGTTCTTCGAAAAATTCCTAAAAATTCGAAATGGCTTCCAAACAAGTTTCTCTTGATTTCAGCAAACTCGCTGAGAAGATCTACATCGGTTCGCTCATGGATTTCAAAGGCCTTGTCAAGAAATTGGAGGACAAGGTGCTGGCTTAGACGATTGCCCGTCATCTGGAGAAATCTGGGTTTAAGAGGTTTCTCGTGCTAGAAATAATGCAAACCTTCCAAGAAAAGGTTGCTATGTTTCACGTGAACACGACTGTTCACGACGACGACATTCACTCCTATGTGAATGCGATGGAGATTAAGTTGGTTGCAACTGACTTGGCCAAGTTTCTGCACCTTCCATCCAACGGACTCAAGGAACTGACTGGCAAAGAGTTTAACCTAAAGAAGGCCTGGAAGGAGATTGCAAAGCCAGAGGTAGATGGCAATGTGAATTTCTCAGCTACTAAGAAGCCCATCAAAGAAGAAAACCACAAGGTGATGGATGTTGTAGCCAAATACATTGACATGAAGTTTGGGTCATACAATCAGCTGTCCCAAACTAAGCTGATTATTATGGTTGCCATCATTGAAGAGGTGGAGGCAAACTGGAGCGAGTTCATATTCAAAAAGCGGTGACAAAATATCTAGAACATGAAGATTGTGGAAGGGGAGCTTGTGCACTCCCTGTGATATGAACTGGTTCTAGGTTATTTGATGGAGGATAAGGGTGTACCTCTTCCCAGAGCAAAATTCTTCCATGAGAACAAAAGAATGTTCAAGGCGAACTTATCAACTGCTCAGAAAAGGGCACATGCATAGAAGACTGCCACTTCTGAAGGGGAATCAGTTGAACATGTTCCCTAGGACACAGCTTCCTTCGTCCCAGTCCCCTCTACGGAACCTACTGTCATTGCTCCCAAAATGACAAAGAAACGAAGGATAGCTGCTCCAAGTAAGGCTGCTGTTAAGAAGCAGAAGACTCAACCCACAGTAGAGTCAACCATCATGGCTGAAGAAATGGAAAAGTAGGAGAAAAAAGTCTCCCTGGAGAGGCGCTCTAGGAGACGACTTGTGAAGAAGCATGTTGTAGAGGAAACTGTTGATGACTTGTCCTAGATGCCAGTATTCCTGAAGCACCAAAATCCCCTGCCTATCCAGACTTCGAAGAACAGTTATGCGCATGGAGGCGATGGAAGCGATGGAAGTTGAGTGCCAGCCGTGTCCAATTCACAAGGCCAGTTATGATTGATGAGGAGGAATATCTCCTTGGAGTTTTGGACAATGCCCCTATCACTTGTGGTTTTGATAAACTCTACTGCACCTCAATTCTTTATGAGAAGAAGGATGTTGCCAAGGCTAAGGTACTGGAGAAAGCCAAGGCTCTTGAGCGTCATACATGTGCTTCCATAGATCCAAACATCTTAGAAGAGGCTCTCGAAAGTGCGAGCAGCAGTGATGCAAAGATAGTTGAGGGAGATGATGTTATGGAGAAGGCTCAACTAAAATAGGCCATGAAAGAGGACCCGTGACTAGGGAGGATGGCGATGATGTTGAGACTGAAGGAGTAGAAAAGGGTATTCTCATGGAGCCATACCCTACAGAAGTTGTTGAGACAACTTTCAATGGTGAAAAATCAAGTGAAACAGCCAAGTCTCCGGTGATTGCTGACCCTACTACCAATAAATCAACTGGTGAGCCAGCTGAGGGGGATGCTGATCACACTGCAGCCAGGTTGGAGGATGCTGCAGGAGACAAAGAAACTTTGATGTTAGGTGGCGATGGTGAGACTGCTAACTAAGACCCAGTTGGAACCAACATAACTTTGATGGCCAAGACTATCTTAGTTGAGGAACTAGCTGCATTGAAGGCCAATGAAGTAACAAATGTCCAAATTCCTATACTTGAGGGACGTGAAGGAAGTAGGAGGACCATGGTAGTTGAGACTACTGGTCTTGAAAGTGTAATCCCATAGGTTGAGACCTCGAAGGGTGCCAATATTGAAGGCCTAGATGTAACTAAGTCTGCAGAAGGGAATGCTGAAGGCCTTGCAGTGGTTGAAACTACTGCTAAGGTAACTGAAGACCCTATGAAGGTTGAGACTTTCAGGGGAAATGTGAATGTTTGTGGGGCTCTTCCCAAAATGCCTAATCTGAGTCAACTAATCCCATTGAAATTGATGCTTTACATGAATAAGATGTCAAAATCTTAGATTTTGAAGACTCTAACAACCCAGCTGAGTCTGATCTAGAAGACAGGGAATTCGAAGCCCAGATAAAGGAGGCTCGTTTGAAAGTCTCCAAGAAATTTGTTTTGGTTGATGGACCATCTCCCATGATTACATCACCTGCACGTGATGTTTCCAAGGCTACTAAGGAACATATATCTCAAAAGGATGATATAATTGTTGCCAATGAAGATGTTAAGACAGCTGAGGCTCAGTCAGCTCAACAGGATTCCATAACTGTGACTACCAATGACGCTCAAACAGCTGAGGCACAAAGAGCTGCTAGCCAGGGTAATGAGGGAAGTGCTCCCAAAGGAGGAGCGGGACCTTCCTCAGCACCTATTGGCATATGAATTGGAGTTCCCATTTGTTGATGAAGTTCCCCTTGAAGCTGATACTGCGGAGAAAGCTGCTGGCGTGTTCAAATCGATCCACCTGAATTCCATGCTCCACGTGACTTGAGAATCATTCCCTTTGGCCATGACTTAGAATCTCTCCTACCTGAAGATTTGTCACATGAAGCAAGCCGACTTCCGAAAGGCCTTCCGAGTTATGTGCGAGGGAATAGAGGCAATGGAACGAGGCTTTGCTGCTTTAAATCAAATGATTGATAATCGTGATGCCACAATATCTGGGGATATACGAGGAGCAGCGCTGAGAATTCATGAATGGACTACACAGACAAAGGCACTTCATGTAAGTCCAAGCGGCTACGATAATCTAGAGGGGGGGGTGAATAGATTATCTCCATCTTTTTCGTTTTTGCCCTCTTTTTCAAACCGAATGCTCAAACACAATAATAAGGTGCGGAATGTAAACAACACACGTCGATATAAAGAGGTTCAACCCACCTAGGGCCTAATCCTCTACCACCCCAGTATATCCGGGATGGATTTCGAAAAGAAAAAGAATTTTATTAATTACCAAAATTAATACAAATTCAACTTACAACACCTTGAAGAGCACCACACTCTTCTTCAACACCACCTTTGGAGATTACCACAATCTCCTTGAAGATTACCACAATCTCCAACGGCACCTTGTGAAGATTACCACAATCTTCACCCTCAAGAGCACCACACTCTTCAACACCTCAACAAGAAGATTACCACAATCTCCTTACACCTAACACCTAGTTCACCCAAGTGTGTTCTTACCACAAGAACACTCACAAGGATATCTTGTGTTTGAATGACGACCACAAATTCAAGATTACAACTCGATAATTGATAATACAATAGAGTGCAAGTGTAATCAAGAATAGCCTAGACCTCAAAGATGTGAAAGTGATAAGCTAGGCAATTTTACAACAAGAATAATGACAATGAAAGACCAAGTGTTTGCTTGAAGTGTATCTTGTTGTGTTGTATCTCAATTGTTGTATTGGTTGCTCCAAAACTTCCTCTATTTATAGGAGATGATTGATCAAGCATAGGCTCCTCTTGGGGATTGAAAATCTACAGAAAAATACAATTAAAAACAAGAATATAGCTGTTAGAAATCAATCCCACAATTTAAGGAAAGTTTGTCCGTGTCAAACGGTCGAAATTTTCATCAAAACATAGAGGCGACGGTCATACGAGAAATAGACGTTGGAAAAAGTACACAAAAAATAACACAGGCGACCGGTCGACGCGTCACCTCGACGGTCGACCATCACCCCAACCGGTCCCCCCATGGATTTTGCAAGGATAAACGCGTTACGTTTCCAAACACACTTGCAGTGCGGTCGGCCAGCGGCGGCGGTGGCCGACCGATCGGCCGACCGAGCGGCCGTCGACACCGCTAGTTTTTCTTTCCGTCTCATTTTCTGTTTCTAAAAACATCTTCGGTATGGGGTTGCCCTATATGGATGACCTTGGTCGACCACGAGGCAGAAATGTTGTCCAATTTTTGTCGAAAATAAAACTTAAGAAATACTCCGAAAATATAGTAAAAACATTTTAAACCGATCGGGAGTATTAGGACAACATTTAGAAACATCGTTTGAGAGTGAAAAACCCAATAACGTAAAATCATTAAAAGCGTTGTCCAATATAGACGAAAATAAACTTTGAGAAAATACTCCGGAAAATATTAAAAACATTTTAAATCATTTAGGAGTATTTGGACAACCTTTAAAAAAAATTTGTTTTGGTGATAAAATAAAATCATCAAAATTAAGATAAAAACATGTATCAAACAATCTCCCCCTTTTTGATGATTACAAACCAAAACAATTTTTACACAAACTAAGAGAGCAATTTTAGAAATGATTTTCCGGTAAAAACATTTGACCGTTTGGAAGCAACCAAAATTTCCAAAAATATTAAAGCAACCAAGTAGGGAGTAAATATTTTCAAAAAAAAGCAAGCAACCAAGTAGGGAGTAAATATTTTCAAAAAAAGCTCAAGCTCCCCCTATCCACAAGCACATCAAGAATAATGTAAGAGCAATAATCCATAAGCTAAAAGCTTTAGCTTTTACAATTTGTTCAAGAGCTTATAAGCTCCCCCTGTCACAAAACAACATTAAACAATAATATAAGTCCATCAAGCAACAATTGGACTAAGAATAAATCACAACTTATGGCTTTTATGAGCCATAGCTTATAGCTTTTATGACAAGCTTTTATTAGCTTCTTTGAGCTAACGAGCCAATTTCCTGTTTCTCCCCCTTTGGAATCATCAAAAAGAATGTTAGGATGATAGAAACATCATAGAAGTATATCAAAGTGCGCCAAAGAAATGGTTTATCAACCTTTGAGCAATTTAGGCTTAAAAACCAAGGACAATGGGAGAAATGTATCATGAAAAGTTCATACGCTCGTTTTGTTTCCCAAAACATGATCTCAATGAGTATTGAAAACTTGTGGAAGCGAGAGAATCATGTAGAAGTTGAAATTTTCATAGCGACATTTTAACAAACACCTTGTGTGTGTGAAAAATAGAAGAGGTTGTATATAACCTTTGTAAATGGTTCAAGCCAAAAAAAAAAAAATTTCATATCATTAATCAACCTCATTTCAAAGCTCAATCATATGCACCATATGCAATAAATTGTTCATCAATAAAGAAGCTCAAAGTAGATTCTCAAGGGTTCAACCCAATTGAGATAAGCTAAGAATGATCAAGGCATTACAAATGCCAAAAATTAGAGCAACCATCAAGTAATAAGTCATGCTTTCAACAATACATGTATCAAAAGTCCCAACATATTCAACTAAGCATAACAAAGCAATAAAAGAAGCACTTTTACCATCAAGTACTTCATACCAATGATCAAACAATGCTTTAGAGTATTTTTACCATCAAATACTCCATCAAAAATCATGATCATCCACAAGTCATTATCAACTTGCAATATTAACCCTTTTAAGAAAAACAAGCAAATATCATTAGTACAAATGAGTTTTACAAAAATTCATCAAAATACAAAACATCATTAATGAAAATGCTAGAAAGTAAAGGGGGTGGGGTAACATCATTCGTCATCGAGGAGAAGCAAGTTCCGGTATGAGGTCCTTTATGAATTTCTTCAATTTGCCAATTGACTTCTTCAAACTAGAATTTTCCTTTTCACGACCGGAGCTCTTTTCTAAGAGAAGCCACATCTCTAAATGTTTCTCTTTCCACTTTGGCCATTCTCTCTTTGATATTTAGATCTTCAACATCCAACTCGTCTTCATCTCCTTCCTCATTTTCTTCCCTAATTTCTTGTTCATTTCCCACATTTTCTTCTTCATTTTCCTCTTCATCCCCCACATCATCTCTTTGTTCATCAAACTCACCTCTTCCAATATTTTCAACCTCATTGTCATTAAAGAAATCATCCCGAGGTTGTTGTTGATGTCGGGCACGTCCCCTAGCGGCTTTGGTAGGAACCCGTGGTAAATGTCGTCGCATTCTTACCATTTGTAGAATGTTGGCATTATCAAAATCATTGTGACGAATTTCGGTATTCATTTCATTTTCCGGGTATCCCGATAAGTATAAGAGTCGGCAAATCAAATTTCCCAAGGTATATTTCTTCTTGGTAAGCTTTCTAGATTCTAACAAGCAATGTACAAAAATTGCCCCATAATTAACTCTTTCTCCTCGAACAATCTTATAGGTGAGAAAGAGTTCGAGATTACTTGGAAGTTTTACTTCCTTTCCACAAACACAATAGGAGCAAATGATAGATATAATCCGATAATTTGGCGGCATTGCCGAGTATGTCACTTCGGGATATACTCCTAAAAAGGTTTTCACATCATCTAGTGAGACACCGAAAATGTTATCATCCCAATGGGTGCAATTCACATTGACTACTCCATCATTTGGCACGTTAAAGTGATCACAAATATCGGCCAATGTCCATGAAAAATGCCTACCATTAACAAAAGTGTGAAGTTCCAAAGGATTATCTATCGTAGCATCAACAATCCACATATTTGCATAGAAAAGTTTTATAAGCTCGTCATCATAGTGCAAACACGGATTATCCCAAAGTGAAACCCATCCTTGAATTTCAAAGTAAGCTCTAATATCCGGAAATTCATCATGAAATGCTTGAAAACGAACCATACGAGTGCACGCAATTTTCTTATCATTCAAACCAATATTCTCATAATGTTCCTCCGCAAGTTTATTTAAAAATCGAAATCTATTAGCTCTAGAGGGAGGCTCGTAGAGGAGTGATAACTTACTAGAGTCCCAATGAATGCTCGATTTTGAAACCCCGGCTCTTAATTCGACAATCTCCTCTTCTGTGAGCCGATTTTGATGGTCTCTTTGTAGAATATCATCTTGTTGGGGATTTGAAGAAGATTCACCCCTTTGCCTCCTTCTCCTCTTTTGAGGATTTCGTTCGGTAGAATTTCTTGGAGGTGCCATATAAGTAAGATTCTTGTGAAAATAAGAAGATTAGCAACAAGAATCGTGAAAAATGATGAAGGATTGAAGATTTTAATGAAAAAGGGGAGAAATCGCTGAACAAGGGTTTTGGGGAGATTTTGAGTCTGTTTCACGAACTGAAGACAGAGAGTTTTAAGCTGCAAAAATTAGCCTGGGCGACCGGTCGAGGTGGGGTGCGACCGGTCGAGGTGCAGGGCGACCGGTCGCCCCTGCTGTGACCGTCCCAGGTGATTTTTCTATCTCCCAAGGTTTTCCAAAATTCGATTTTCCACCCCAAAAGTTTTAAAACTTTGCAAAAATATAATTTTGGACTATGTCCAACAAATATGGGTTTTGGGAAAAACATATAAATGATAAAATCGAGACTAAACACGTAGTGCCTTTTAAGAGAAAATATTTGCAAGATCAATTAGGGGCACTAAAGGGGTCAAAATGAAATATCTTGAAAGATATGTGCATAAGCATAAAATCGAGTTTATAAGAGTAAGAATAACACAAGTAAACGTACCTCGATAATTTATGCCTTTCTTGACAAATAATGACATAAATGGCCATTTGTGAAAATATGTAAATCATACACAATTCTTAAAACATATCTAGCACAAATTATAATGATAAAAGTGTAGGCTAAGAGATATCACATGTAAGTTCATGCCAAAAAAAAATCCATAAAGGATGATAACACACTTTAGTCAAAAAAATGCACAAGAGTTTTAAAAAGATCATATAAGGTCTTCTTTTTAAAAAAAATTTTAAAAGCACAAGTATATATTGAAGACCTTAATTAAAAAAAAATAAATATTTGAAAACTCATTTTGCAATTAAGACACAAATAAGAGCATGCATAATAACAAAATAAAATGCATATTTAAATAGGGAGATACGAGTTACCAATTCGCCATTTCCATGGGTTGTCCGTTCCATTGTTGATGATGATATCTTCCCATTTGGAAGTCACTTTGTTGATGATGACTTCCTTGATTACTCCATTTCAAGGTTTGTTACCTTCCCATGGTTGATGGTTTCTTCTTCTTTGAAAATCATCTTGTTGATGATATCTTTGCCATTTCCAAGGATTGTGTTCTTCCCATTTTTGATTATACGCTCTTCTTGGAAATTGGCTTTGTTGAGAGTAGTTTCTCCCTTTTTGATCAAATGAAACGTTCATTTGATGTTTTCTTGGTGGCATGAAATTTCTCCGATTTTTGCTTTGTCGGGTACCTAATAGCACATTGTTTTGTGGTACCCTCATGTGTTTGGGTCCTTTAAGATTAGTCTTGAGACTTTTAGGTCTCCAACAATATTTAGAGCTATTTCTAGCCCGACAAGAATTAGCCGTATGACCCTTTTTGCCACAATAAAAACAAGTAATAATTCTAGGAGCATAATGACCAATATGCATATTGACTTGATCCTTTTTCATATGATTAACAACATTAGGCTTATGATCAAGTCCTTTATCACAATTATGAATATCAACAATATTGGACATTTTATTGGTACTCAAGTTGGATTTTAATAAATTCTTTTTCATGCAATCAATATTCTCTACAAGAGTACTATTTTTTTTTTCAAGGTTTCTAACCTTGTCAAGTGTGGTGGTGTGAGCACATGATAGTGATTCATAGGAAGTAAATAAACTATCCTTATCATTTTTCAAAACAATGAATTCCTTTTTCAAATTTTTGTATTTAACAAGTAAGTTTTGGAATTCATCTTGTAGTTCATCAAAATCATTTTGCAAATCACTATAATCATTTTGAATAACAATATCATAAGAAGTAGAGGGTTTAAGACATACCTCATTTTCTTCATTGATGCCCATAAAACAATATTCAACTTCTTCATAATTGGAAGTTGTAGGAGGCTTATTCCTTAGATTTGAGCTTGTATGATCTTGAGAAGTAGATGCTTTTGTTTGACTTCTTTCATTTGCAAATACTCCATAGATGGCTTCTAATTTTTGCCATACTCCATGTGCCGACTTTATTCCTACAATATGTTCATATTCTAAATTAGTAAATGAACAATATAAAATATATTTAAAGCCTTACCGTTTAAGGAGATGATTTTCTTTTCTTCATCATTGAGCTTTTTGAAGCCTTTTGAGGTGTATAGTGTATCTTTCGTCGGAATGGATTCTCCATTAATGACGGTGTTCCAAATGTCGAACCCGCAACCTTGTAAGTAGCATTCCATTCTTTCTTTCCAAAATATAAAAATTTTGGAATCAAACCGAGGTGGCTTGGTGGTGGAGGTGCCGGAAATTTGAGCTTCGTTCGTAGCCGTCGATCGTTTCTCTTCACTCGCGATGTGAAACGAGCTTGCCAAAGAGTTTGGCTTTGATACCACTTGTAAGTCCAAGCGGCTACGATAATCTAGAGGGGGGGGTGAATAGATTATCTCCATCTTTTCGTTTTTGCCCTCTTTTTCAAACCGAATGCTCAAACACAATAATAAGGTGCGGAATGTAAACAACACACGTCGATATAAAGAGGTTCAACCCACCTAGGGCCTAATCCTCTACCACCCCAGTATATCCGGGATGGATTTCGAAAAGAAAAAGAATTTTATTAATTACCAAAATTAATACAAATTCAACTTACAACACCTTGAAGAGCACCACACTCTTCTTCAACACCACCTTTGGAGATTACCACAATCTCCCTTGAAGATTACCACAATCTCCAAACGGCACCTTGTGAAGATTACCACAATCTTCACCCTTGAAGAGCACCACACTCTTCAACACCTCAACAAGAAGATTACCACAATCTCCTTACACCTAACACCTAGTTCACCCAAGTGTGTTCTTACCACAAGAACACTCACAAGGATATCTTGTGTTTGAATGACGACCACAAATTCAAGATTACAACTCGATAATTGATAATACAATAGAGTGCAAGTGTAATCAAGAATAGCCTAGACCTCAAAGATGTGAAAGTGATAAGCTAGGCAATTTTACAACAAGAATAATGACAATGAAAGACCAAGTGTTTGCTTGAAGTGTATCTTGTTGTGTTGTATCTCAATTGTTGTATTGGTTGCTCCAAAACTTCCTCTATTTATAGGAGATGATTGATCAAGCATAGGCTCCTCTTGGGGATTGAAAATCTCTTAGAAAAATACAATTAAAAACAAGAATATAGCTGTTAGAAATCAATCCCACAATTTAAGGAAAGTTTGTCTCATCAAACGGTCGAAATTTCTTTGTCAAAACATAGGCGGGCGGCCGTCGCACGTAAATAGACGTTGGAAAAAGTACACAAAAAATAAACGCAGGGCGGCCGACGTCTACCTCGACCGGTCGACCATCACCCCAACCGGTCCCCCTCATGGATTTTGCAAGGATAAAACGTTCGCTTTCAAACACACTTGCAGTGTACCGGTCGATCATTGGGCGGCGGCCGTCGGCCGGCCGATCGCCGAGCGACACGGGGTCGACCGCTAGTTTTTCTTTCCGTCTCATTTTTGTTTCTAAAAACATCTTCAGGTATGGGTTGCCCTATAGGGCGGACCAGGTCGACGAGACGAGAAATGTTGTCCAATTTTTGTCGAAAATAAAACTTAAGAAATACTCTCAAAATATAGTAAAAACATTTTAAACCGATCGGGAGTATTAGGACAACATTTAGAAACATCGTTTGAGAGTGAAAAACCCAATAACGTAAAATCATTAAAAGCGTTGTCCAATATAGACGAAAATAAACTTTGAGAAAATACTCCGGAAAATATTAAAAACATTTTAAATCATTTAGGAGTATTTGGACAACCTTTAAAAAAAATTTGTTTTGGTGATAAAATAAAATCATCAAAATTAAGATAAAAACATGTATCAAACACTTCACAAGGAACGGGTTGGCTACTTCAGATAACTCTTCTCAAAACTAGTGGTCTGGTATGGCGAACAAGTTCAATTTCAGCAGAGGCAAAGGGACAACATTGATCGAATGGAATGAAGCCATATGATAGATATGGAGATGCTCAAGTTGAAATTTAAGAAGCGAATGGAGCATATGGAGACCTCTCTGCGAGATGAGATGTTAGAAATGAAAGCAGAGCTGCATGCACTCCGCTCCGAGCAAAGAATAGCAGACTCCATTACACATAAGAAACTCAACACTCTTCTCCAGTCGACTCCAAATTTCTCTCTCATAAAAGTTGATGATGCCAAAAGGGAAAAGATACAGCTGAGAAGACCCCCATGAAAATCATTTTTAAAACACCCAATGGCTCATCCACCATCTCTCTCCACTCTCAGCTGCCACAAGAATTGTCAGCTGAAGGAAAAACTGAGCTTGACTTTAAGAAACATCAAGCTGAAATAGAAGATCTTGAACCAAGGCAGCTGTTCATTTGGTTTTATACCATTGATTTGGGCTTCCTAAACTTGAGTTTTGTGTTGTTTTTGAGTATTTTGAGTCATTTTTGTTATATCTCATAGGTTAGGCATTAATTCCCATTGTTTCGAGTCATTTGAGTGGTCAATCCATGTTGAGGGCCAATTATATTGAGTTTATAGTCACATTAATGAATCATGTATCAAAATAAGTATGAACGATCAAGCAACGAGAGATTGATTTGAAGAAACGTCCAAATGCGTTTGAAATTTCCATCACTGGCAGAGTTTTGTATTTTGGCCATAACTCTCTCTACAAAATTGATATTGATATGATTCAAGTGGATATAGAAAGCTAAGAGATAGGGCTACAACTTTGATGAAGGACTCAAAACCAAATTCGGACGTTTGGGTGGCGGCAGCCACTGGAGGCAAAAAACGGGCGATGAAGAAATTCGAATGTGGCCTGCAGCTTCCACTTTTGCGCCTTTAGCGCAGCCACGGACGCATCGAGGTGGCGCTGTAGCGCCCCATTTTTGGCGCTGGCCCCTGGGCGGAAATTACAAGGTTAATTATTCCTTTTTCTTGGACTTTTGTGAGGGTATAAATACAAGTCTTGGGGCTTGAAATTAGGGATCTTGGACCCTTGGGCAGCCAACAAAACAACTACAAGACAAGGAAGAAGGCTTGGAACATCTTGGGAAAAGCTTGGAGAAGAAGATTGAATGTTTCTATCATCTAGAAATAGAGAAGATCCCTTAACTCTTGTTCTTACTTTGTTGTTTTCTTCATATCTTGTAAGATGTATTGTTGTACTCCTATGGATTCATTTTCTTCAATCATGAGCTAAACTCTATAATTCTAGAGGGATGATGTAATCTATGTTTGAACTTATGTTTTGTGATTGTGTTTTGTCAATCTAGATCTTTTAATTTATTTGTGCTATTTGGATCTATTGCTTCTAAATTACTTGATCAATAATTTAGAGTGTTTGGTGTATTTGATTTGACACTTGAGAGAGGTAATTGAATACATGGCCTTGAAATAGCATAACCTAGGATTTCATAGAATTGAGAGATTTGTGAATCCTTTGAAGTCATCAACCAAGATTCATAGTTTTTATTGAGATTTCAATTGGTGATTTTTATAGAGATATTGATTTCCCAATTGTGATCTAAAATCATTTGGCACTCGAGAGAGGAAATGATTATTGTAAAAATCTTGACTTATAAATTGGTAATTGATGATTGATAAACCATATTGATAACATAAGGGATAACTAGATTCATCACACCTCTAGAATTCATTTAATCATTTGGATAAACTCATTGATATTTTCATATTCTTGATTTATTTTTGGTATTTTTAGTATAATCAACTCCATTAAATATTGAATTTCTAAATAAAGTTAGACTACTATATTATAGTACTTAGCGATAATTCGATAATTATTCCCTGTGGATTCGACAACCTTACTTCTCTATATTAAAACTTGACACCGTAGACTTGTGGTTAGAAAAATCTCTAACAGCAGCGTGACAGAGTTTAAGGACTCGAAGCCAAGTTTGGTGGGCCGCCAACACAAAAGCTCCAGGAAACAAGTGAAGAATCCAATCCCCCATCGCATTTAGTGGAAAGATCGACTAAAGAGTTTGACACTCTTCGATTAGAAGGATATTTTGAGGGGATGGACTTAAAAAGGGCATGGGGTTATTACTTGGATAAAGGACTTGCAGTTGTTGATCTAGCCAAGAAGCAACCGACTCAATTTTCAAAGAGTCAACAGACTTCAAGAGCTCAGTCCAGTCAAACTCCTAGAGGAGCTAACCCAGCTAGGGGAAGAGGAAGGGATTCTAGGTCTGATGGGAGAGGCAGAAGCTCTCCACCAAGAAGACCTAAGAGAATCATGTACGTTTATCCCATGAAAAGGATGCTAAATACTTGCTTGGCTATAGAGAGCTCGAAAACAAAGAAGTTGCACTATGCACAAATGAACTTCAGGGAAAATATGAAGAAGACGGTGCAAGGCAGGAAAGAGAATACAACGAGAGACTAAGGAGAGACTATGATAGAAAGAAGAGGAGGGAAACTAAGGAGAGAAAGAAGAAAGATAATGAATATTGCCGCAAGGGAGATGAAGAAGAGGAAATGAGGAGGAAGCTATAGAGGCGTTGAAAGAGCTGCAAAATTTTGTTGTATTCTTACAATACTTGTAAATACACAAAAAAATACTGTAAGTGCATGTAAGTGCAGAATGATATTCAATAAATTATCACATTCTTACAATCATTATATTTAGGTACTTTTATGTTTATTTAAGTTTTGGCATAATCAAAAATGAGAAAATTGTTGGGAAATTGATTTGTATAGATTTTTGATGATGCATGTAAAACTTAGATTAGAAAGTTGGCACCCCATTTTCTATTGTATTTCAACTATGTAATAGATAGAAAATATATGCTAAGTAAAGAAGTAACCAAATTGAAGATCGCAGAAGTTGACTGAAGAATGTAGTGAAGATTCATCTGAATTGCAGCTGAGTATCAAAGAAAAGTATCAGTCAAGAAAACAAGTTGTGTCTGTCGGTGATGTGTATAAAATATACGTGCATTTTGGGGCTTAAAATGATATATATTTGATGCATTTGCACGCATATTTAGTATGTTTTTTCTTGGTTTCCTGAAAAGGGCATAATACTGCGTATTCTTGTAGTTTTTACAGGAAACAAAGCTTAAAATGAAGAAATATCAGTTGGAATGTCCGGCTAAGATTGACGAATGCGAAAGAGAAGATCAAAACGACGAAAGAAATGGATGAAAACACTTCACACGGTCGGACCGTGTGGTGTCACACGGCCGTGTGAAAATGCTGGTGTGAAACCACACAACCGTGTGAAGCTGGCAAAACATGGGACAAAACCAGGGCCACACGGCCGGGCCATGTGAAACCACACGGGTGTGTGAGAAAAGGCATCACATCGCACGGCCAGGCCATGTGAGCTCACACAACCGTGTGAAGAAAGGCTGAAGAACAAACGTACTCTGTCACGACGCATTTTTTAGTGTTTTCTTCCCGTTCCAACTCTACAAGTGATCTCGCCAAGCATCTATAAAAGGGACCCAAAGCTTGCACGAAAATATATCACTTCATACAGAGAAAACACATCAAATAATACAGGAACACAAGAATCAAAGATCTTCAGAGCGAAGAAGGCTAGGTCGCGAAGAACACCACATGGTTTTCACATCTCTGGGAGCACAAGAGTTTCAAAGGCTTGGAAGGAGAATCCATCCTGACAAGAAGGGGTTTTCTTTCTGTGTCTAAGATCTCTTATCTGTGCTTAAACGATGTTATAATGTTGATTCGAATTTGTCTATGAGTTGGTAATCAATGTTTGGCATATCTTTCGGATCTTAGGGGCATAATCGAAACTGTGAATTCATGTTAAATATGATTATTTATTTTCTTAATTAATTCTTGCTTTATATTATATGAATTCAAGTGCTTATTCTTAATTGTCGATTATCTGATCAATAATTTGCATGTCATAATCCGGGAGGTAAGTTCTAACGAGACAAAATCAAATTCAGACATAAACAGGGTAATGTATCGGGAGGCTACTTCTGTTTGTGGGGAGTATTTCAATTCAAATATCTTTTGGGAGTTAATAATAGTTGTGATGGATCGGGAGATCTCAATTATTATTAATCTACTGTTTATACGCCACCCGGGAGAGGGAATAAGCTATTTTAGGAGTTAAACCCATAGAATTGCATGAATTGGTTTTTAAAATTTTAATTGGATTTAATATTGAAGAAACATGTTGAGATTATGTGCCTAAGGTTGCTCCTGTAGTTGTTGAAAATACTTGTGGGGTTCGCAAATTTATTTATTTTTCTTTTTATTTTTGATTTTTACTTAACTCAATATTCGGTAGCTTCAATAAAATTGGAATGCGATGTTATTATAGCCTAAGTGTTTCGAATATCAATCATTGACGAATACGACCTTGCGTCCGTTATCCTATAAACTACACTGCACACTTTCAGTTGTATAAACCAAATATTTTTGGCGAACAAGTTTTTTGGCGTCGTTATCGGGGATTGATTAGATTCAACATAGATATAGTAATATGCGTTCCATCTTAAAATTTTTTATTTTTTAAAATTTTTGAAAATAGTTCGAAATAATTTTATTTTTTGTTTTTTATTTGTTCGGTTCTAACATTGTTTTTGTTAAGTGCAGATAGTGCATGATCACACGTTTCAGATCGACCCAGCCAATACCCATTGATTTGGAAATCGAAAAGACAACAAACTAACTAAAGGAATAAAGCCAAAGCAATGGTGGATGGGACAAATCCAAACGCAGTGGAGAACAAACACAATGAGGAGCGCCCACCAGAGGCCGGCATCCAGGACCGAATTGTGGAAAGGCCCGCGAGAAGGGCAGTTAGGGACTACTTCCAGCCGGAGGTAAGTATGACTTATGGGGGTGTGGCCCATCTGCCGATCAATGCAAACAATTTGAACTAAAACAAGCATTGAACCAGATAGTGTCACAAAACCAGTTTGGGGGTAGAGTCGTTGATGATCCAAATGCGCATCTGGCGCACATTTTAGAAATTTGCCATACTTTTAAAATGAATGGTGTTTCTAAGGATATCATTCGATACCGCCTTTTTGCATTCTCTTTACGCGATAAGGCTAAGGGATGGTTATGCATTCTAACACCACCAGCCGCAAATTGGGCAGAACTAAGTCAACAGTTTCTAGCCAAATCCTTTCCCCCAGTAAAATGCTGCAACTGAAATATGAGATTGCCCAGTTTAGGCAATTAGATGCTGAGCCACAATATGAAGCATGGGATAGATTTAGGAAATTTCTAAGGAAGTGCCCTCAACATGGATTTCCCGACTACCAACAGGTACAATACTTCCATAATGGTTTGAGTGGCAACACAAGAACAATTATAGATGTGCATCTGGGGATGCACTACTAGGGAAATATCCTGAGGAGGCACTAGACTTATTAGAGGAGATGGCGAACAACAATTACAAATGGCCATCCGAAAGGTCTACTGTCCGACAAGTGGCAGAAGTTTGGGATGAGAAGATCACCATGCTCACAGAATAGGTATCCGTGCTGAATATGAAACTGGATGCGATGCAGCAAGTGACTCCAAGAGATCCTGTTGTTGTTGAAGAAGAAGCAAACATTGTGGGCCAACAGAGGAACTTCAACAACAATTATAGAAATAGTCAGACACCCAACCACTATCATCCGGGGTTTCGAAACCATGAAAATATTTCTTATGCTAACAATAAAAATGTTTTGCAGCCACCTCCAGGATGCAATGTGGGTAATAAAGGCAGAGCGGAGTCAAGTGATAAGAAATCATCTGTTGAAGAGATGATATCCCCGTTTATCGGAAAGACAAGGGCAAGACTTAACAAAGATAAAGCAAAGATAGACAGGATAGAAGAACAGGTCACTCAGCTGAACACGAACGTAAATGCAAAACTGAAATCTTTAGAAACACAAGTAGCCCAGATCGCAACTACTGTGGGAGGCCAACATCAAAAAGGTAAATTCCCAAGCGATACTGAGTTAAATCTACGAGAACAATGCAACACCATTCTTCTGATGGATGACATTGAGGGTTCACAGATTTCAAATAACACGAGTTTAGCGAAAGTGATTAGAAATCTGAAGTTTGACTGAAGACGTAAAACTTAGCGCTTTATGGGAGGTAACCCAATTTATTTCCTATTTCTGTTTTTTTATCGCCTTCAATTTTAATTTTAATTTTAATTTTGACTTTTCATTTATTTTATATTAACTTATTTTTAGTTTCGATTAGTTTTCTTGAGTTGTTGTATAGGTGGTGTCACGGCAAACTCCTGGTTATAAAAAAAATAGGTACAAAAACAATCCCACATGGGCGTGTGAGACCACATGACCAGGCCGTGCGAGAGGGCGAACTACCCAGCACCACATGGTCGGGCCGTGTGACAAAAGGCCACAAACAGGTGCAACGGACGCAACACCCAGGGCCACACGACCAGCCTGTGTGGCACCACATGGCCGTGTGGCCCAGCACCAAAAAACGGGCAGACTGCAATCACTCCCTATTTTTACCCCAAAATCTCACTTTTTCTCCCACTTTCTCCAACACAAACCCTAACCCACAAAAATTCCCTCCATAAATTCCCAAACTACTCTCCAAATCTCTCCAAATTCACCGCAAATCTCAAACCAAAATCACAAATCCTTCACCCTCTCAAGAAACCCACCACCAAAAACCTACAAATTTTAAATTTCTCCAAGTTCTACACCAAGTTTGGGTGTACTCCAAAGCTCCAAAATTCCAGATTTTTCTCTTCAAAATCTTGAAATCCATGGCTTCTAGAGATGAAAGAGTAACAAGGAGAAATATAAGAAGAAGGAGGGAGCCGACTCTGGAGCCCAAACCCGAGCCTCAACCAATTTTCGACCCCGAGGAGCACAAAGCTTCAAATGTAATCTTGCCAAATGAAACACACCGGGCTAGATGGGCGATACTCTACTTTCATCCATGGATTAATACAAGGTATCCCAATCAACCTACTCTTACGAATTTAGGTTTATTGGAAAATTTTCAAGCTTTGTGTGGTAGACTTGATTGGCATGAATTTTTAAATGGGAATTGGGCCACTTATTCTGTTATCACACTTGAATATTTGAGTAGCTTTGAATTGGTGGTTCGAAAAAGAAACTTGATGGGAGTTAGGTTTCGCTTGGGGAATGAACAAAAGGAACTAAGTGTTGATGATTTAAATGAAATTTACAAAACTCCAGCTTATGGGGTTGAGGAGAACAAGGATTTTGATAAGGATAGGTTTTGGAAAAAGATATCTGGGAAACGAATCTACGTGCTAGGTACATCAAAGAAATCTAGTATTCGAAACCCAATATTTTGGCATGTTTAGCGAGTCTTAGCTGAAACAATTTTTGCGAGGGAGGATAGTAGAGGGGCGTTGAGAGTAGACGAATTATTCATCATATGGTGTATGACATCAGGGACTGAAGTGGTGCCAAACGCCGGGGCTATGATAGCCCGACAATTTGATATGATAAGAAAATCTGAGAGGGGTGGAATTTGCATCAGGGGGATGATTACCCCTATTGCTGAATATTTCAATATTAATCTGGAGGGGTATACGGAGGCCGCGGTGCCTAAATTAATTGATCTAACTGTTCTAACTGCTATGAAAATGATAAAAATTGATGGACGTGATTACTGGCTCAATCAAGCAGATAGAACAACGGTTAAACTTCCTAACCCCGAAGCTGTTTGATACATGTCTTTATCTTAATTTTGATGATTTTATTTTTACACCAAAAAAATGTTTTTAATTATTGTCCAAATACTACTACATGATTTAAAATATTTTTACTATTTACTCGGAGTATTTCTTCAAGTTTTTATTTTAGATAAAATTGGACAACACTTTTAATGATTCTATGTTAATATGTTTTTACATCAAAACAAGGTTCCTAAATGTTGTCTAAATACTCCCGATCGGTTTAAAATGTTTTTACTAAATTTTTGGAGTATTTCTTGAGGTTTATTTTCGACAAAATTTGGACAACATTTCTGTCTCGAGGTCAACCGGTCGCCCTATAGGGCAACCCGTACCTGAAGATGAATCTTGGAACAAACAATGAGACGGAATTGTATTTGGCCAGGTCGACCGGTCGACCAGGGTGTCGACCGGTACCTGGGAGCATTGTTTTTAGAAACAGAACTTTCACTCCTTGTTTTTGCATCAAGGGGGACCGGTCCCTGTAGGGGTCGACCGGTCGAAGACCCCCTGGACCGGTCGCCCCTTGTATTTTTGCTATGTTCTCTCCTTTTCTCTTATCAGTGTGCGACCGGTTGCCCTCAAGTTTGACAGCAAATTTCTGACCGTTTGACAGCAAACAAACTTTCCTTAAATTGTGGGATTGATTTCTAACAGCTATATTCTTGATTTTAATTGTATTTTTCTGTAGATTTTCAATCCCCAAGAGGAGCCTATGCTTGATCAATTATCTCCTATAAATAGAGGAAGTTTTGGAGCAACCAATACAACAATTGAGATACAACACAACAAGATACATTCCAAGCAAACACTTGTTCTTCATAGTTATTATTCTTGTTGTAATTTGCCTAGCTTATCACTTTCACATTCTTGAGCTCTAGGCTTTTCTTGATTACACTTGCACTCAAATTGTATTATTCATTATTGAGTTGTAATCTTGATTTTGGTCATCATTCAACACAAGACATCCTTGTGAGTATTCTTGTGGAAAAAATACACTTGGGTGATCTAGGTGATAGGTGTTTTAAGAGTGTGGTGCTCTTGAGGTGTTGAAGAATTTGGTATTCTTCAAGATTGAAGATTGTGGTGATCTTCAAAGGTGCCGTTGAAGGAAGATTGTGGTAATCTTCAAAGGGAGATTGTGGTAATCTCCAAAGGTGGTATTGAAGAAGAGTGCGGAGCTCTTCAAGGTGTTGTAAGTTGAATTTGTATTAATTTTGGTAATTAATAAAATTGTTTTTCTTTTTCGAAACCCATCCCGGATATACTGGGGTGGTAGAGCACGTAGTCCCTAGGTGGGGTGAAGCTCTATAATCGATGCATGTTGTTTATATTCCGTACCTTTATTATTGTCTTAGCTTATTTTGTTTGAAAAAGAGGGCATAATCGAAAAGATGGAGATAATCTATTCACCCCCCTCTAGATTATCGTAGCCGCTTGGACTTACAGAAGCCATATCATAGTGAGGCTTGGTGTCGTTTCGATCTTCTCAATCTCTTTACAGATCTTCTTGAAGACTCGAATATTAATATTGTCACACCGATTCGGTGATGGCCATTCTCAGATCAAGTCAAAGTGTCTTTGGCACAATAGAGTCTGTAGGGATTATAGGATCTTCTCGTCGCATGCTGAATCGTCATTTGTTTCTTTAGCTTGATATCTTCTCTCTAGCCGAGGAGTTCGAAAGAAAAGGGAAATAATTGCTCAAAAGCATCATCTCGCACATATGGGATTGTTTGCGGTTTGTGCCTGTGATGTTTCTGGTGGAGTCGATCGCGCAGCTGCGGAGCCCGCGCGCGGATGACTCGGTTTGATTGGGGCTTTTGGAATGGGTTGGTTAGTTGACCGAGCCTCAACTATCTTAACGACTTTCTTCTTTTCGGTGGATTTTTCTAAATGAAGTACCAGATCCTCTGCTGCAACATCAGCATCATCGGATGATGATAAAACCTGGAGGCTTGGTTTATCATCGAAGTTGAAAGTTTGACGAGTAGCCTTGTAACTCGACTGACTCGCATTCTTGAGAACATCCTCAGCTGGGTGGGTCCTTTTGATGTGCAATGGGTGTGGACTCAGCTTCATCTTCAGACCCCAGAAATGATATGTCAGGATTCTCCTGGGAGTCATGAAGTGCACTAATCTCCTTCTCAGATTCAACAGTGTGAATAAGAGGAATGTTCTGAATCTCTTGAGCTTTACCCAGGGAGGTCTCGACTTCCCTTGGGCCTTCAACACCTCCAATAGTCTCAACTGCAGCGAGGCCTTCAACATTCCCTTCGACAGTCACAGCTGTCTGAGGGTCTTCAACATTGGCATCCATAGGAGTCTCAACCTTTGGATTGTGCTTTCACTGCCCAGAGTGTTAACTCCCGGGGCATTTCCATCTTGTGCCTTGACTATCAGTGTCATCAGTCTTCAAAGCAGCTGACACTTCAGATGGGACAAACTCAACTGTCCGAGCTTCGTCAATGTCAATCTGTTGTGGTTCTTTGTCAGTTTCCACTTCGCCACCTTTCTTCAATATAGAGTCATCTGCAACACCAACTGGGTGACTGATGATTGGGTCACTCTTCTCCTGACTCGCGGCTTCTTCCATTGAGTGCTCAGCCACCGGGCCAGGTGGTAAAACACCTTCAGTAGGGGTTGGCTCAACTTGGGTGCCCAAGATCCCAGTTTCATTGCCAATTCTCTTGTCTCCATCTTCTGAGAGAACCGGGGATGTAGCTGCAGCGATGTCTGTGGCAATCTACTACACTACTCCCAAAGGATCGATTTGCAGGAGAAATTGAGACGACTCTCCTGGCCCTGCAAATAGTTGTTCCTCATGCATTAGCCTGGATTCCCTTATAGCCTTTTGCATCTCTGACTTTTCTGCTGCAGCAACGGGATCCATATAATCATCACTCTCTGAGAACACATCCAAATGAGGGTGAGTGTGTTCTAGATTTCCAGTAAGCGGGCATATTTTGGCTTTCTCGAGAGCTTGTGCTTCCTCGACTGCTTTGGCTTGTTCATTCTCCTTGAAGATGTGTAGAATATTTACGCAGTTATCTTCATCTAGAGCTTGAAGCACAGTGTTGATATCGAAAAATTGCAGCAATTCCTTCTCTTCATCGATAAACTCGGGGCGAGCAAACTGCACCCTTGAGTGGCCTAGCTTCCACACCCTCCATTCGCGTAGACGGCGCTGAATGTCTGGGTATACAGGAGAATACATGATGACATCATCATCTTCTTGTCCTTCATTTTCTGGGATTGAAGGCAAGATATTCTGCTACTCTTCTTCTTCAACAGCATCAGTAGCAAGTGGAGAGACAACATTTTTAGGTGGATGTTCAGTTGTCTCAGCTGCTACGTTATCCTCAGCTGTCTTCTCCACAACTGGGTCTTCAGTAGGCCTCTGCTGATCATCCTCAGCAGACTTGGCAGTTTCATCTATCACCTCATGAGACTGACTGTACTTCTTGAGTTTCTATAGTCTCTGGTGTTTTCTCCAGCTGAGAGGTAGATTCAACTGTCTGTTCAAGCTCTGAGAGCTTGAAAATTCTCCTTCCTTTGGTCTTAATCAGAGGAATTTCTGGTTCTGTTTCTTCTTCTGATTCTCTGGCGGCGGGGGCTGGGGCATCCTTTTTAGAGGGAGATGCCTTTCTGGATTTGGTAGTCCTCTTCTTCCGTATTGTTGGAGAAGGAATTTGGGTTTCCTTCTCAGCTTCGGCTGCAGGGGCAGGAGACTCGACTGCACAGGCAGGCGACTCGGCTTCACGGGCAGAAGACTCTTTTTTCTTAGCTGCAGGGGCAGCCTTCTTCTTCGCAGCTACAGGGGCAGCTTTCTTCTTAGGAGGAGAGATAACAGATGTGTCCTTGGGTTCAGCTGATTCCCCCTCACTTGTATCCGTCCTCTTCCCGTGGGCTCTTTTCTGGGCTCCTGAGAGATTTTCCCTAAACATCTTCTTGTTGACATGGAAAAGTTTTCCATGTCGAAGGGGAATACCCTTCACTTCCATAAGGTGGCCATAACCAAGAGATCCTCCAAAGGATCCGTCTTCCTTGAATGATTTATTTACAACGTTCTGGCAGAGTCTGCTGTACACGAACTTAGCCCAGTTGACTTTCTTGCTCTGCATGATTGCAACCATGACGATCAGCTTAGTCCTTGACAGCTGGTTGAAGCTGCCAAACTTCATGTCTACATATTTGGAGACGACATCCATCAACTTGTGATAGTCGTCCTTCATCAATTTCTTCTCAGCTGTGTAGACCACCATAGTAGCACACTCTGGTTTGTCTACCTTTTTCCATGCAGCAGCCAAGTCAACGTCAGCTTCATTTATCTCCTTTATGCCTTCCGACGGCAACAAATAGTGCTCCGAAGGTCCTTAGCTGTTATCATTATGTCCTTGCGGTGGACAGAAGATTTGATTCCTTCGTCCTGCACTTTCGCGTTGACGTAGAACTGCGCCACCTCTTCTAGGTAGGTGTGCGAGTATTCCAATGTTAGAAAAGCCTTAAGACCTGACTTTTCCAACATTTCAGCAATCTTCTTCACTGGGGTTTCATCAGAACCCTGCTTTACCATGCCTTCGGAATCCAGTGATGATCCTGAGTGGATTTTCTTTTATAGCTTGACGAAATCGAACTTAGGTGCCATTTTTAGAGATTTTTATCGATTAAAACTTGAAGAACTGGTTTGAGGACACTTAGGGTTTTCGAGAGAGAAAAATAGCTTGCTTTCTATTGCTTGAAGATGAACAGTTTCCTAATGTGAGATAGAAAACTGAAGAAAGTGTATATAAGGGTTATGAAAGGACGAGTCTTTGGATTTTGAAATTTTGATCAAAATCAACAGTTTAGATTTAGCACGTCAAACCACATTTAATTCCTCGCATTTAATGCGACAACATTTATATCCAATCATATGCTTACTGTGCAGCTTTTGACTGTACCTGTCATTATTACGTTGACATCATCCTTAAAAACATTCCCGCTCATTTAAAACGACTGATGTGTTCATTGGTATTTTCACAGAAGATTTCTCTTCCATACCAAATTTCTTCATTAATTCTCTGGTGTACTTTGTTTGACTTATGAAAGTTCCATCCTTCAATTGCTTAACTTGAAGTCCTAGGAAGAAAGTCAACTCTCCCATCATGCTCATTTCAAATTTTCCTTGCATGTGGTTTGAGAACTTATCACACAACTCTTTATTTGTGGATCCAAAAATGATATCATCCATATATATTTGAACAAGCATCATACTCTCTCCATCTTGAATTCTGAAGAGTGTTTCCTGTCCACTTTACCTTTGGTGAATCCTTTATCAGTTAGAAATTGATATAATGTATCATACCATGCTTTTGGTGCCTGTTTCAATTAATATAATGCTTTCTTGAGCTTGTACACCTTATCTCCAGTGGTCTTCTGCTCAAAATCTGGAGGTTGTTCAACATAGACTTCTTCCTCTAGCAGTCCGTTTAAGAATGCACTTTTCACATCCATTTGATATACAGTGAAGTTCTTGTGTGCAGCATAGGCAGGAAACATCCTTATTGCTTCTAATCTTGCAACAGGAGCAAAGGTTTCATTAAAATCTATTCCCTCTTCTTGGCAATACCCTTTGGCTACCAATCTTGTTTTGTTTCTTACCATAGATCCTTCCTCATTCATCTTGTTTCTGAAAACCCATTTTGTGCCAATAACATTCTGATGGGTTGGCTTCTGCACTAATTCCCATACTTTGTTCCTTTCATACTGATTCAGCTCTTCTTGCATGGCTTGAATCCAATGTGTGTCAGCCAATGCTTGAGACACATCTTTTGGCTCTATTTGGGTAATAAAACAAGTAAACATTGCTTCTTACTGAGCTCTGGATCTGGTTCTTACACCATCTCTAACGTCTCCCATAACTAACTCTGGTGGATGGTCTCTCAGCCATTTCACATCAGGTTGAAGCAAATCAGCTGGGTTCAGCTGTCTCGCAGCTGCGTTGTCTTGAGCAGTTTTTTCATCATCATTCAACTATAGACTTTCCAGCTGTCTTTGAGATTCAGCTATCTCATCTTCATCTTGGTTTATTACTCTTATTTCAGCTTCAACATAAGGACTCTTCTGTATAGTTGGCTGATTCAGCTTATCAGTTAACTATTCAATGTCTTCTTCATTCACATTAGGTCCATCAAAAACCACATGAATAGACTCTTCTGTGACCATAGTCCTCTTGTTCAGCACTCTATAGGCTTTGCTCTCAGCCTTTAGATTATCTTTGCCATTGTTGTGGATGAAACATTTACATCCAAATATTCTGAAATATGCAACATTTGGCTTTCTCCCTGTCTATATCTCATAGGGAGTCTTGGTCAATTGCATGTTTATCATGCATCTATTTTGAGTATAGCATGCAGTGTGGATGGCTTCAGCCCAAAATCTCTTAGGCAATCCAGCTTCAGCTAACATGGTTCTTGCAGCTTCCTTGAGAGTTATGTTTTTCTTCTTCAGCTACTCCATTCTGTTGTGGAGTTCTTGCGCAGATAACTCATGAGCAATACCATTTTCAACACAATACTGAGTTATTATCCCATTGACAAACCCAGTTCCTCTATCAGACCTTATCTTTATAATGGTTTGGCTCTTTTCATTTTGAACTTTTTTCATCAGTTGTGGTAACTTCTGCAAGGTTTCCTTGTTTTTGCACATGAAGATTGTCCATGTATATCTTGAACAATCATCTACCACCACTAAGGTGTATTTCTTTCCACTTATGCTGGCTGGTTCAATAGGACCAAATAAATTCATATGCAACAGATGCAATATCCTTGTTGAAGAATGACTAGGCTTCTCATTGAATGAAGATTTGATCTGCTTTCCCATCTGACATGCATTACATATACTTTCCTTCTTGTACATTGAATCTGGCAATCCTTCCACAAGATGACTCCTTGCAAGCTTGTTGATTGTATTGAAGTTCAGATGACTCAGCTTCTTGTGCCACAACCAACTTGATTAGGCTGTGCTCTTTGCTATGACAGTGCTTGGTGTGGCAATGAGACCGATCTACCACATACATATTCTTTCGTATTGATCCTTGCAAAGACTATTTCATTTGATTCAGTATCTTTAATCTGGCACACTCTCATATTGAATCCAACATTTTAGCCCTTGTCACAGAATTGGCTGATGCTTAACAGGTTGAAGTTGAGGCCTTCAACATATGCAACATCTGTGATTTCTAATCCATTATTTTTGATGGATCCAATGCCTTTTATTTCCCCTGGAGCTTCATTTTCTCCAAATATGACTTTTGCACCTCTAATTTCCTTGAATCTTGACAGATTTTTCTTGTTCCCTGTCATATGTCTGGAACAACCACTATACATGTACCGGGTTCCTTGGCACTCAGCTGTTCCTTGAACCTGCAATCAAGGAAATTAGTTTTTAGGTACCCATACTGGCCTGGGTCCTGAGGGGTTAGTGCTGTAAGATGATCCAACCAACCTAAAGCAAAATGATTTGACTCTAAGAGGTTGCCATCTGTCTGTGCCATAATCATATATAATTCGCTTTGGCAAATTGCTTGGGGACTTTAGGTTCATATAGCTGTCTCTTTTGTCTGTATGCCGGTGTGTGTGTTTCAGTAATTGCCTTCTTTGTGTAGTTGTGATATTTCTGAGTGTAGTACCTGGTGCATATGTGTGCTGATAGTAGCTCTTATGCCTTTGGAATGACCTTTGTTGAGGTTTGGGTCTTTGCCATCTAGGCTTGTATTTCATTGGTCTTTGCTGATATTTCACATTGTTCCAATCAGCTTGGCTTGGGTAGTTTCTACCATTCCCATCATATGTGTTTCTTTGATGAAACTTCTGGGGGTTTTGGTAGCTCTGTTTATTCTTCACAGAGTACTTTCTGTTTAGAGTTTGCTGAGGAACTCGATCGATTTCTTCTCTCACCGCCCTCTCAAAGATACTCAACCTTGTTTTCTCCTCCCTTTATATCCAAGGCCAGTTTGTTGGTGATTGTGCTTTGGGATGAGTGTGGGTGAAATATTTGGTGTTTTTGATTTCTGAGATGCTTCATTGCTTAAAGATCCTTTTTCCAAAGTTACTCTAGGAGTTTGACTGTGTACAAAGGAATTAAACCCTATGCATGTCTTATCTCTACATTCTTTTTGGCTCATGATAAGGTCATCCAATGATTTGGATGCCTTTGTAAATGAGGCAATTACATTTTTAAGATTATTTTCTCTCTTTTCTATAGCAGCTATCTCTGCTATTAGTTTGGCATTCTCAGCCTTCAACTCTTTGTTCTCATCAGCTATGTGACTTAGAGTACTCAGTTCCTTAGTCAACTGTCAGCTATGGTTTTTGAGCTAGCTGTTTTCCTCATTTAAAAGTGTGTGAGGATTTAATGTGCTCAAATTCTTTCATCATTTTGCCTAATGAATCATAAAGATCAATGGGTGATGAAGTGTGTGTATCACAATCACTATCACTTGAATCTGAATGAGATGAGTTAAAGTGTACCTCATCTTCTTGGTCTGGTTGATCTTGTTCTTTAGCCATAAGGCAGATCATTGCTTCTTCTTCAGAATCACTTGAGTAGTCAACTTCACTCACTACTCGAAATCGCCGCTTTTAGACTTTAGACATTTGTCTCAACAGTCTCAGCAGCCAACATGGCTTTCTTCTTTTCCTGTCTTCTTTCTCTGAAGTCTTTTCTTTCTTCTTCATTCCTGTATTTATTGACTGGTGGATAGGAACAGTTAATTGCAAAATGTCCTGGTTGTCTGTAATTCCAACACAGGTTCTCAACTCTTTGATCAGCTGTTTTTGTCCTTGGATTATCAGCTCTCTGATACTCAACTCTTTGATACTCAGCTCTCTTGGATGGCCTGTCTTCCCTTGACTTGGAGGGAGCTGAATGTCTCCTGGAGGTTTCACCCTTGTTTCTTTTATAGTTCTTATTGAAGAACTTGTTGAATCTTTTAACCATTAGGGCAATCTCCTCCTGGTCTATGGTTTCCTTGACTTCAGCTCTCCTTCCATCCTTGACTATAAGTGCAGCTGTCTTAGGTACAACTATCCCCTCTTGCTCTTTTCTTCTCAGCTCAAACTCATAAGCTTTAAGATCTGAGAATAGCTCATGATTGGATGTTATTATGAGTTTCATTGAATGTCTCAGGGCCATGACCTTCATTTCCCATTCAGTTGGGAGGCTTATCAGAATCTTCATACATATTTTCTTTTGTGTATATTCTTTCCCAATTGTTGATAGTTCATTTTTGATTTCAGTGAATCTGGCATCCAGCTGATCCAAGGTTTCACCGCAATCAAGGAAATTAGTTTTTAGGTACCCATAGTTGCCTAGGTCCTGAGGGGTTAGTGCTGTAAGATGATCCAACCAACCTATAGCCAAATGATTTGACTCTAAGAGGTTGACATCTATCTGTGCCATAATCATAATTCACTTGGGCAAATTGCTTGGGGACTTTAGGTTCATACAACTGTCTCTTTTGTCTGTATGCCGGTGTGTGTGTTTTAGCAATTGCCTTCTTTGTGTAGTTGTGATATTTCTGAGTGTAGTGCCTGGGTGCATATGTGTGTTGATAGTAGCTCTTATGCCTTTGGAATGACCTTTGTTGAGGTTTAGGTCTTTGCCATCTAGGCTTGTATTCCATTGGTCTTTGCTGATATTTCACATTGTTCCAATCAGCTTGGCTTGGGTAGTTTCTACCATTCCCATCATATGTGTTTCTTTGATGAAACTTCTGGGTTTTTGGTAGCTCTTATTATTCTTCACAGAGTACTTTCTGTTTGGAGTTTGCTGAGGAACTCGGCTGGATTTCTTCTGTTTGTCCTCTCAAAGATACTGTTGGTTGTTTTCCTTTTCCTTTGTATCCAAGGCCAATTTGTTTGTGATTGTGCTTTGGAGTGAATGTGGGTGAAGCATTAGGTGTTATGGATTTTTGAGATGCTTCATTACTTGAAGATCCTTTTTCCAAAATCACTTTTGGAGTTTGACTGTGCACTAAGGAATTAAATCATATGCTTGTCTTATCTCCACATTCTTTTTAACTCATGATAAGATCATCCAATGATTTGGATGCCTTTGTAAATGAGGCAATTACATTTTTAAGATCATTTTCTCTCTTTTATATAGTAGTTATCTCTGCTATTAGTTTGGCATTCTCAGCCTTCAGCTCTTTGTTCTCATCAGCTATGTGACTTAGAGTACTCAGCTCCTTAGTCAGCTGTGAGTTGTGGCTATTGAGCTGGTTGTTTTCCTCATTTAAAAGTGTGTGTGAGGATTTAATGTGCTCAAAGTATTTCATCATTTTGCCTAATGAATCATATAGATCAATGGGTGATGAAGTGTATGTATCACAATCACAATCACTTGAATCTGAATGAGATGAATTAAAGTGTACCTCATCTTCTTGGTCTGGTTGATCTTGTTCTTTAGGCATAAGACAGATCATTGCTTCTTCTTCAGAATCACTTGAGTAGTCAGCTTCACTACTCTCTGATTCTGCTGCATCTTTAGACTTAACTATCTCAACAGTCTCAACAGCCAACATGGCTTTCTTCTATTCCTGTCTTCTTTCTCTGAAGACTTTTTTTCCTTCTTCATTCTTGTATTTATTGACTGGTGGATAGGAACAGTCAATTGCAAAATGTCCTGGTTGTCTGCAATTCCAACACATGTTCTCCGCTCTTTGATCAGCTCTTTCTGTCCTTGGGTTATCAGCTCTCTGATACTCAACTCTTTGATGCTCAACTCTCTTGGGTGGCCGCCTTCCCTTGACATGGAGGGAGCTGAATGTCTCCTGCAGGTTTCACCCTTGTTTCTTTTATAGTTCTTATTGAAGAACTTGTTGAATCTCTTAACCATTAGGGTAATCTCCTCCTGGTCTATGGCTTCCTTGACTTCAGCTCTCTTTCCATCCTTGACTATAAGTGCAGCTGTCTTAGGTATCTCCTCGTGCTATTTTATTCTCAGCTCAATCTCATAAGCTTTGATATATGAGAATAGCTCATGATTGTATGTTATTGTGAGGTTCATTGAATGTCTCAGGGCCATGACCTTCATTTCCCATTCAGCTGGGAGGCTTCTCAAAGTCTTCATATACATTTCCTTTTGTGTGTATTCTTTCTCAAGTGTTGATAGTTCATTTGTGATTTTAGTGAATCTGGCATCCAGCTGATCCAAGGTTTCATCTGCAAGTATTTTGAAATTTTCAAATTTTTGTACAGCAATAGACAATTTATTTTCTTTAATTTGCTCAGATCCTTCAAAAATTAAAGTTAATTTATCCCAGATTTCTTTTGCAGATTTGCAAGATTTGACTTTATTTAACATTGCTTTGTCCAATGTCTTGTAGATAATGTCCTTGGCCACATTGTCCAAGTTGTATCTCTTTCTGTCATCGTTAGTCCACTCAGTCCTTAGCTTTTCAACCATGGCTGGTCTTTCTACATCTGCTTCTGCTGCTACAGCTGCTATTCTTATAGTTGTGTTCATTTTAAGTATTTGCAGTGGCCCATCTTCTATCACTAGCCATGTTTCATCATGTAAAGCAGATAAATGAGCCTGCATACAAATTTTCCAGTCATCAAATTCCTCAACAGTGAACACATGAATGCGTGTCAAATTTGCTTCCATGATAATAACTTTGCTAAAAATGAAAGATTTTGAAAATGCAAGTGTTAAAAGTCTTTTAGAAAAGATAAAGATGTAGTTTAGTAACCAGTGCGGAAGGCTCAATGAACCAACCGCTCTGATACCACTTGTAGGTCCCAAGGGGTGTGGGTAAGGTTTAGAATAGGGGGTTGAATAAACCTTACCAACTTTTCGATTTAGTCCTTTTAAAGAAATTACAGAGTTAACACAAACAACTAAGTTGGTTATTCAGCAGAGTTAGCCACTCAACAGACTCGATAGAGCTGTTGATAGAATAACTCAGTTGTTTAACATGAAACTTAATTTGACTGTGTTGGTTTTATCAGCGGAAGACTTAACACCCTTTGATTTGTTTTAAGCTTATTTTAACACTTGATTTTAGCACCTGGTTATTAATCACTTTGGATAGCAAATCAACAGATACAAAGTAGATATGCAGAAATATAAATGTGCTGAAAAATAAATGACGGTTAATTTTTATAGAGGTTCGAAGATGAGGTAATTCTTCTAATCCTCTCTTCTCCAACTCCTGGAGGAATCCACTAAGTAACAGATCAGTTTACAAAGTGGTGAACAGTCTAGAGACAGCCTTGGTCACACAGTTGGCTTCTCGTCCGACTCAGCTTATTCACAAGGCAACTACCTTGCTACTTCAGCTCACTTTCTCAAACTCTTAGATTTGATCACGAAGCCCTCCAATAACTTAATACTAGTTCGACATTGATCCTTCCTACAATCCTCCTTGGAAAGTAGACCCATTTTGATTCTTTAAAAGTTTCCTCTTCAACAGTTTGAAGTTGTATTTCCGTCACAGCTTTGTGTTGGATCGATTTCCTTTGAGTTTCAGGCTTGAGGATTTGCTTGAATATCTTTGAGAATATTTGCAGGTTACATTTTTAATTATTGCTTGCTTGTTTGTGGTTCAGGTAACCTTTTCTCAATGAGTTTCCTCAGCCTTTTATTGTGAACTTTCAAAAATCTGCCCGTTGAAGAGATAGGTTGATTTTCAAAAGACACTTGTGTTTGTTGGCTTGTCTTTTCTTGGTCTTCAATCTTGAGATGTACACATTTCCTCGTATTAAATGAATTTGCAGCTTTTCAAGTTCTGACACGAGGTGCAGTGCTTCCCATTGGTTTATTCCTTTTGCACGCTTTTGGGACAAACACTTTAAGACCTGGCAACTTGGAAGTATTAATTATTTAAGTAATGTTCTTGACTTTTGTGCAACAGATTCATTTCAGTCAACTCCTCTTGGTTGCTGCCTATTTCCCCAGGTGACTTGAGTCTGCTCCAATCATTTAAAGACTCATCTGTCACTTTCAACTTATGACTTGGCTTCTTGAGACGACTTTGACTGATACTTCACTCAGTTGTTCCTCAGTTGATACATCTCCAGTCAAGTTCTTGATCTTCCTTCTTGGTCATACTCACCTGTTCCACAGCGGAGTCTTCACTTCAGTCTTCAGTTGACTTCTTATATTTCCAGGCATAGCTGACTTGACTCATCTTTTCCAGCCCTATCTATTACAATGAAATTTACAAGGAAAATGGAGTGCTAACTTTCTAGTTTAAGTTTTACATGGCATTCATCAAAATCTATAAAATAAATTTCCCAACATTTGGGCTCCGTTTTACGTTGATGATATTCAATAATAGTTCAAAATACTTTAGGAGGTGAAAAACAAGTTTTATAACCCCAAACAAAATCGTTTTGAATAATCAAAAAATTATTAAGGTGAAATCATCTGAATCAAAAATAATTTCAAACTAACAGACTGGTCATAGGCTAATCAGGGGATGACACGTGCAACACTCTTAGTAAGGTGGGGAGAACCAAAATTCAAGTATAAAAGGGGCATCTTTCTCTTAGGGAAAATGTTACATGTTTTACATTATATTTCACTATATTTCATACACTTATTATCCAATATTCTGGTACTGACTTTAGCATCAGAGTGTCGACACTGAAAAACCTTTCGGCTTAAGCTTTGTAGGTGCGATAAGGAGCAGAAGTTGGGTTCTTGATAGTCCAGCTCATCCAAGATAGATCAATCACCTAGCCCTCCGATGGATTTAAACCAGGTTGTAACTTGAACCTCACTGTACTTCCTTCACTTCGTGGATGTGCATACCTCTTTGTTCTTGAATGCAATTTTTCCTCTTCAACTAGTTGAAGTTTTTCTTCATTCACTAAGTTTGTTGGACAGATTCACTTCAAAAATAGGCTTGAGGATCATAATGAATAGCTTGGGAGTGTTTTGCTTGCTTTTCTCAGATTTCTTGTGTATCTCGTTTGCTTTGGTTCTCTCTCACAAATATTCCTCGACCTTTATAGTGACAGTTTAAAAAAATATCCGTTGAAGAGAAAAATATTTTTCAAACTTCATTTCTTGATCGTTGGCTTGTTTTGTTGTGCATCATTTGATGTTATCCCTTCCTTAATTTAATGTTCTACAAACTTTCTGAAACACTGTAGGTTTTCTGTGAACATCTTATTGGTTCTCAACTACTTGCACTCCTTCAGAAGACAACTTTAAGGTTGCAGGTCTGTCCCCTTACCATTTTGGGTAAGTTCTTAACTTTTCATTCCAACAGACTTCTTTAGCTTTATTTTAGTCCTTAAGCTGCTTTACCCCTTTATTGAGTCTTCTCCATATATATGGGATGACTTAGCTATTATTCTGCTGACAGACACAACTTCTTTTCTTGTCTGATACTCTTATTCGATATTCAGCTGCAGCTCAGCTGAATCTTCACTGCATTGTTCAGTTAACTTCTGCGATCTTCAACTTGGTTGCTTCTTTACTCAACTTATATTTCCTATCTATTACATAATTGAAATACAACAGAAAATGGAGTGTCAAGTTTCTAATCTAAGTTTTACATGCATCATCAAAATCCATACAATTTCCAAACATGCAAGCAACAATTCCCTTAAATGCAGTGCTAACTGATATACTAGCAACTGCGTGGAGACAGAAAATCATAGAACCTCCTCTGGAAATAAAAGACAGATCCGGACGACATCAGTCCAAGCACTTTTGTTACTTCCATTATGATAGGGGACACACAACTAAAACTTGCACTCAGCTAAGGTGTGCTATTGAACAACTAATTTGAAAAGATCACCTGCAAGAGTAGGTGGAATACCACAAGATGCACCCAGCTCACGATCAAACCCAGGAAAAGAGCATTAGGGGATGCCCGGTCATTACACCAGGATGGCAGCCCAACTCATCACCTCGGAAATTCTTTACCCCTACAACACGAACTTCAGACAGCATCTCCTAGATCGGTCTTGGGCCACTTCCCCTATAGCTGAGACTCGCCAAGGAATGCGAGATAGGCGGCATTATTGGGAATGTAGAGGTTATCTGGAGATATTGAGAGATGATGCTAGGGATGAAGTTATTACTCTCAACCAGCCAGGGAAAGCATCACACCCCCATGAAAGTTGCAGATCTTCATAGCTTCTTACATCAGTTCTCCTTGGCCTTCTAAAGACCTTAGTATTTGTTTCCAATTTATTTCCTCCCCAGAGAAGTTAAACATTTTTGCTATCATTTCGGTATAATTTTCCCCCATAGGGCGTAAACATTTGTCATTATAATGATTATAAGTACTTTCACATTTCTACTTTGATTTTGTGAATGCAGTTAATGGCTAATATGCAATGACCAATGACCATTTGGGTGCTCTCCTCAACAAACCCCATCTTTCCGGCTAAGGCCCCAGAAATGAGAGGCTCTACATGGGGGTCCTCATAAATAACCTTCTCCAGCTAAAACTCCTGGAGGGGAAGACCTCACCCGGCTAATACCCCAAGTAGGAAGACCGCTTTTGGGTAAGAGCTTGGATGGGAGGGGCCTCCTCACGGGGGTCCTAGTAAATCACCTCCTCTGGCTAAGACCCAAGAGGGGAAGACCTCACCCGGCTAAGGCCCCGGGTGGGAAGACTCCATTCGACAAAGACCGAGGATGGGAGGGACCTCCTCACAAGGGTCCCCACAAAGTTCTCATCCACGACGAAACTATGCAAGAAAAAGAGAGCAAAAACACTAACACGTGTGGAGAAGAGATCAAAATAATAAAGTAAAGACTTGGAGGATGCTCCAGAAGGGCTCCCACTCTAGGCTCCAGGAGGGGGCCCCATGGGTTCCAGCAGGGCGCCCCTCTCGAGCTTCTGTAGGGTCCCCGAAATTTCTTCTCCGCGATGAACATATAAAAGAAAAGAAAAGAAAAAAAAGCTAACACATGTGGGGAAGAGATCAAAATGATAAATCAAGAGCTAAAGAAGAGCTCCAGAAGGGTGCCCTTTCCGGGATTCGTAAGGGCGCCCACTCCGAGCTCAGGAATGGCGCCCTCAAGGAACTGCAGAATGATATACACTAACATTAAATATAAGAATTTTTGGTTATTTTGGAGAAATTATGATTTCCTTCCGAAGGAGAGGGTTCATCTCCACAAGAATTTCTCATTATCTGTAGCGTAAATACAACGGAATATCATCCAGCCCCATCGGGCAAAGAAACATCTCAAAACGAAAAGAGAACAAGAAATATCCAAGTACATAAAACAAGCATAAACAGGTAGGCTAGTATTAGAAGGTCGTCTAAGCCAAGATACTAGTCTTGATAATTAGGCATGGGAGGCTTCGTCTCCCTCAGCATCATCGTCCACTCCATCAGGAAGACCCTGTGAAGCCTCAACCTCCTCATCCTCCTCCTCATCAGAAACATTAGAGTCAATGATGTCTATCACCTCATGGAGGCTTTTTCACTCTACCGTAGAAGTTTCCGGAATGACGCATCGCCTTATCAAAGTAGGAGGATGACTCTCTCATTAGATCCAAATGATAAAACAAGGAACCCTTGTAGGCCTCAACTGAACTGGCCCTCTCCTTGGCCAATAACTCAATACCAACGGGAGACTAGAAGAACAACCCACCCGTTTCCGCCTCATGGTGAAGCTGATCTATTGCCCGGACATACTTATTGGACAAACCTGACATCTCACACTTATGATGACAAGCTCTAGCCATAAAGGTTTTTACCTCACTCTAAAGCTGACGGTTCTCCACATCCGTCACCTCACCTCGATGGTTCGAAGCTGACGTGAGGTTCAGAATCTACAGTAAAATTTGTACAAATCTCAGCCAAATGAAAAGACAAAGAACGAATAACGAAGATGCAAAGTAACCACAGAAGCTTACCTGAGCGACATCCCGACAAAGGTGCGTCTCGATGTCCTTAAAGGACAGAGATCCAAGACGGGACTCCTCTTATGCTAGCATAGCTTAAGCCATAATTCATGTAGTCCTAATGGGATTTAATCGCCTAACGACGGTTCACTCTGCTGGAGAAGAAATCTCGGGAACCAATGGTCCCAGAAGCAATAACACCAGGCTCCAACCTCAGTCTCTTTCCTCCAAAAGGGCCAGAAAGGAGGACGGGGAGCAGGAGCAACATCAACACGGTCACTGGAGTGAGAATCCGGGTGTTGATTACTCTATGGATGGTAATGGTTCAGCCCTCGCACACTATCACTCTAGGGTAAAGCGCTCGAGCTCTTGCCAACATTAGACTTTTTTTCTTGGCCCTATCCTTTTCTTTCCTCTTGAAGGCCATCATCTCCGCGATATTATAACTCTCCTTACCTGAAAAGCAAGCAAGAAGTAATATCAGAAAATGGAGCAGTTAAAATATACAAGTAAAGCAAGAAGCAAGACAAAGAAGTAAAATAAGGTAGAGTACCTAAGAACTTCCTAATATTCAGAAGACTCTCAAACAACCCCTTGGATTTATAAACTTCCGCCATCTCCTTTTGGGAAGCGGGAGTACCTCGGGCCGTCATGGCTTCTGAAGCCCATTTGTGAGGGAGCTCCCAACCACTGTCCCTCGCATAGAAAATGTCCTTCCACAACCCACCAGGAGAAGGAAACCCCTAAAGAAACTTACACTAGGGGCGAGGGAAGAAGTGGAAGAAGGTGTCACCAGGAGACATCCTGGCATAGAACAGAGAGTGAAACTCATCCACAGTGAGGGATATACCAGCTGTTGCATCGCATGCTCGTAATCCCGTATGCATACATAAGCTTGAGGAATCATCTGACCAACACATGCTCCCACAAATCTAAGGATCGCGATGAGAAAATTATACGGATGAAGAACAAAGCAGACTGAGAAACTGTAAAGATACACCATGATGAAACCCTCGTGAGGATGAGTAAATATATTGTCCGAGCCCAGGGCCAACATCACAAACGTTGAAGGAAGCTCTTGTTAGAAAAATATTTTTATCGTGATTTTGATGATTTTATTTAAATGGGTTTTTATACCAAAACAATGTGTCCAAATTTTTCCCAAAACTTCAAAACAATTTAAATGATTTTTATTAATTTTTTGGAGTATTTATAGAACTTTGTTTTTAACAAAAATTTGATAACTCCTCTGCTTTGAGGTCAACCGGTCTCCCTATAGAGCAATCCGTACCTGAAAGTTATAGTTTGAAACATAACCGAATCAGAGAAAAAAGGGGTCGATCTGGAGGTTGACCAGTGTAGTCGATCGGTGCTTGAATTGTGTCTATTTGCTTCTGACTCTCTAAAGTTCGAGGGAGGACAGTCCAAAAGGAGGATGACAGGTAGAACACCTAATCGACCGGTCCAACCTCCTAGTGGATCGGTCCGGCCCCCTGGTCAACCTGTGTCTTTGACCTATGATTTTTGACACCAAGATTATATCCATCGTTGAGCCATTATCTGATAAGATCCACTTTATAATGCTTAACCATTTTTGTAGATCTTTTGATCCTTCTTTTGTAGACAAAAGTGAAGATGGATGAGCCTATGTTGGAGATCCAATCTTGAAGACTCTCCTATAAATATATGAAGGATTTGAAGGATCAAAAATACAACACAAGCATTCAAAGCAATAGGAAAAATCAGCAAAATTCTTATTCTTACTTGTCTATATTCTTGTTGTATTTAGCCTAAGTCTTCCACTTGCACATCTTGAGTATTAGGCTTGCATCTTGATTACACTTGCACTTTTGAGTTGTAATATTTTCAAACAAAGTGTAATATTGATTGTAATTCTCAAATCATCCAAAATAAGAAATTCTTGTTAGTGTTCTTGTGGTAAGAACAAACTTGGTTGATTCTAGGTATTGAAGAGTTTGGTGCTCTTTAGCGTTGAAGAAGATTATGGTAATCTTCATAGTTGGTGTTGTAAGAAGAGTGTGGTACTCTTCAAGGTAAAGGTTGTATTTGTTTGGTATCAATAAAACGTTTTCCTTATTGAAACCCATTCGGACATACCGAGTGGTAAGCACGTAGGCCCTAGGTGGGTTGAAGCACTGTAAATCGTCGTGTGTTGTTTATATTTCTGCACTTTTATTAGTTCATCATCTTCATATTCGAAAAAGATGGCACAAATCAAATAATCAGGAAAATCTATTCACCCCCCTCTAAATTTTCGTAGCCACTTGGACTAACTAGTGGTATCAAAGACAAACTCCTTGGCAAGCTCATTTAATCTTTGCGAGTAAAGAGGATCTACATGTCTACAAACGAAAGTTACCTCACAATCGGCGCCTCCACCAACAAGCCACCACTGTTCGATGCCAACAACTATGCCTTTTGTAAGGATCGGATGGAATACTTTCTACAAGGTTGCGGATTTGATATTTAAAATGCGGTCATCGAATGAATTGCTCAACTGACAAAGAAAATGGAGGATGGAATCACGGTTCTCAAAAGTCACAAGGAATTCGATGATAATGATAAGAAGTCATTCTCTCTTAATGGTAAGGCCTTAAACATTTTACATTGCTCTCTTACGGCTAGCGAGTATAATAAAATTCGAGGGATAAGATCGGCTCATGATGTTTTGAAAAAATTAGAAACCATTTATGAAGGTACTAAGAAAGTTAAACAAGCTAGAAAAACCATGCATTTTAAAAATTTTGAAAACTTCATAATGTTTGAGGGTGATGGGATTTCTAAAATGGTGGAAAGGCTTGATAACATAGCCAATGCTTTATTAGCTCTCGGAAAATTATTTTGAAAAAAGATAAGGTTACTAAAGTCTTAAATGCTCTTATCCACTCATGGTCCGAGAAACTAACGGCTATAATGGAGGATCAAAATCTTGAGACTCTCAAGTTTGATGAGTTTATTAGAAATCTTCTTATATATGAAGTTTATCTCAAAGAAAGGAAGAATTCCAAACCATCCACCTCTCTATTGGGTATGCAACCTACACCTAAAGGTCTTGCTTCAAATTTAAATAACACATATGATGCTAGTGATGAGGAGGATAAGGAAACTGCTGCCCTTGTTCGAAAATTTGCTAAAATTATCAAAAAAACAAGGCAAGAAAAGCTAGAGACAACTCTTGCTTTAAATGCGGAAAATCAACACTTTATCGTCGATTGCCCAAAATTGGTGGAGGAGGAGAAAAAAAAGAAAAAGCCTTTTCCGAAAACAAAGACTCTCAATGCGGATGTCAAAACGTGGGATGAACTTCTTGCAACATCCTACGAGGAAGAGAAAACCGAGCATGGTCTCATGCCATAGATGACGAAAACAATGAGGTTCGCTCTAACTCTTCGTCTTCTTCTTTATATAAGGATTTACAAAATAAGTTTAGAGATATGATTTGCAAATACAAGAATTTGAAAAAGGAGTATAAGAGATAAAATTAAAAAAAGACAAGATATTTTACTTCTTATGAATCACTTGATCATGCTCATTCAATTACTCTTGCTAAAGTTCATAGTCTTGATTACGAAAAATAATTGCTCACTAAAGAGATTGAAATTTTGAAAAAGGAAGTGCAATATTTTAATTTAAGAACAGATAAAGTCACTAAAATTCTCAGTGCACAAAGAAGTGAGCAATCCAAACTAGGACTTGGTTATAAACCATATCAAATCGTTTTTTTCAAGAATAATGACCAAACTCCAACTTTCATACGTGCTAGTAGTCCTAATATTATTACTTATTATTATTTTGGTAAAAATGGACATTTTTCTAGTACATGTAAACTTAGAAATAGCAATAGTCATTTTTGAAGACCCAAAGATCTCAAAGCTAACCCCCATGAACCCCAAAGTTTTAGGGTACTTAAAAATGATTTATTTGTAGGTACTAGGGGCTATAACAATCACGGAAGATTCCAAATGGCTCATGGATTGGTGGATGTTCACTACACATGACGGTAAAAGAAGAACTTTTTACCAACATCAAGCTCCAAGAAGAATGAATGGTCATGTTCGGGAATGGCAAAAGTAAAATTCTTGGCAATGGAGACATTGGTAATTCTTTTTTCTCTCTTACTAATGTTTTATTAGTAGAAGGGCTTAAGCTCAATTTTATAAGTGTTAGCCAACTTTGTGATTCAAATTATGATGTCGTTTTTAATAAAGAAAAATGTCTTATTTTTAAAAATGGTAAAATTATTTGTGAAGCTATAGAAATGGTAATCTTTATAAAATTTGTACAAGTGATTTGGTTAGTCAAAATATTTCTTGGCTTGTCGACAATAATGATTTATCTAGTTTATGGCATAGGCGACTTGGACATGTTGGTTACAAAAAATTACAAACGATTTACAAAAACCATCATGTCAAAGGTCTACCCAAATTAAATTTTGAAAATATTGGCTTATGTGACACTTGTAAAAAGAACAAATTAGTTAAAAGTAGTTTTAAGCCCAAAAATAAAATTTCCACAACCAAACCTCTATAACTACTTCATCTTGATTTGTATGAGGATATTGTCACCAAAAGTGTAAGTGGAAAACATTACACCTTTGTTATAGTTGATGAGTTCTATATATATACTTTAGTTATTTTTCTTGCAAATAAAAGTGATGCCACTAATGAGTTTGCTAAGCTGTGTAGACTTATAGAGAATGAAAAGGAAGATACGATTAAATCTATAAGGAGTGACAGAGGAGGTGAATTTGATGGTGATTTTAGAATATTTTGTGAAACCAAGGGGTATGCACATAATTGTTCGGCTCCAAGAACTCCACAACAAAATGGTGTTACCGAGAGGAAATATCGGACTCTTCAAGAAATGTGTCGGTCCATACTCAATGAATTTTTACTTCCAAAATATTTTTGGGTCGAAGCCGTCAACACCGCTTGTTATGTCATAAATCGGGCATATCTATGTCCCAAGTTGAATAAAACACCTTATGAGCTTTAGAAAGGAAGAACTCCAAATATTAGCTATTTCAAAATATTTGGTTGCAAGTGTTTTATTTTGAACACCAAGGATCAACTGGACAAACTTGATCCCAAGGCTGATGAAAGAATATTTATGGGGTATTCGACTAAGAGCAAGGCATATTGGGTTTATAACAAAAATAGCATGGTGGTCGAGGAGATTATTCATGTTAAATTCAATGAAGCCTCCAGAGTTGAAAGAATCCCAAATGATGAAAGTGATGAAGAAGATGAAGTTGAACCAATTGTTCCAAATGATACTCAAAATGATCAACCTTCCACATCAACTGATCAACCTTCAACTTCTAAAGTTCAACAAGAAGATAAAAGTGATAATTCGGATCTTCCCGTGGCATTGAAATTCAAGGAGATCATCCAAAAGAGCTTATAATTAGGGATCCTCTAGACAAAGTAATGACTAGAAGAAAATTTACCAAAAAAGCTCTTATATCCCAAAAAGAGCCTAAAAATGCTAAGGAAGCCATCAAAGATGAAGATTGGTTTCTTGAGATGCAAGAGGAGTTGAATCAATTTGAAAGAAGTGATGTTTGGGAATTGGTACCTTGTCCTCCATCATATACAATTATTGGCACAAAATGGGTATTTTGAAACAAACTCGATGATCAAGGAAACATTGTTCGAAATAAAGCAAGATTAGTAGCTCAAGGGTATTGTCAAGAAGAAGGTATATTATGATGAAACTTTTTCATCCATAGCACATTTAGAAGCTATTCATATTTTACTTGCCTACTCTTGCTTTAAAATTTTCAAACTTTACCAAATGGATGTTAAATATGCTTTTCTAAATGGTTTTATTCAAGAAGAAATCTATGTCAAACAACCTCCGGGGATTGAAATTTTTTCAAGACCAAAAGATTTTTATAAACTTAAAAATGCCTTATATAGTTTAAAATAAGCACTCCGAGCTTGGCGCTAGGCGCCACCTAGGCGGCAGACTGAGGACTAGTGCCTAGGCGGGGTTAGGCGGGACCTGGGTGGTATTAGGCGGGCCTAATTGGAAAAAAATCATAGGCGGATAAGTGTGGCCTAGCGCCTAGGTGGGGATTAATCGGGCCTAGGAGGGGATTAGTCCTTTTAAAATTACAACAAAGTTGACTCAAACAGCTATGCCCTTGAGGGAATGCGTGTCAGATTTGCTTCCATGATAATAATTTTGCATAAAATGAAAGATTTTGAAAATACAAATGTTTAAAACCTTTTTGAAAAGATAGAGATCTAGTTCAGTAACCAGTGCGGAAGGCTCAATGAACCAACCGCTCTGATACCACTTGTAGGTCCCAAGGGGTGTGAGTAAGGTTTAGAAGGGGGGTTGAATAAACCTTACCAAATTTTCGATTTTAGTCCTTTTAAAATTACAACAGAGTTGGCTCAAACAGTTATGTCCTTGAGGGATAGCTAAGTTGGTTATTCAGCTAAGGTAGCCACTCAACAGACATGATAGAGCTGTTGATAGAATAATTTGGCTGTTTAACATAAACTTAACTTGGTTGGTTTGGTTTTATCAGCGGAAGACTTAACACCCTTGATTAGATTTTATCTTGTTTTAACATTTGATTTTTAGCACTTGGTTATTAACCAGTTGGATAGCAAATATGATTCTAACAGCAGATATAAAGTAAATATGCAGGAAGATAAATGTGTTGTAAGTAAATGACACAAATATTTTTATAGAGGTTCGAAGATGGGGTAATTCTTCTAATACTCTAAACTAAGGTAGCCACTCAACAGACACGATAGAGCTGTTGATAGAATAATTTGCCTGTTTAACCTAAACTTAACTTGGTTGGTTTGGTTTTATCAGCGGAAGACTTAACACCCTTGATTAGATTTTATCTTGTTTTAACATTTGATTTTTAGCACTTGGTAATTAACCAGTTGGATAGCAAATATGATTCTAACAGCAGATATAAAGTAAATATGCAGGAAGATAAATGTGTTGTAAGTAAATGACACAAATATTTTTATAGAGGTTCGAAGATGGGGTAATTCTTCTAATACTCTCTTCTCCAACTCCTGGAGGAATCCACAAAATAACACATCAGTTTACAAAGTGGTGAACAGTCTGGAGACAAAGCCTTGATCACACAGTTGGCTTCTCTTGCGACTAAGCTTCTTCACAGGGCAGCTGCCTTGCTACTTCAGCTCACTTCTCAAGTTCTTGGATTTGATCATGAAGCCCTCCAACAAACTTGATTTTGGTTCGACCTTGAACCTTCCTACCATCCTCCTTGGAATGTAGACCCCTTTTGATTCTTCAAAAGTTTCCTCTTCAACAGATTTCAAGTTGTCTTTCCTTCACAGCTTGTTTTGGATCGATTTCCTTCGAGTTTCAGGCTTGAGGATTTGCTTGAATGTACTTGAGAATATTGCAGGTTAAACGCTTGAATAATTCTTGCTTGTTCGTGGTTCAGGTAATCTCTTCTCAGTAATTTCCTCAGCCTTTTATAGTGTGCATTTGAAATTTTGCTCGTTGAAGAGATAGGCTAATTTCAAATGTCACTTTTGTTTGTTGGCTTGTCTTGTTGCAGTCCTTGATGTTGACATTTCCTCGTATAAAATGTCTTTGCAGCATCCCAGGTGCCTGACACAAGGTGCAGTGTTTCCCATTGGTTTATTCCTTTTGCACAATTCTGGGACTAACATGTTAGACCTGACAGCTTTGACATATTACTATCTTGAGTAATATTCTTGACTTTAATCAATGGATCTAAGTCAGTTGTCTCGACTAGACTGCTATCTTTACCCCAGGTGACTTGAGTCAGCTCCAGTCATTGGATAACTCAACTGACACTTCAACTTTGAGACTTGGCTTCTTGAGGTGACTTGACTGACACTTTTCACAGCTGTTCCACAACTGACACTCCTTCAGTTGAGTCCTTGACTTCCTTGTTGGCCATACTCGGTGACACGGTGAGTCTTCAATCCAAATCCTTGATTGACTTCTTGTATTCCTTGGCATAGCTGACTTGACTCAACTTTCTCAACCCTATTTATTACAATACAAAATACAAGGAAAATGGGGTGTCTTCCTAGTTTAAGTTTTACATGGTATCATCAAAATCTACTCAATAAATTTCCTAACAATTTCCCCCTTTTTGATGATGCCAAAACTTAAAACATTCAAAGAACGTAAACATCAAAGATACATACAGACAATACAATAACAAACAATGTATGCTTAAAATATATCTTTTTATTGATCATAGCATTCTTGTCCTTTACACAGCTGTTTACACTTGGTATCAGAGCAATATACATGCATTTAAGCTAAGATACAAGAATACATTCAGAGTAAAAAATTACAGGGAAATTCACTAAGTTTATTACAGAAAACTTACATGAATGTATTTACAATAGTAATACATGAAGGGGTTTGCAGCAACACTTCAACGCCTTCGTTGCTTCCTTCCTCTTTCTTCTTCAGCTCTCTTGCGCTCTTCATCGTCATCAGCTATCTTCCTCTTTTTCTCTTCTTCTTCTTTTCATAGGCCCATTTGGAAGCATCATCCTTTTGCTTCCTCGCGAGCCATTCTCTATTTTGCCTTTCATTATCTTCTTTTTGTCTTCTTACTGCTTCAGCGTTCTTCCTTGCCACTTCCCGATTGGCTAGGTGATCATATCCAGCCCAGTAGATTGAGCTTTTCTTGTCAAGATCTACATATTCGACATCCTTGGGTTTTGTTCGAGGTAGAGAACCTCTTCCACCACCAGTTCTTCATCTTCCGAACTCAGCTCTTCCACCTCTGGGCATGTATTGCACGGGAGTCTTTTGCTTTCCAGTTGAGTGACTGCTACTTATTGGCTTCTTTACACAGTGCTAGACCTTCTCCAAATACAAATCCCAGGCTTGAGAGAGAGTCATTCCTTGGAAGTAGCCTTCTGATTTAAGTGTTTTGAACTCTTCAACCGATCTAGGCTTAGATCCATCATCAGGTATCACATCCTGATCCTTTCCAGCTGGAAGACCACCATATTGTTTCATTATTTTGTGAACATGAGCATCCTGCTTTTGAGAGAACTCTTCAAACCCTGCTTCAATAATCTTTCTTTTGTCTGCCATTGATACAACAGCATGCTCAATTGGTAGGGTCACAGGGACTTTGCTCAGGATGGAGGCAGTAACATTACCTTGTTGAGGGGTTTCAGCGTACAACAATTGCAATTGCTTTGAACTTCCTCCCACTCAACTGCATCTTTCTTCTCAGATGTGTCTTTTGTCTCAGCTGCATTTTTCTTCAATTTCTCTTCTTTTAATCCCTTGAGGAGCTCTTCTTCCCCCTTTTTGTCATCATCAAAAGAGAGAGGAACCCCAGGGAACATACCGCTAAGGATAAAATCTAGTCTGCTAATTGTGGAGTTATGTTTGGAGTCTGTTGTATCTTATGCGACCCAAAACTCTGAGCGAGTTGCCTTAGACTCGGCTGTGACTAGCTTCATTTAAGCCATGAGAATGCTGAATATGTCATTCATGGCATTCTCGAGTCTTAGAATTTCATTCTTGTGGAATTGTTGCAACATCTCCATATCTGTCTTGTGAGACTGGTTTAACCTTTCAATATACTCCTTCATCCTTTGCCTGATCACGGAGTTATCAGCACTCCATACGAGCATTCTTCTATATAAGGCTTTGAAATATCGTACTTGCTTGATTCTCATTGCTGTCTGCTGTTGAGTCCATTCCCTAATTCGTACCACGATCCCTCTCAAGTCAGCTGTGAGAGTGGAATAATGATTGTCCAGAAGTAAATCCAGTGAGGCCTGATGTCATTTGATCTTCTCAATCTCCTCACAGATCTTCTTGAAGACTTCACGAATCTCAGTTGTCTCACCCGATTCACCTGCCGACCATTCTGCTTCGAGATTAAAGTCTGCTGGAACAATTGTATCGGTGGGAATGATGGGATCCTCATGTACAATGTATCTCCTTTGTTCAGCAGTTGTCTCTTCTTCTAATTCAGGCAGGTTCTTGGAGAAGGGAAATATGTCTTGAAAGACATCAACGTGCACATATGGGATGTCTTGTTGATTTTGTGCATGCGATGACTCAACTCCGTGTGCCTCAGCTGCGACAGCTTCATTTGCAGTTGTGGGAGCCTGTGACTGAGCTGGTGGAGTCGTTACTGCTGTAGCTGTGGGAGCCTGCACATAGGACTCAATTCCAGCTGGGGCATTGGTGATGTTTTTGCCCAGCTGACTGAGCCTCAGCTGTCTTAACAGCTTCCTCGGTCTTAGTAGATTTTTCCAAATGAATTACCTGGTCCTTTACTGTATCATCAGCGTCATCGGATGATGATGAGACTTGTGGAGTGGCTCATCATCGAAGTTAAACCTCATAGGAGCTGTCTTTTCACGGACTTGGCTCTGAGATTTGTGAACATCCTCTGTAATTGGTGTGGACTTTGCTTCATCTTCGGATCCTAGAAAGGATGTACCAATATTTTCTTGGGAGTCCTGAAGAGCACCAATGACTTCATCTGTGGCAGCACCTTCGACCAGTGGTATGTTCTCAACTACATTCTTGTCCTTACATAGGGAAGTCTCAACCTCCCCAAGGCCTTCAATACCCTTAGCAGTCTCAACTGCAGCAGGGCCTTCTACATTCCCTTCGACAGACTCAGCTGTATTAGGGTCTTGGACGATGGCATCTAGAGGAGTCTCAACCCCTTGGATTGCACTTTTTGTGCCCAGAGTGTTAACTCCTAGGCCATCTCCATCATGTGCCTCGATTGTGATAACAGCGTTATAGGCCTTCAAAGCAGTTGACACTTCAGCTAGGACAGACTAACTATCCGAGCCGTCAATGTCACTCTGCTGATGTTCACTTTCTTTCTCAACTTCGCCTCCTTGCTTCATAGATGAGTCTCCTACAACAACCTCCAACCCTGCTGTGGTGGAGAGAGTTTCCCTCTCAGTTGTTGCACCAGCTGAGTGACTGATTGTGGGGTCACTCTTCTCCAGAGACGCGGCTTTATCTGTTGAGTGCTCAGCCGCTAGGCCAGGTGTGAGAACACCTTCTTTAGGGGTTGGCTTAGCTTGGGTTCCCAATTTCCCAGCTTCATCGCCAATTCCCTTGGATCCATCCTCTGATTGCACAGGAGAGTGGCTGCAGAAATGACGGATGCAATGTGTTGTGCCACTCCCAGATGATCAGTTTGCAGAAGAGTGTGAGATGACTATCCTAGACCTTCTAACAGCTGCTGCTCGTGCATGGCTTTGGATTCCTGCAAGGCTTGCTGCATCTCCAACTTCTCAGTTGTAGCAGCAGGATCCATATCCTCATCACTTTCTGAGAGTAAATCAAGATGTGAGTGAGTATGCTCGTGAGAGCCTGTAAATTGGCATATCTTGGATTTCTCCATAGCTTGGGCTTGCTCGGCAGCTTTCTCCTTTTCTTCTTCTTTCAATATGTGGAGTATATCCATGCAGTTGTCTTCATCTAGGGAAGATCGAACGTCATTTATGCAGAGGAATCGGAGAAGCTCTTCTTCTTCTTCAATGAACTCAGGGCGAGTGAACTGTACCCTTGAGTGATCTAGCTTCCATGCTCTCCATTCCCTCAAGCAATGATGAATATCTGGATAGACTGGGGAATACATGATTACATCATCATCATCATCATCATCATCATCTTCACCTTCTCCTCCAGTTTCCAGAATGGGAGGTAGGAGACCTTGCTCTTCCTCAGAAGCAGCAGAACATCAGTTGTGTGCGGAGAGACAACTTTTTCAACATCAATTTCAATTGTCTCAGCGGCTTGTTTTTCCTCAGTTGTCTTCCTAACAGTTGGGTCTTCGACTGATATCTGATGATCATTATCAGTAGACTTCGCAGATTCATCAATAACTTCTGGAGACTTCACTTCTTGATTACCAGCAGTCTCGGCTTCCTTCTCCAGCTGAGTAGCAAACTCAGCCGTCTTCTCAAGGTCAGAATGCCTGACCAACCTTCTTTTTCTTGGATGAATCAGAGGGACTTCTGGTTCTGATTCAGTAGATTCATCAGTGGTGGGGGCTTGGGTACTCTTCTTAGAGGGAGCTGCCTTCCTTGACTTGGCAGTCCTCTTCTTCTTTGCAACTTGAGAAGGGAGTGAGGGTTCCTTCTCAGTCTCGGCTGCTCGGGCAGGAGCTTTCGTGGGCTTGGCTGCAGGGGCAACTTTCTTCTTCGGGGGAGGGGTCTCAGCAGATTCTTCAAGGTCAGTTGATTCCCCCTCACTTGTATCAACTATCTTGGCATGAGCTCTCTTCTGGGCGTCGGAGAGGTTTACCCTGAACATTTTCTTGTTCACGTGAAAGGGTTTGCCATGACGAAGAGCAACACCATTCCCTTCCAGCAAATGTCCAATCACAAGGCCATAGACCAAGGAACATCCAAAGGACCCGTCCTTATTATAGGTCATGTTCAACACATTCTGGCAGAGTCTGCTGTAAACAAACTCAGCCCAGTTGACCTTCTTTCCCTGCATGATTGCAGCCATGACGATTAACTTAGTTTTGGACAGCTGATTAAAGCTTCCAAATTTCATGTCAACACATTTGGAGATGACGTCCACCAACTTGTGATAGTCGTCCTTCAGCAGCTTATTCTCGGCTGTGTAAACCACTTTCGCAGCACACTTGAGCTTAGCAATTTCCATCCAAGTCGCAGCTGAGTCAACATCTGTCTCCAAGATGTCCTTTAAGCCCTCCGCGGGTAACAAATAGTGCTCAGCAAGGTCTTTTGCACTCAGTTTTATGACCTTGTTGTGGACGGAAGATTTGATTTTGTCGTCCTGCACTTCTGCGTTTACGTAGAACATCGCTACCACTTCAAGGTAGGTATGAGAGTATTCCATCGTCAGAAAAGCCTTTAGACCGGACTTCTCCAACATTTCAGCTATCTTCAGAACAAGGGTTTCATCAACACCCTGTTTAACCATCCCATCAAAGTCCACTGAAGAACTGGAGTGGATTTGCTTCAAAAGCTTCACATAATCGAACTTTGGAGCCATTTTCAGAGAGTTTTACCGATCGAAAAATGAGAAACTTGCTTTGAGAGAACTTAGGGTTTCAGAGAGAAAAAATGTTTCTTTGCTTTGAAGATGAACAGTTCGCGTAGTGAGAGAAATGCAAAATTCCGTATATAAAGGTTATGAAATGACACATTTTGGATTTTGAAATTTTTGATCAAAATCAGTGGCTAAGATTAAAATATCAAAACCGCATTTAATTCCTCGCATTTAATGCAGCAGCATTTATATCTAATCATATACTTACTGTGCAGCTTTTACTGTGACTGTCATTATTACGTTGACGTCATCCTTAAAAACATTCCCACTTATTTACAACGACTGTGTTTTTTTGTCACTTAGCTCATAAATGATTCACGTTATATCCAATGTTACTTAACTCTGCTTCTTTCTTCTTATGAAGTAACTCAGCTATCAGCAAACTCGATACAGCTGACTTCCCGATAAGGTTGTTTCACTTGGCTGAAGTGTGAAACTTGCTCTGCGTTGATTTTCTCATCTTGTTTATCTATTGGTTGAGTCTTCCGAGTTTCAACTCATCTCAATTAACCCTAACTCATTCTTAGGCTCTTCAAATCTTTATTCACATAGAGGCTTTGTGTATATATCAGCTAACTATTTATGAAATGTATTCCAAGGTGATGTCTTTATTTTCAACATGATCTCTTATAAAATGATATCTAACATCAACGTTTTTAGTTCTTGAATGTAACACATGATTCTAAGTGATTACAATAGCACTAGTGTTATCACACATAATTGGAATCTCTTTTTCTTCGATATCATAGTCTCTCAGTTGTTGTCTCATCCATAAGACTTGGGCACAACAACTGCCCGCAGCTATGTACTCTGCTTCAGTTGTGGATGTGGCTATTGAGTTTTGCTTCTAGCTAAACCAGAAACCAATCTATTTCCAAACATTTGACATGTACCTGAAGTACTATTCATGTCAACTCTACATCCAGCATAGTCTGAGTCTTAGTAACCAATAAGTTTGAATCCACCTTCCTTTGGATACCATAAGCCATCTTCCTGGCATCCCTTCAAATATCTTAGGATTCTCTTAGCTGCAGTCATGTGGCTCTCCTTTAGTGCAGACTGAAATCTTGCACATACACCTACTGCAAAGGTGATGTCTGGCCTGCTTGCTCTTAAATAGAGCAATGATCCAATGAGAGCTCTATATCTGGTTTGATCTACAACTTTTCCATTTTCATCCATGTCCATCTTGGCTGATGTGTTCATTGGAATTTTCACAGATACTTTCTCATTCATCTTGTTTCTGAAAACCCATTTTGTGCCAATAACATTTTGATGGGTTGGCCTCTGCTCCAATTCCCATACTTTGTTTCTTTCAAATTGATTCAGCTCTTCTTGCATGGCTTGAATCTAATGTGTGTCATCCAATGCTTGAGACACATCTTTAGGCTATATTTGGGAAATAAAACAAGTGAACATTGCTTCATGATGTGCTCTGGATCTGGTTCTTATGCCATCTCTAACATCTCCAATAACTAACTCTGGTGGATGGTGTCTCAGCCATCTCACATCAGGTTGGAGTAGGTATGCTGGATTTAGCCATCTCGCAGCTAAGTTGTCTTGAATAGCTCTTTCATCTTCATTCAGTTGTAGATTTTCCAGTTGTCTTTGAGATTCAACTATCTCATCTTCATCTGGGTTGAGTGCTCTAACTTCAGCTTCAACATAAGGACTCTTCTGCATAGTTGGTTGATTCAACTTATCAGCCAACTCTTCAATATATTCTCCATTCACATTAGGTTCTTCAAAAACCACATGGATAGACTCATTTGTAATCATAGTCCTCTTGTTCTGCACTCTATAGGCTTTGCTCTCAGCTACGTATCCCAAAAAGATACCTTCATCAGCTTTAGCATCAAAAGCCTTTAAATTATCTTTGCCATTGTTATGGATTAAACATTTACATCCAAATATTCTGAAATATCCAACATATGGCTTTCTGTCAGTTCCTCTGTTCTTGCAGCTGATAACTCGTGAGCAATCCCATTCTCAACACAATATTGAGTTATTATCCCATTGACAAACTCAGTTCCTCTGTCAGATCTTATCTTCATAATGGTTTGGCTCTTTCATTTTGAACTCTTTTCATCAGTTGAGGTAACTTCTGCAAAGTTTCCTTCTTTTTACACATGAAGATTGTCCATGTATATCTTGGGTAGTTATCTACCACTACCAAGTTGTATTTCTTTCCACTTATGTTGGCTGGCTCAACTGGACCAAATAAATCCATATGCAATAGATGTTATATTCTTATTGAAGAAGGACTTGGCTTATCCTTGAATGAAGATTTTATTTGCTTTCCCATCTGGCATGACTCACATACACTCTCTTTCTTGTACACTGAGTCTGGAAATCCTTCTACAAGATGACTCCTTGCAAGCTTGTTGATTGTCTTGAAATTTAGATGACTCAGCTTCTTGTGCCACAGCCAACTTGATTCGCTTGTGCTCTTTGCTAGCAGACAAGTGCATGGTGAAGCAGTAGACTAATCTACCACTTACATATTCTTCTATCTTGATCCTTGCAGCACTATTTCATTTGATTCAGCATCTTTGATCTGGCACACTCCCATGTTGAATCCAACATTGTGGCCTTTATCACAGAGTTGGCTGATGCTTAACAAGTTGAAGTTGAGGCCTTCAACATAAGCAACATCTGTGATTTCCAATCCATTCTTCTTGATATATCATGTGCCTTTGATTTCCCCTGGAGCTTCATTTCCTCCAAATATGACTTTTGCACCTCTAATCTCCTTGAATCTTGACAGGTTTTTCTTGTTTCTTGTCATATGTCTGGAGCAATCACTATCCATGTACCAGGTTCCTTGGAACTTAGTTGTTCCTTGAACCTGCAATCAAGGAAATCAGTTTTTAGGTACCCATACTTGCCTGGATCCTGAGGGGTTAGTGCTATAAGATGATCCAACCAACCTATAGCCAAAGGACTTGACTCTAAGAGGTTCCCATCTATCAGTGCCATAATCATAGTGCACATTAGCAAATTGCTTGGGGGTTTTAGGTTCATACAGCTGTCTCTTTTGTTTGTATGCTTGTGTCTGTGTTTTAGCAATTGCTTTCTTAGGATAGTTGTGGTAATTCTGAGTGTAGTGCTTGGGTGCTTATGTATGCTGATAATAACTCTTTTGCCTTTGGAATGACCTTTTCTGAGTTTTATGTTTTTGCCATCTAGGCTTGTATTCCATAGATCTTTGCTGATGTTTCACATTATTCCAATCAACATAGTTTGGATAGTTCCTACCATTCTCATCATGTGTGTGTCTCTGATGAAACTTCTACGGTTTCTGTTAGCTCTGTTTGCTTTTCACAGAGTATTTTCTGTTTGGAGTTTGCTGAGGAACTCGACTAGATTTCTTCTCAGCTATCCTCTCAGCATACTCAACTGGTTGTTTTTCTTTTCCTTTGTATCCAAGGCCAGTTTGTTTGTGATTGTGCTTTGGAGTGAATGTGGGTGTAGCATTAGGTGTTTTGGATTTTTGAGATGCTTCATTACTTGAAGATCCTTTTTCCAAAATCACTCTTGGAGTTTGACTGTGCACAAAGGAATTAAATCATATGCTTGTCTTATCTCCACATTCTTTTTAACTCATGATAAGATCATCCAATGATTTGGATGCCTTTGTAAATGAGGCAATCACATTTTTGAGATCTTTTTCCCTCTTTTCTGTAGTAGCTAACTCTACTATGATCTTGGCATTCTCAGCCTTCACTTTGTGTTCTCAACAGCTATGTGACTCAGAGTAATCAGCTCTTTAGTCAGCTGTGAGTTTTGGCTTTTAAGCTGGCTGTTTTTCTCATTTAGAATTGTGTATGAGGATTATATGTGTTAAAAATCTTTCATCATTTTGCCTAATGAATCATAAAGATCAATGGGTGATGAAGTGTGTGTATCACAATCACTATCACTTGAATCTGAATGAGATGAGTTAGAGTGTACCTCATCTTCTTGATCTGGTTGATCTTGTTCTTTAGCCATAAGGCAAATTATAGCCTCTTCCACAGAGTCACTTGAGTAGTCAGCTTCACTACTCTCTTAGTCTGATGCTTCTTTAGACTTTGTTGTCTCATCAGTCTCAGCAGCAAACATGGCCTTCTTCTTTTCCTTTCTTCTTTCTCTGAAGACTTTTCTATCTTCCTCATTCATATACATGTTGACTGGTGGATAGGAACAGTCAACTGCAAAATGTCTTGGTTGTCTGTAATTCCAACACAGGTTCTCAGCTCTTTCATCAGCTCTTTCTATTCTTGGATTATCAGCTCTCTGATATTCAACTCTTTGATGTTCAGCTCTCTTGGGTGGCCTGTCTTCCCTTGACTTAGAAGGAGTTGAATGTCTTCTTGAGGTCTCACCCTTATTTCTTTTATAGTTCTTATTGAAGATTTTGTTGAATCTTTTAACCATTAGGGCAATTTTCTCTTGGTCTATGGCTTCCTTAGGTTCAGCTCTCTTTCCTTCCTTGGCCATCAGTGCAGCTGTCTTGGGTACAGTTGTCTCCTCTTGCTCTTTTCTTCTCAGCTCAAACTCATAGGCTTTGAGGTCTGAGAATAGCTCATGGTTAGATGTTCTTGATAGGTCCACTGAATGTCTCAGGGCCATAGTCTTCATTTCCCATTCAGCTGGGAGGCTCATTAAGATCTTCATACACATCTCCTTTTGTGTGTATTCCTTCCCAAGAGCTGAAAGCTCATTTGTGATTTCGTGAACGGCATCCGGTGATCCATGGTTTCACCTGCAAACATTTTGAAATTTTCAAATTTTTGAACAGCAACAGACAATTTATTTTCTTTAATTTGTTCTGATCCTTCACGAATTAAACTTAGTTTATTCCAGATTTCTTTTGTAGATTTGCAAGACTTGACTTTATTGAACATTGCTTTGTCCAATGTCTTGTAGAGTATGTCATTGGCTACATTGTCCAAGTTGTATCTCCTCCTATCCTCATTAGTCCACTCAGTCCTTGGTTTTTCTACCATGGCTGGTCTTTCTGTAGGTCCCAAGGGGTGAGAGTAAGATTTAGAAGGAGGGGTTGAATAAACCTTAACAACTTTTCGATTTTAGTCCTTTTAAAACTATTACAGAGTTAACTCAAACAGCTGTGTCCTTGAGGGACAGCTAAGTTGGTTATTCAGCTGACTTGGCCACTTAACAGACTCGATAGAGCTGTTGATAGAATAACTCGGTTGTTTAACATGTACTTTAACTTGGTTGTATTGGTTTTATCAGCGGAAGACTTAACACCCTTTGAATTGTTTTAAACCTGTTTTAACACTTGAATTTAGCACTTAGTTATTAATCAGTTGGATAGCAAATATGCGTGTATCAGCAGATATGATGTAAGTATGCAGAAATATAAATGTGCTGAAAAATAAATGACACAGTTAATTTTTATAGAGGTTCGAAGATAGGGTAATTCTTCTAATCATCTCTTCTCCAACTCCTGGAGGAATCCACTAAGTAACAGATCAGTTTACAAAGTGGTGAACAGTCTAGAGACAACCTTGGTCACACAGCTGGCTTCTCTTGCGACCTTGCTACTTCAGCTCACTTTCTCAAGCTCTTGGATTTGATCACGAAGCCCTCCAATAACTTGACACTGGTTCGACCTTGAACCTTCCTACAATCATCCTTGGAAAGTAGACCCCTTTTGATTCCTCAAAAGTTTACTCTTCAACAAAGTTGAAGTTGTCTTTCCTTCACAGCTTGTGTTAGATCGATTTCCTTCGACTTCAGGCTTGAGGATTTGCTTGAATATATTTGAGAATATTTTAGGTTAATAGCTTGAATAATGCTTGTTTGTTCATGGTTCAGGTGTGCACGGTAACCTTTTCTCAATGAATTTCCTCAGCCTCTCATAGTGAACTTTAGAAATTTTGCCCGTTGAAGAGATAGACTAATTTCAAAAGTCACTTGTGTTCGTTGTCTTGTCTTGTTGCAGTCCTTGATGTTGACATTTCCTCATATTTAAAGTCTTGTAGTATTGCAACATTTCTGACACTTGGTGCAGTGTTTCCCATTGGTTTGCTCCTTTTGCACACAACTGGAACTAACACTTTATCTCTGACAACTTTAACATGTTACCACTCTGAGTAACATTCTTGACTTTCGTCAACGGATCTCACTCAGTTGTCTTGACTTGACTGCATTCTTTTATTCCCCAGGTGACTTGAGTTAGCTTCCAATCCTTGGATGACTCATCTGTCACTTCAACTTGAGACTTGTCTTCTTGAGTTGACTTGTCTGACTCTCCATAAAGCTGATTCACAGCTGATACAACTTCAGTCGAGTTCTTGAATCTCCTTCCTTGCTATACTCAGCTGTCTCACATCAGAGTCTTCAGTTGACTTCTTGTATTTCTAGGCATAGCTGACTTGACTCAGCTTTTCACCCCTATCTATTTCAATGTAAATTACAAGGAAAATGGGGTGCCAACTTTCTAGTTTAAGTTTTACATGGTATCATCTAAATCTACAGAATAAATTTCCTAACAATTTCCCCCTTTTTGATGATGTCAAAACTTAAAACATTCAACAAAATTATAAACAGCAAAGATACATACAAATAATGCAGTAACAAAGAATGTATTGTTGGAATAGATTGTTTTATTGATCATAGCATTCTTGTCCTTTACATAGCTGTTTACATTTGGTATCATAGCATTCTTTATCAAAGCAAATATGTATGCTAAGATACAAGAGTAAATACAAAGTGAAATATTTCATGGAAAGTCACTAAGTATTACAGATGACATACAAAAATGTATTTACATAAGTAATATACATGAAGGGGTTCGCAGCAACACTTCAACGCCTTCGCTGCCTCCTTTTTTCCTCTTCAGCTCTTTCGGAGTCATCAGGTCTCTTCCTTTTTACTTTCTTCTTCTGCAACTCTCTGCTTCTTTTCATAAGCTCTTTTAGAAGCATCATCCCTCCGCTTCCTCTCGAGCCATTGTTGTGTTTTCCTTTCGTTCTCTTCCTCTTGTCTTCTTACCGCCTCTGCGTTCTTTCTAGCCACTTCCAGATTGGCCACTTCATCATACCCAGCCCAGTAGATCCTCTCTTTCTTTCCAGGGTCGACATATTCAATATTCTTGGGTTGTGGTCGAGGTCGAAAACCTCTTCCACCACTACTTCCTCCTCTTCCTCTGGGTGTGTACTGCACGGGTGTCTTCTGCTTACCAGCTGAGTGACTGCTAGAAGTCTGCTACTTTTCAGCTTCTTTACACAATGCAAGACCTTTCTCACAGTATAGATCCCAGGCTTGGGCTAGTGACATTCCTTGGAAATAGCCTTCGGATTCGAGCGTTTTGAATTCTTCAACTAATCTAGGCTCAGATTCGTTGTCAGGGTCAGCATCTTGATCCTTCCCTGCTGGAATACCACCATACCGTTTCAGCACTTCTTGAACACTGGCATCCTGCTTTTTTGAAAACTCTTCAATCCCTGCTTTAATGATTCTTCTTTTCTCTGGCATTGGCACAACAGAGTGCTCAATGGGTACAGTTATGGGGAGTAATTTGACCCTGCTGAGGGGTTTTAGTTATCATTTAGGTAAGATCTTTCGAACATTCCCCCTCAGCTGCTTTTCCTTTTTCTCAGCTGCAATCTTCTTCTCAGCAGCAGATTCCTTTAACTTTTCTTCTTTTAATTTTCTTAGGGACTCTCTTCCCCCTTTTTGGCATCATCAAAGGAAAGAGGGACCCCAGTGGAACATGCATGCGAGCATGAAGTCGAGTCTACTTAGAGCTGAATTTTGTTTGGAGTCCGCTGTCGCATAAGCTGCTCGGAATTCTGAGCGAGTTGTCTTGGACTCGGCCGCCACCAACTTCATTTCAGCCATGAGTAGGCTGAATTTATCATGCATTGCGTTCTCAAGGCGCATAATTTCTTTTCTCTGGAATTCTTGCAGCAGCTCCATTTCAGTCTTGTGAGACTCGTGTAGCCTTTCTATGTATGTCTGCATCCTATGCTTGATATCAGCATTCTCAGCCATCCAGGCAAGCATTCTGCCATACAATGCTTCGAAATAATGAACTTGTTCGAGTCGCATGGCATATTACTGTTGAGACCATTCCCTGATCCTTACTACTATCCCTCTCAAGTCGGTTGTGAGGGTAGCATCCCTGTTGTGCAGTCTTAAGTCGAGTGAGGCCTGATGTCTTTCAATCTTCTCAACCTCTTCACAGATTTTCTTGAAGACCTCACGAATCTCAGCTGTCTCACTTGATTCAGCTGCAGGCCACTCTTCATCAAAGTTGAATTTAGTTGGAACAATGGTGTCAGTGGGGACGATTGGATCTTCTCTTACAGTGAATCTTCGTTGTTGAGTGATGGTCTCTTCTTCTAACTCTGGTGGGATTTGAGTGAAAGGAAACATCTATTGAAAGGCATCATCGCGCACGAATGGGATGGTTTGCGAGGTTTGTGCCTGCGATGATGGAGTTGGTGTTGTCGTTACTAATGCAGTTATGGAAGCCTGCGCAGATGACTCGGTTTCAGTTGGGGCTTTGGGATCGCTTTGCCCAGCTGACTGAGCCTCAGCTGTCTTAACAGCTTCGTCGGTCTCAGTAGATTTTTCTAAATGAAGTACCTGGTCCTCTGCTGCATCATCAGCGTCATCGAATGATAATGAGACATGTGGGCTTGGCTCATCATCGAAGTTAAATTTTTGAGGAGCTGTTTTGTCACTTAGCTGGCTCTTAGTTTTGAGAACATCCTTAGCTAGGTCCATAGGATTTACAATCGGGGTGGACTCAGCTTCATCTTCTGACCCCAAGAATGATACATCAAGGTTCTCCTGGGAGTCATGAAGTGTGCTTATCTCCTTTTCTATTTCAGCGCTTTGAACTGGAGGAATGTTTTGTATCTCTTGACCCTTACCTAGGTAAGTCTCAATCCCCCTTAGGCCTTCAATACCTCTAGCAGACTCAACTGCTGCGAGACCTTCAGTGTTCCCTTCGACAGTCTCAATCGCCGACGGTCTTTCTGATCCCTTCGATGATATAGTTGTCTTAGGGTCTTCGACCATGGCATCCATAGGAGTCTGAACTCCTTGGATTGCACTTTCACTGCCTAGAGTGCTAACTCCCACGGCATCTCCATCATGTGCCTTGACTGTAAGAACAGTGTCATTAGCCTTCAAAGCAGTTGACACTTCAGCTGGGACATACTCAACTTTCCGAGCCTCGTAAATGTCACTCTACTGTGGTTCTTTTTTTGTTTCCACTTCGCCTCCTCTCTAGAAGTTTGAGTCTTCCACAGCCTCCTCCAACCCTGCTGTGGTGGAGAGAGCTTCCCCCTCAGCTGGCGCACCAGCTGAGTGACTAACATTGGGGTCACTCTGCTCTTGACTCGCGACCTTTTATTTTGAGTGATCAGCCGTTGGGGCAGGTGGTAAAACACCTTCTTCAGGGGTTGGCTCGACTTGGGTGCCCAAAATCCCAGTGTCATCGCCAGTGCCCTTGGATCCATCCTCCAATTGTACAGGGGGCTTGGCTGCAGCGACAACTAAGGCAATGTGCTATGGCACTCACAAAGGATCGGTCTGCAGAAGAAATTGAGACGACTCTCCTGGTCCTTCAACCAATTACTGCTTTTACATTAGCCAGGATTCCCTTAGAGCCTGCTGCATATCTGACTTCTCAGCTGCAACAACGGGATCCATATTTTCGTCACTTTCAGAGTACTCAACAAGATGTTCATGGGTATGTTCGTGAGTACCAGTAAACATGCACAATTTTGACTTCTCTAGAGCATGGGCTTTTTCGTTTTCTTCCTCCTTGATGATTTGAAAAATATCTATGCAATTGTCTTCATCAAGGGCCTGTCGTACTGTATTTACGCCGAGGAATCACAGCAGTTCCTCTTCCTCATCAATGAACTCAAGGTTTGTGAATTCTACCCTTGAGTGATCAAGTTTCCACGCCCTCCACTCTCGTAGGCGTCTCTGGATGTCTGGATACAGTGGAGAGTACATGATTATATCGTCGTCATCATCTTCACCCTCTCCTCTTGTTTCTGGAAATGAAGGCAAGAGACTTTGCTCCTCCTCGCCTTCAGCAGCATCAGTAGCGGGTGGAGAGACAACCTTTTCAACTGTAAGTTTAGTTGTCTCTGCTGATTTACTTCCCTCGGTTGTTTCTCGTACAGTTGTGTCTTTGGATGGTATATGCTGCGCATCATCAGCAGACTTAGACGATTCATCAATTACTTCAGGAGACTGCTCTTCCTGATTTCCAGCAGTCTCTTCTTCCTTTTCTAGTTGAGCGGCAGACTCAGCTGTCTTCTCATGGTCAGGTCTCTTGACCAACTTCCTCTTTCTTGGACGAACCAGAGGGACTTCTGGTTCTGATTCAGTGGACTCATCTGTGGCCTGAGTACCTTTCTTGGAAGGAGCTGCCTTCTTAGGCTTGGCAGTTCTCTTCTTTTTCAAGACTGTGGAAGGAATTAAGGGTTCCTTCACAATCTCTGTTGCAGGGGCAGGAGTCTCGGCTGCATGGGCAGGTGCATCCTTTTTCTTAGCTGCGGGGGCAGCCTTCTTCTTTAGAGCTGCAGGGGCAGCTTTCTTCTTTGGAGAAGGGGTAGCAGCTGTGTCTTTGGGGTTAGCTGATTCCCCTCACTTGTATCAGCCCTCTTAGCATGGGCTCTCTTCATGGCACCTGAGAGGTTTGCCTGGAACATCCTCTTGTTCACGTGAAACGGTTTGCCATGGCAAAGGGCAACACCTTTCACTTCAAGCAAGTGGCCAATTACAAGACCATATCCGAGAGAACTTCCAAATGAACCATCTTTCTTGAAGGTCTTGTTCAAAACATTTTGGCAGAGTCTGCTGTAGATGAACTCAGCCTAGTTAACCTTCTTGCCCAGCATGATCGCAGCCATGACGATCAGCTTTGTCTTTGACAGGTGGTTGAAGCTGCCAAACTTCATATCTACGCATTTGGAGACGACATCCATCAGCTTATGATAGTCGTCCTTCAGCAGTTTCTTGTCAGCTGTGTAGACTACCTTAGCAGCACACTCAGGTTTGGCTACTTCTTTCCATGCAGTAGCCAAGTCTACATCAGCTTCATGTATCTCCTTTATGCCTTCCGATGCCAACAAGCAGTGCTCAGCCAGATCCTTAGCACTTATTATGATGTCCTTGCGGTGGATAGAAGACTTGATTCCTTCGTCCTGCACCTCCGCATTGACATAGAACATCGCTACCTCCTCAAGGTAAGTGTGCGAATACTCCATGGTTAGAAAAGCCTTGAGACCTAACATTTCTAGTATCTCAGCGATTTTTAGAACAAGGGTTTCATCAGAACCCTGCTTCACCATTCCTTCGAAGTCCACGGACGATCTTGAATGGATTTCTTAGACAGCTTGACATAGTCAATCTTTGGTGCCATTTTCAGTGATTTTTACCGATTGAAAATTGGAGAACGTGCTTGAGCATACTTAGGGTTTTCGAGAGAAAAGAGAAGTTTGCTTTGCTTTTTCTTTGAAGATGAACAGTTTCAGTAGGTGAGAGAGAAGATTGAAAACCGTATATATAAGGGTTATAAATGGACATGTCTTCAGATTTTGAATTTTGATCGAGATCAACGTCTCAGATTAGAACGTCAAAACCGCATTTAATTCCTCGCATTTAATGTGGCAGCTTTTATATCCAATCATATGCTTACTGTGCAGCTTTTACTGTACCCGTCATTATTACACTGACGTCATCCTTAAAAACATTCCCGCTCATTTAAAACGACTGCGTTTTTGTCACTTAGTTCATAAATGACTCAACTTATATCAAATATGACGTAACTATGCTTCTCCCTTTTCCTTAAGTGACTCAACTGTCCGCTAACTCGATACAACTTACATTCTGATATGGCTATTTCACTTGGCTAATTTGTGTAACATGCTCTTTTCTCATTTTCTCATAAACTAACTCTGCGGATTGAGTCTTCTGAGTAATAACTCAGTGCAATTAACCCTAGCTCATTTTTAAGCTCTTCAAATCTTGACTCACATAGGGGCTTAGTGAATATGTCAGCTAACTGCTTATCAGTTGAGATATATTCCAAAGTGATGTCTTTCTTTTCAACATGATCTCTTATAAAATGATATATGACATCAATGTGCTTTGTTCTTGAATGCAACATAGGATTCTGAGTGATTGCAATAGCACTAGTGTTATCACACATAATTGGAATCTCTTTTTTTCCAATCTCGTAATCTCTCAGTTGTTGTCTCATCCATAAGACTTGGACACAATAAGTGCCCGTAGCTATGTACTCTGCTTCAGCTATGGATGTGGCTATTGAATTTTGGTTCTTGCTAAACCAGGAAACCAATCTATTTCAAAGCATTTGACATGTACCTAAAGTACTCTTCCTGTCAACTCTACATCCAGCATAGTCTGAGTTTGAGTAACCAATATGTTTGAATCCACATTCCTTTGGATACCATAAGTTAACTTCCTGGCATCCCTTCAAATATCTTAGGATTCTCTTAGCTGCAGTCGTGTGGCTCTCCTTTAGTGCAGATTGAAATCTTGCACATACACCTACTGCAAAGGTGATGTCTGGCTTCTTAGCTGTTAAGTAGAGTAGTGATCCAATAAGTGCTCTATATCTGGTTTGATCTACAGCCTTGTCATCTGCATCCATGTCCATCTTGACTAATGTGTTCATTGCTATTTTCACATAAGACTTCTCTTCCATACCAAATTTCTTCATTAAATCTATGGTGTATTTTGTTTGACTTATGAAGATTCCATCCTTCAATTGCTCGACTTGAAGTCCTAGGAAGAAAGTCAGCTCTTCCATCACGCTCATCTCAAATTCGCCTTGCATGAGGTTAGAGAACTTATCACACAACTCTTTATTTGTGGATCCAAAAATGATGTCATCCACATATATTTGAACAAGCAGTATACTTTCTCCATCTTGAATTCTGAAGAGTGTTCTATCCACTTTGCCTTTGGTGAATCCATTGTCAGTTAGGAATTGAGAAAATGTATCATACCAAGCTCTTGGTGCTTGTTTTAGCTTTCTTGAGCTTGTACACCTTATCTCCAATAGTCTTCTGCTCAAAACCTGGAGGTTGTTCAACATAGACTTCTTCCTCTAGCAGTCTATTTAGAAATGCACTCTTCACATCCATTTGATACACAGTGAAGTTTTTGTGTGCAGCATAGGCAAGAAACATTCTTATTGCTTCCAATCTTGCAACAGGAGCAAAGGTTTCATCAAAATCTATACCCTTTTTTGGCAATACCCTTTCGCTACCAATCTTGCTTTGTTTCTCACCACAGATCCTTCCTCATTCATCTTGTTTCTGAAAACCCATTTTGTGCCAATAACATTTTGATGGGTTGGTCTCTGCACCAATTCCCATACATTGTTTCTTTCAAATTGATTCAGGTCTTCTTGTATGGCTAGAATCTAATGTGTGTCATCGAATGCTTGAGACACATCTTTTGGCTCTATTTGGGAAATAAAGCAAGTAAACATTGCTTCATGTTGTGCTCTGGATCTGGTTCTTATGCCATCTCTAACATCTCCAATAACTAACTCTGGTGGATGGTCTCTCAGCCATCTCACATCAGGTTGGAGCAAGTTAGTTGGATTCAGTCATCTCGCAGCTAAGTTGTCTTAAACAGCTCTTTCATCTTCATTCAGCTGTAGACATTCCAGTTGTCTTTAAGATTCAGCTATATCATCTTCATCTTGGTTAATTGCTCTACTTCAGCTTCAACATAAGGACTCTTCTGCATAGTTGGTTGATTCATCTTGTCAGCTAACTCTTCAATGTCTTCTCCATTCACATTGGTTTCATCAAAAACCACATGGATATACTCTTTTGTGACCATAGTTCTCTTGTTCAGACTCTATAAGCTTTGCTCTCAGCTGAGTATCCCAAAAAGATACCTTCATCAGCTTTAGCATCAAAAGCCTTCAAATTATCCTTGCCATTGTTATGGATGAAGCATTTACATCCAAATATCCTGAAGTACCCAACATTTGGCTTTCTCCCTGTCCAAATCTCATAGGGAGTCTTGGTTAATTGTCTGTTAATGATGCATCTATTTTGAGTATAGCATGATGTGTTAATGCTTCAGCCCAAAATCTCTTAGGCAATCCAGCTTCACTAACATGGTCCTTGCAGCTTCTTTTAGAGTTTTGTTCCTTCTTTCAGCTACTCCATTCTGCTGTGGAGTTCTTGCTGCAGATAACTCATGAGCAATACCATTTTCGACACAATACTGAGTGATTATCCCATTGACAAACTCAGTTCCTCTATCAGACCTTATTTTTATAATGGTTTGGCTTTTTTCATTTTGAACTCTTTTCATCAGCTGAGGTAACTTGTGCAAAGTTTCCTTCTTTTTGCACATGAATATTGTCCATGCATATCTTGAATAATAATCTACCACCACTAAGGTATATTTTTTTCCACTTATGCTGGCTGGTTCAACTGGACCAAATAGATCAATATGCAACAGATGTAATATCCTTGTTGAAGAAGGACTTGGCTTATCTTGAATGAAGATTTTATTTGCTTTCCCATCTGGCATGCATCACATACACTTTCTTTCTTATACACTGAGTCTGGCAATCCTTCTACAAGATGACTTCTTGCAAGCTTGTTGATTGTCTTGAAGTGATATCTGACTTGTAGGTCCCAAGGGGTGTGAGTAAGGTTTAGAAGGGGGTTTGAATAAACCTTACCAACTTTTCGAATTTAGTCCTTTTAAATTAGTTCAGAGTTAATTTCACAACTATGTCCTTGATGGATGACTAAGTTAGTTAACAAAGACTGATTAGCCACTCAAAGGACTCGACTGAGTTGTTGATAGAATAACTCAGTTGTTTAGTCTAATACTTAACTTGGCTGAGATGAAATTTTCAGCGGAAGACTTAACACCCTTGAATTTGATTTAAGTTTATTTTAACACTTGGTTTTAGCACTTTGTTAATTATCGGTTGGATAGCAAATTATCATATGATATAAAATAATATGCGTAAATTAAATCTTTGAAATATAAATGACACAATAATTTTTATAGAGGTTCAAAGATATGGTAATTCTTCTAATCCTCTCTTCTCCAACTCTGCGCAGAATCCACTAAGTATTGATCGAGTACAAAGTGGTTATCACCCGATACAAGTCTTGATCACACACGGTGACTTGATCCTTTGGGACTCGGTCTGGAGATGTCTTGGTTACATGGTGGCTTCTCGTCCGACTCAACTTCTTCACGGGCGGATGCCTTGCTACTTCACTCACTTGCTCAAGCTTCTTGGATTTGATCACGAAGCCCTCCAATAACTTGAGACGGGTTCGACCTTGAACCTTTCTCTGATCCTCCTTGGAATGTAGACCCTTTTGATTCTTCAAAAGTTTCTCTCTTTGATTTGAAGTTATCTTTCCTTCACAGCTTGGTGTTGGATTGATTTCCTTCGAAATTTAGGCTTGAGGATTTGCTTGAATAACTTGAGAATATTTTGCAGGTTACAGTTCGAATAATAGCTTGAATGTTCGTGGTTCAGGTCATCAAGGTTGCCTTTTCTCAAAGTGATTCCTCAGCCTTTTATAGTGAACTTTCAAAAATCTGCCCGTTGAAGAGATAGGCTGATTTTCAAAACTCACTTGTGTTCGTTGGCTTATCTTATTGCAGTCCTTGATATTAACATTTCCTCGTATTAAATAAGCATTTAGCTTTTCAGAGTCTGACACAAGGTGCAGTGCTTCCCATTAGTTTATTCCATTTGCACGCTTCTGGGACTGAGCACTTTAAAACATGGCAGCATGGAAGTATTACTTGTTTAGGTAATATTCTTGACTTCTGTGCAACGGATTCTTTTCAGTTAACTCCTCTTTGCAGTTGCCTTTTCCCCATGTGACTTGAGTCTGCTCCAATGATTGAATGACTCATCAGTCACTTCAACTTGACTTGGCTTCTTGAGTTGACTTGACTGACACTTCACACAACTGTATCTTAGCTGATACTCCTTCAGTCGTGTTCTTGACTTCCCCTCCTTGCCATACTCAGTTGTTCCACAGTGGAGTCTTCATTTTAGTCTTCAGTTGACTTCTTGTATTTCCAGGCATAACTGACTTGACTCAGCTCGTACAGCCCTATCTATTACAATACAAATTACAAGGAACATGGGGTGCCAACTTTCTAGTCTAAGTTTTACATGGCATTCATCAAAATTTAATAAATAAATTTCCCAACAATTTCCACCTCTTTGATGATGCCAAAACTTATAACATACATACAAAGTGTAAATAGCAATGATACATACAGACAATGTAGAAACAGAGAATGTATGTGTGGAATTGATCTTTTTACTGATCATAACATTCTTGTCCTTTACACAGTTGTTTACAAAGTGTATCAGAGCAACATGGTATTCTATATCTAAGCAGGAATATAGAAATTACACAACTTTTATTCATCGTACAGAAGACTTACATATATATGTATTTACAATAGTAAAATACATGAAGGGGTGGACAGCAACACTTCATCTCCTTCGTTGCCTCTTTCTTTCTTCTTCAGCTCTATCGTCCTCTGGTCTCTTTTTCTTATTTTCTTCTTCAGTTGCCTTCTTTTTCTCGTAGGCTCTTCTAGCAGCTTTGTCTTTTCTCTTTCTTTCTTGTCTTCGTTGACTCTCTTCCCACAACTGATCTTGTCTCTTATTTTCTTCTTCAATCCTTTCTACATATTCAGCATTCTTCCTAGCTACTTCCATGTTGGCTACTACGTCATATCCAGCCCAATAGATCCCTCCTTTCTTTCCTGGATCTATGTATTAGATGTTTTTGGGTAGAGGTCTAGGTCTGAAACCTCTTCCTCCACCTCTTCTTCCTCTTCCTCTGGGCGTGTATTGTACTGGGGCCTTCTTCTTTCCAGCAGAGTGGCCAACAGAGTGACTGCTAGTAGTCTGCTGCCTGTCAGCTTCTTCGCACAGCTTGAGGTCTTTTTCCCAATACAAGTCCCAGGTTTGGGCCATGGACATGCCTTCGAAGTATCCTTCGGATTCGAGCGTTTTGAATTCATCAACTGATCTAGGCTCGTTTTCGACATCTAAAATAGCATCAGTGTCTCTTCCGGCCGGAATCCCGCCGTATTGTTTCAATATGTCCATCGCACGGGCATCCATTTTTCTTTCGACCTCCTTCATCTCTGCTTCTATGATTTTTATCTTCCCAGACATAGGCGCAGCTGAGTGTTGGAACGACAGAGTTACTGGAAGTTTGCTAATTATGTCAGCTGCGACAAGTCCTTGTTGAGGGGTTCTAGAAACCATTAGAGTCATATCCTTTGAACCTTCCCCCTCAATTGCTTTTCCCTTTTCTTTCTTCTTCTCTTCAGCTGTTTTCTTCTTCTTCTCAACAGCTGCGTCCTTTTCTTTCTCAGTTGTTGACCCTTTTTCTTTCTCCACAGCTGACCCTTTCAACGTCTTTAGGTATTCCTCTTCCCCCTTTTTGGCATCATCAAAGGAGAGAGGAACCCCTGGAAACATGCCAGCAAGCATGAAGTCTAGGTGGCTGATTGCTGAGTTTTGCTTGGATTCTGCTGCAGAGTATGTTGTTCGAAATTCTGAGTGGGTGGCTTTTGATTCGGCTGCCACCAGCTTCATTTTAGCCATAAGAAGGCTGAACTTTTCATTCATATTCTCCTCTATGCGCAGAAGTTCTTTTCGATGAAATTCTCGCAGCAGTTCCATTTTAGTGGTATGAGAGGCATGCATCCTATCAATATTTTCTTGCATCCTCGTCTTCATGTCAGCATTATCAGCGCTCCAGACCGGCATTTTATTGTACAATGCCTTAAAGTATCGAACCTATTCAAGCCGCATTGTACTCTGCTGCTGACACCATTCCCTTATCCGTATCACAATCCCTCTTAAATCTGCTGTGAGGGTGGCATCTCTATTGTCCAATCGCATATCAAGTGAAGCTTGGTGTCGTTCAATCTTTTCAATCTCACCGAGTATTGTCTTGAATACCTCACGTACCTCAGCAGTCACCTCGGTTTTAGCTGGCGGCCAAGCAACATCAAAATCAAAATCTATGGGGACAATGGAGTCAGTGGGAATGACTGGATCTGGTCGAACGTTAAAACGACGCTGTTCACGGGTTGTTTCTTCTTCAAGGTCGGGCAGCTCAATCTGGGAAGGAAAAGTTTGTTCAAATGCATCATCACGCACATATGGAATTGAGGATTCAGTTGTTCGTGCTTGTGATGATTCAGGTTGAGTCGAGACTGCGGCAGCTTTGGGAGCCTATGCAGATGACTCGGTCTCAGCTGGGCCTTAGTGAGATGATTGGCCAGCTGACTGAGCCTCAGCTGTCTTAACAGTGTCTTTAGCCTCAGTGGTTTCTGCTAAATGAATTTGCTTGTCCTCAGCTGCACCATCAGCGTCATCGGATGAGGATGAGTCTTGAAGGCTAGGCTCATCATCAAAATTGAACTTTTGATGAGCAGCCTTGAATTCCGGCTTACTCGTACTTGGTAGAGCGTCCTCAGCTAAGTCTTTGTGATGTTCAGTTGGAGTAGACTCAGCTTCATCTGCAGATCCCAGGAAAGTTGTATCAGGATCATCCTGGGAGTCATGAAGAGCACTGATTTCCTTCTCTGAATCAGCAATTATGGTCTGAGGAATGCCCTTATTGCCTTGATTTTTACCTAGGGAAGTCTCAACCTCCCGTAGGCCTTCATTACCTCATGCAGTCTCAACTGCAGTGGGGCCTTGTACAATCCCTTCAACAGGCGCAGCTGTCTTAGGGTCTTCTGCAGTGGTATCCATAGGAGTCTCAACTCCGTGGATTGCACTTTCATTGCCTAGAGTGTTAACTCCCGGGGCAGATCCATCCTGTGCCTCGACTGCATCAGCAGCGTCCTCAGCCTGCAGAGTAGTTGGCACTCCAGCTGAGACAGACTTAATTGTCCGAGCTTCTTTAGTGACAACTTGATGTGTTTCTTTTTCTTGTTCCTTCTCCACTTCGCCTCTTAGATTCATGGTGGAGTCATCTGCAGCATCCTCCGTCCTAGCTTCAGTGGAGGGAGTTTCCCCCTCAGCTGGCACACTAGCTGAGTGACTTGTGATGGGGTCACTCTTCTCCAGACTCCCGGCTGTGTCCTTTGAGTGTTCAGCCGTGGGGGCAGGTGGTAAGACACCTTTAGCAGGGGTTGGCTCGACTTGGGTCCCCAAGTTCCCAGTTTCATCGCCATGTCCCTTAGATCCGCTTCCGAGTGTGCGGGAAGTGGTTGCAAGCAATAACGGTGGCATCCATCGCACCACTCCCAACGGATCAATCTCCAGCTGAGATCTGGAAGACTCTCCTGGTCCTTCCATCAGCTCTTTCTCATGCAACAGTGTGGATTCCCGCATGGGTTGCTGCATGTCCAACTTTTCTTGTGCAGCAATGGGGTCCAAGTCCTCATCACTGTCTGAGAGTATGTCTAGATGAGGATGAGTATGGTCAGTGGTTCCAGTGAGAGGACAAATGATAGTCTTCTCACAAGCTTCAGCTTCCTCTGCTAATCTCTCCTTCTCTTTTTCCTTGAATATCTGCAGGATACCTAGGCAGTTCTCTTCATCAAGTTCCTGGACCAATGTGGTCAATCCGAGGAAGTTCATCAATTCCTCTTCTTCCTCGATGAATTCAGGGTGTGTGAACTGCTCCCTTGATCGACTAAGCTTCCATTTCCTCCATTCTCTCAGACGATTTTGGATGTCTGGATATGATGGAGAGAGCATGATCACATCATCTTCATCATCTTCTCCTTGTTGCCCTTCCTTTTCAGGAATAGAAGGTAACATACTCTGATGCTTAACTCCTTCAAAAAGATCGGGGCGTGGGAGAGTGGAGACACGATCACAATGAGGGATTATGTTGTCTTCGCCGCTTTTTGTTCTCGCTTGTTATATCCACACTGGTCTTCAATTTGCCTCTGATCGGCTCACGGGGCCGGACTTGGTTGTGTCATCAATAACTTCGGAGATTGTACTTCTCCAAAGAATCTCGAGAGATCTTTTCCGGTGAGTTGCGGGACTCACTGCCTCTTCTCAAGTTGTAACGCTTGATGAGTCTTCTCCTTTTGGTCCTTACCAGAGGAATTTCTGGTTTGGATATGGTTTCCTTAGATTCCTGGGAGGCGGGGGCCGGTGCATCCTTCTTTATCTGAGGAGCGCCTTTCTTAAGCGGTCCTCTTTTTCTTGATGGCCGGAGAAGGTATTTGTGTTCCTTCTCTACCTCGGTGCGAGGGGGGAGACACGCTGCAGGGGGGTGACTCGGTTGCGGGGGCAAGTGCGATTTTCTTCTTTTTGGGACACGGTGGCTTTTCGCAGTGCGTGGCGCTTTCTTCTTCTGGAGAGGGGAAGAATAGATTGTTTCGGGATCAACTGATACCCCCTCACTGGTGTCCGCCCTCTTGGCGTAAGCTCTCTTCTGGGCTCTTGAGAGATTTGATCGGAACATTTTCTTGTTGTCATGGAATGCCTTTCCATGTCGGAGTGGAACACCCTTCACTTCCATCAACCGGCCAACTACAAGGCCATAACCCAAGGATCCTCCGAATGATCCATCGTCCTTGAAGGACTTGTTTCCAACATTCTGGCAGAGTCTGCTGTATACAAACTCAGCCCAGTTTACCTTCTTATCCACCATGATCGCAGCCATGACGATCAGCTTGGTTTTGATAGGCGATTAAAGCTTCCAAATTTTATATCTACACATTTGGCTACGATATCCAGCAGCTTATGGTAATTTTCCTTCAGCAGCTTCTTATCAGTTGTGTAAACCACCTTCGCGAAGACACATTCGTGTCCGCCACTTCCTTCCATGCAAGACCAAGTTTACATCAGCCTCAAATATCTCCAGACTTCTTCCCGACGACAAGAAACAATGCTCCGCTAGATCTTCAGCAGTGATGGTGAAGTCCTTTCCATGAACAGAGGATTTGATGCCTTCGTCATGAACCTCAGCGGTCACGTAGAAGAGCCTACGAGAAGGGTTTCAATCTAGATTTCTCGATTTTGTCGGCTATCTACTTCACAAGGGTTTCATCAGAACCCTGTTTAACCATCCCTTCGAAATCCACGGTAGAACCAATGTGGATTTGCTTCCCTAGCTTGGTGAAATCGTAGGTTGATGCCATTTCTCTGAGTTTTTAACGGACGAACTTGCTCTGAAGATTTGGTAGGGTTTTGAGAGAAAAAAGCTTTCTTTGCTTTTGGAGAGATGAACAGTTTTGAGTAATGTGAGAGAGAAACTGAACAAAATGGTATATATGGGTTATGAAAGGACGTGCTTTTGGTTTTTGAAATTTGATCAAGATCGACAGCTCAGATTTAGCACGCCGATTAGCATTTAATTGCTCGCATTTAATGCGGCAGCATTTATATCAAATCATAGGCTTTGTCGTGCAGCTTTTGACTATACCAGTCATTATTACGTTGACGTCATCCTTAAAAACATTCCCGCTTATTAAAAACAACTGCGTTTTTGTCACTTAGCTCATAAATGATTCAGCTTACTCCTTAGCTGACTCAACTTTTCTTCTCTCTATTCATGTAGTGACTCATTTGTCGGTCGCCTAACTCGTCTGGTGACTTTCCGATATGGCTGATTCACTTAGCTGATTCACACGTTCTGCTCTATTTTCATCTTTTCATTTTTCATCTCTTCTCCTTGAGTCTTCTGAGTATCAACTCAGCTCAATTAACCCTAGCTCATGCTTAAGTTCTTCAAATCTTGATTCACACAATGGCTTTGTGAATATGTCAGCTAGCTGTTTGTCAGTTGAGATGTATTCCAAGGTGATGTCTTTCTTTTCAATGTGATCTCTTATGAAATGATATCTGACATCAATGTGCTTTGTTCTTGAATGCAACACAGGATTTTGAGTGATTGCAATAGCACTTGTGTTATCACACATAATTGGAATCTCTTTTTCTTCAATTTCATAATCTCTCAGTTGTTGTCTCATCCATAAGATTTGGGCACAACAGCTGCCCGCAGCTATGTACTCAACTTCAGCTGTAGATGTGACTATTGAATTCTGCTTCTTGCTAAACTAGGAAACCAATCTGTTTCCAAGCATTTGACATGTACCTGAAGTACTCTTCCTGTCAACTCTACATCCAGCATAGTCTGAGTTTGAGTAACCAATTAGCTTGAATCCTCCTTCCTTTGGATACCAAAGACCAACTTCTTGGCATCCCTTCAAATATCTTAGGATTTTCTTAGTTGCAGTCATATGGCTTTCTTTTGGAGCAGATTGGAATCTTGCACATACACCTATAGCAAAGGTGATGCCTGGTCTACTTGCTGTGAGATAGAGCAGTGATCCAATAAGTGCTCTGTATCTGGTTTGATCCACAGGCTTGCCATCTGCATCCATGTCCATTTTGACTGATGTATTCATTGGTATCTTTACAGAAGACTTCTCTTCCATACCAAATTTCTTCATTAAATCTTTGGTATACTTTGTCTGACTTATGAAGGTTCCATCTTTCAGCTGTTTGACTTGAAGTCCTAGAAAAATGCCAGCTCTCCCATCATACTCATCTCAAATATACCTTGCATGAGGTTTGAGAACTTATCACATAGCTCCTTGTTTGTGGATCCAAAAATAATGTCATCCACATATATTTGAACAAGCAGTATACTCTCTCCATCTTGAATTCTGAAGAATGTTCTGTCCACTTTGCCTTTGGTAAATCCATTATCTGTCAGAAATTGAGATAATGTATCATGCCATACTCTAGGTGCCTGTTTCAATCCATATAGAGCTTTCTTGAGCTTGTACACCTTATCTCCAAGAGTCTTCTGCTCAAATCCTGGAGGTTGCTCAACATAGACTTCTTCTTCCAACAATCCATTTAAGAATGCACTTTTCACATCCATTTGATATACAGTGAAGTTCTTGTGTGCAGCATAGACAAGAAACATCATTATTGCTTCTAATCTTGCAACAGGAGCAAATGTTTCATCAAAATCTATTCCTTCTTCTTGGCAATACCCTTTGGCTACCAATCTTGCTTTGTTTCTTACCACAGAACCTTCTACATTCATTTTGTTTCTAAAACCCCATTTTGTGCCAATAACATTTTGATGGGTTGGTCTTTGCACCAATTCCCATACTTTGTTCCTTTCAAACTGATTCAGCTCTTCTTGCATTGCTTGTATCCAATGAGTATCATCCAATGCTTGAGACACATCTTTTGGCTCTATTAGGGAAATAAAACAAGTGAACATTGCTTCTTGTTGAGCTCTGGATCTGGTTTTTACACCATCTCTTACATCTCCAATGACTAGCTCTGGTGGATGGTCTCTCAGCCATCTCACATCTGGTTGGAGTAAGTCAGCTGGATTTAGTCGTCTTGCAGTTGTGTTGTCTTGAGCATCTCTCTCATCATCACTTAGTTGCAAATTTTCCAGCTGTCTTTGAGATTCAGCTATTTCACCTTCATCTTAATTGATTACTCCAGCTTTAGCTTCAACATAGGGACTCTTCTGCATAGTTGGTTGATTCAGCTTGTCAGCTAACTTTTCTATATCTTGTCCATTTATATTGGGTTCATCAAAAACCACATAGATAGACTCTTCTGTGACCATAGTCCTCTTGTTTAGCACTCTATAAGCTTTACTTTCAGCTGAGTATCCCAAAAAGATACCTTCATCAGCTTTCGCATCAAAAGCCTTTAGATTATTCTTGCCATTGTTGTGGATGAAGCATTTACATCCAAATATTCTAAAATATGCGACATTTGGCTTTCTCCCTGTCCAAATCTCATAGGGAGTTTTTGTCAGCTGTCTATTTATCATGCATCTATTTTGAGTATAGCATGCAGTATTGATAGCTTCAGCCCAAAATCTTTTTGGCAATCTAGCTTCAGCTAACATGGTTCTTGCAGCTTCCTTGAGAGTTTTGTTTCTTCTTTCTGCTACTCCATTCTGCAGTAGAGTCCTTTCTGAGATAATTCATGAGCTATACCATTTTCAATACAGTACTGAGTTATTATTCCATTGACAAACTCAGTTCCTCTATCAGATCTTATCTTAATAATGGTTTAACTCATCTCATTTTGAACTCTTTTCATCAGTTGAGGTAACTTCTGGAAAGTTTCCTTCTTTTTACACATGAAGATTGTCCATGTATATCTTGAATAATCGTCCACCACTACTAGAGTGTATTTCTTCCCACTTATGCTAGTCGGCTCAATCTGGACCAAATAGATCCATATGCAAGATGCAATATCCTTGTTGAAGATGGACTTGACTTCTCTTTGAATGATGATTTGATCTGCTTTCCCATCTGGCATGCATCACAAACACTTTCCTTCTTGTACACTGAGTCTGGTAGTCCTTCTACAAGATTACTCCTTGCAAGCTAGTTAATTGTCTTGAAATTCAGATACTCAGTTTCTTGTGCCACAGCCAACTTGATTCGGCTGTACTCTTTGCTAGAAGACAAGTGCTTGGTGTGGCAGTCGACCAATCTACCACATACATGTTCTTCTGTCTGGATCCTTGCAACACTACTTCATTTGGTTCAGTGTCTTTGATTTGGCATACTCCCATATTGAATCCAACATTATAGCCCTTGTCACAGAGTTGACTGATGTTTAACAAGTTGAAGTTGAGGCCTTCAACGTATGCAACATCTGTGATTTCTAATCCATTTTTCTTGATGGATCATGTGCCTCTTATTTCCCCTGGAGCTTCATTCCTCCAAATATGACTTTTGAACCTCTAATCTCCTTGAATTTTTATAGATTTTTCTTGTTTCCTGTCATATGTCTGGAACAGTCACCATCCATGTACCAGGTTCCTTGGCCTTGAACCTGCAATCAAGGAAATTAGTTTTTAGGTACCCATACTTGTCTGGGTCCTGAGGGGTTAGTATCGTAAGATGATCCAACCAACCTATAGTCAAATGATCTGACCTAAGAGGTTGCCATCTATATGTGTCATAATCATAATTCACTTTGGCAAATTGCTTGAGGGCTTTAGGTTCATACAGCTGTCTCTTTTGTCTGTATGCATGTGTGTGTGTTTTAGAAATTGCCTTCTTTGGGTAGTTGTGATATTTCTGAGTGTAGTGCTTGGGTGTGTGCTGATGATAGCTCTTTTGCCTTTCGAATGACCTTTGTTGAGTTCTAGGCCTTTGCCCTTTTGGCATGTATTCCATAGGTCTTTGATGATATTTCACATTATTCCAATCAGTTTGACTTGGGTAGTTTCTACCATTCCCATCATTTGTTCATCTTTGATAGAACTTCTGGGGATTCTGGTAGCTCTGTTTCTTCTTCACATACTACTTTCTGTTTGGAGTTTGCTGAGGAACTCTGCTGGATTTCTTCTCAGCTGTCCTCTTAGCATACTCAATTGGCTATTTTCCTTTTCCTTTATATCCAAGGCCAGTTTGTTTGTGATTGTGCTTTGGAATGAATGTTTGTGCGATATTTGGTGTCTTGGATTTTTGAGATGCTTCATTACTTGCAGATCCTTTTTCCAAGATCACTCTTAGAGTTTGACTATGCACAAAGGAATTGAATCATATGCATGTCTTGTCTCCACATTCTTTTTGGCTCATGATAAGATCATCCAATGATTTAGATGCCTTTGTGAATGAAGCAATCACATTTTTTAGATCATTTTCTCTCTTTTCTATAGCAGCTATCTCTGCTATTAGTTTAGCATTTTCAGCCTTCAGTTCTTTGTTCTCATCAGCTATGTGACTAAGAGTAATCAGCTCCTTAGTCAGTTGTGAGTTTTAACTTTTGAGCTAGTTGTTTTCCTCATTTAACAGTGTGTGAGAGGATTTAATGTGCTCAAAGTCTTTCATCATTTTTCCTAATGAATCATAAAGATCAGTGGGTGATGAGGTGTGTGTGTCACAATCACTATCACTAGAATCTGAGTGAGATGAGTTAGAGTGTACCTCATCTTCTTGGTCAGGTTGATCTTGTTCTTTGGCCATTAGACAGATTAAAGGCTTCTTCTTCAAAGTCACTTGAGTAGTCACTTCACTACTTTCCGAGTCCGCATTTGTATCTTTTGACTTAGTTGGTTTAGCGATCTCGGAACGGCCAACATTGCTCTTTTCTTTTCTTGTCTTCTTTCTCCGAACACTCTTCTTCTTCTTCGTTCCTGTATTTATTGACTACAGGATATGGATCGATCAATAACAAAGTGTCCTGGTTATGCAATTCCAACACAGGTTTTCAACTTTTTGATCAGCTCTCTAATTTCTTGGGTTGTCAGGTCTTTGATATTCGACCTTTTGATACTCAGCTCTCTTTGGTTGCCTATCTTCCCTTAACTTGGAGGGAGCTGAATGTCTTCTGGAGGATTCACCTTTGTTTCTTTTGTAGTTCTTGTTGAAGAACTTGTTGAATCTTTTAACCATCAAGCCAATTTCCTCCTGGTCAATGATTTCTTTAGTCTCAGCTCTCTTCCCTTCCTTGACTATGAGTAGCTGTTTTGGGTACAGCTGTCTCCTCTTGATCTTTTCTTCTCAGTTCGAACTCATAAGCTTTGAGATCTGAGAATAGTTCATGATTGGATGTTTTTGATAGATCCACCGAGTGCCTTAGAGCCATGGTCTTCATTTCCCACTCAGCCGGGAGGCTCCTTAGTATCTTCATACACATCTCCTTCTGTGTGTATTCTTTCCCAAGTGCTGAGAGCTCATTCGTAATTTCAGTGAATCTAGCATCCAGCTGATCCATTGTCTCACCTGCAAGCATTTTAAAATTTTCAAATTTTTGAACAACAACAGATAATTTGTTTTCCTTAATTTGCTCAGATCCTTCACAAATTAAGGTTAGTTTATCCTAGATTTCTTTGGTTATCTTGCAAGATTTGACTTTGTTAAACATGGCTTTGTCCAAAGTCTTGTAAAGTATATCCTTGGCCACATTGTCTAAGTTGTATCTTTTTCTGTCATCATTTGTCCATTCATCTCTTGGTTTTTCAACCATAGCTGGTCTAGGAGGAGCAGTCTCTTCTCCTTCAGCTGTAGCAGCTCTCCTTGCCACTGTGTTCACCTTCATTATTTGCAGTGGCGCATCCTCTATCACTTTCCACATCTCATCATGTAAAGCTGATAGATGAGCCTGCATACGAATTTTCCAGTCATCAAATTCTTCAATGGTGAATATAGGAATGCATGTCAAATTTGCTTCCATGATAATAGCTTTGCTGTTTTAAAAATGGCTTTTGAAAGAACAAGTGTTAACAAAAAAACTTCTTTGAAAGATTGGAGATCTAGTTCAGTAACCAGTGCAGGACGCTCAATGAACCAACCGCTCTGATACCCCTTGTAGGTCCCAAGAGGTGTGAGTAAGGTTTAGAAAGGGGGGTTGAATAAATCTTACCAACTTTTCAAATTTAGTCCTTTTAAATTAGTTCAGAGTTAATTTCACAGCTATGTCCTTGATGGACAGCTAAGTTAGTTAACCAGCAGAGTTAGCCACTCAACAAACTCGACTGAGCTGTTGATAGAATAACTCAGTTGTTTAGTCTAATACTTAACTTGGCTGAGATGAAATTTTCAGCGGAAGACTTAACACCCTTGAATTTGGTTTAAGTTTGTTTTAACACTTGGTTTTAGCACTTTGTTAATTATCAGTTGGATAGCAAATTATCAGCAGATATAAAATGATATGCAGAAATTAAATGCTGAAATGTAAATGACAAAATAATTTTTATAAAGGTTCGAAGATGGGGTAATTCTTCTAATCCTCTCTTCTCCAACTCCTGGAGGAATCCACTAAATATTGATCAGAGTACAAAGTGGTTATCAGCCCAGATACATGTCTTGATCACACGGTGACTTGATCCTTTGGGACTCGATCACCGGAGATGCCTTGGTCACACAGTTGGCTTCTCGTCCGACTCAGCTTCTTCACAGGGCAGCTGCCTTGCTACTTCAGCTCACTTGCTCAAGCTTCTTGGATTTGATCATGAAGCCCTCCAATAACTTGAGACTAGTTCGACCTTGAACCTTTCTACAATCCTCCTTGGAATGTAGACACCTTTTGATTCTTCAAAAGTTTCCTCTTCAACAGTTTGAGGTTGTCTTTCCTTCACAGCTTGGTGTTGGATTGATTTCCTTCGAAATTTAGGCTTGAGGATTTGCTTGAATAACTTGAGAATATTTTGCAGGTTACAGTTTGAATAATAGCTTGAATGTCCGTGGTTCAGGTCATCAAGGTTGCCTTTTCTCAAAGTGATTCCTCAGCCTTTTATAGTGAACTTTCAAAAATCTGCCCGTTGAAGAGATAGGCAGATTTTCAAAACTCATTTGTGTTCGTTGGCTTGTCTTGTTGCAATCGTTCATATTGACATTTCCTCGCAGGGCGGCGGCCACCGAAAGACTTCAAGAGTAGATGAGGATTGAACAAGTAACGGTGGGACCAAATATCCAGTTTGGGCTGCAAAATAGGAGAGGCTTTGTGATTCCACATAGCGATGCCCTTGTAATTACTGCAACTATTGTGAACTATGATGTGCAGAGGGTGTTCGTGGATATAGGTAGTTCAGCTGATATACTTTTTTATGAATGCTATAAACAAATGGACTTGCAAGTGGAATTGGAAATGGTGGATACTTCCCTGGTTGGCTTTGTGGGAGGGACTATTCAACCATTGGGAATGGTTACTTTACCCGTGTCCTTGGGTAAAGAGTCATTCAGGAAGGCTAGGATGGTGAGATTTTTGGTAGTGGATGCCCCTTCGTCATACAATGTGATGATTGGGAGACCGTCTCTGAACACGTTTCAAGCTGTTGTCTCAGTGTATCACTTAAAGATGAAATTCCCAGTGGATGATCAGGTGGGAGAAGTAGAGAGAGATAAGCACATGGCATGGAGGTTGTATGTGGAGATCCTTCAAATGGCCGAAAGGGGAGAAGCTCACGATGATGGAAAGGGGAAAAAGAAAATTATTAAGCAAGATGAGGACCCGCGGAACATGTACAGCCGAATGAGGAGTTGATGTGGGTGGATTTGGTACCAGGAGAGTCGGGTAAGGCCACAAAGATAGGGAAAAACTTGGCAAAAGATCTTAAAGAAAAGTTGGTGGAGTTCTTAAGAAACAATGTCGATATATTTGCTTGGTCTGCTAGCGATCTAGTGGGGATAGATCCGAGCATTGCTGAACATAGATTCAATGTAAACCCTTCATACAAGCCAGTAATGCAAAAGAAGAGGAACTTTGGTCCAAAGAAGGACGCGATTATTCGAGCGGAGGTACAGAAGTTGCTAAGTGTAGGACATATTAGGGAAATCCAGTTTCCCGAGTGGTTATCTAACACTGTCTTGGTTCCTAAGACCCAAGACGATTGGAGGATGTATATAAACTTTAGGGATTTGAATAGAGTGTGCCCTAAAGACTATTACCCACTCCCGAGAATAGACCAGTTGGTTGACTCTACCTCGGGATGCGAGATGCTTAGTATGATGGATGCCTCTCAAGGCTACCACCAGATCCGGTTGGCAGAAGAGGACCAAAAGAGGGTGAGCTTCACCACCTCTTTTGGTACCTATTGCGTGGTGATGCCCTTTGGTTTAAAAAATATGGGGGCAACGTACCAAAGATTGGTGGACAAGATGTTTAGTGACTAAATCGGGAGGAATATGGAAGTCTATGTTGATGACATATTGGTTAAGAGTGCGAAGGTCGTGGACCATGTAAAAGACCTGGTAGAAACATTTGATATGCTGAGGAAATACAAGATGAAACTTAATCCCAAGAAATATGCTTTCGGGGTGAGATCGGGAAAATTTTTGGAATACATGGTAACAGAAAAAGGAATTGAAGCTAATCCGGAGAAAGTAAGGGCCATACGGGAGATGGCCGAGCCCAAAGATGAAAAGGATGTACAGAGTTTGACGGGGAGGATAGCTGCTCTCAACCGATTTATCTCGAGGTCGGCAGAGAGGAGTTTGTCTTTCTTTAAAGTGTTAAGGAAGGCTAAAAGATTTGTTTGGGATGAAGAATGTCAGAAAGCGTTTAAGGAGCTGAAGGATTACTTGGCCGAACTGTCAGTATTGACTAAGATTGACCTGGGGTACCGTTGTATCTCTATATTTCGGTAGGAGAGCAGGGGGAAGTACGGTATTAATAAGAGAGGAAAACTTGGTGCAAATGCCAGTATATTATGTGAGCAAGATATTAAGGAAGGCAGAGGTGAAATACGCAGAGATTGATAAGGCCAGCTTGGCCTTGATGATAATAGCTCAGAGATTAAGGCCATATTTTCTGTCACACAAAGTGATTGTGCATACAAACTTACCACTGAAGGCTGTGATGAGTAAACCCGAGGTGTCGGGAAGGTTGGTGAAGTGGGCTATTGAATTGAACGAGTATGATATAGAGTTTCAGAGCCGAACTACCATTAAGGCTCAGGCCTTAGCGGATTTCGTGCAGGAATTAACGAAGATTTGTGCCCGAGGATGGAACATGTATACTATTTGTGGACGGATCCGTGGACAGTATGGGATGTGAAGTAGGTATTGTATTGATCAGTCCCGAGGGGGTGGAGAGTAGTTTCGCTGTGAGGTTGGATTTCAAACTGTCAAATAATGAAGCAGAGTACGAGGCCTTTTTGCGAGGAATCAATATGGCAATAAGTATGGGAGCATCTAAGGTACTCATACATATAGATTCCCAAATGGTGTACAAGCAGATAAGAGGGGAGTTCGAGATTCGGGAAGAAAGGATGAAAAATTATGTGGATAAATATAAGATCCTTGAAAAGAAACTGAAAGAGATTGAGGTCTGCCATATACCGAGAGAGGAAAATGCGAAGGCTATTTTTTATCTAAAATTGTAAGTTCGGTTGCGGGTGGTTACGACAAAAACATTTCTCTATTGGTAGATCGGGATACGGTTCTGAGTTTGGAGATAGGAGAAATAGAGGAAAATGAAAATTGGAGAATTCCAATCCTAGCATATCTAAAAGAGGGGATGTTGCCAAAAGATAGAAAGGAAGTAGCTCGGGTAAAAATACGGGCGACTCATTTTTGTATCTTGGGGGAATTGCTATACAAAAAGGGGTTTAGTGTGCCGCTTTTGAGATGCGTAAGTTACAAGGAAGGAGAGTATGTTCTGAAGGAGATACATGAGGGATGTTGTGGAAATCACATGGGAGCCAGGACTTTGTCGAATAAAGTGCTAAGGGCAGGATATTTCTGGCCGAGCTTAAGAAAAGATGCAGAACTGATGGTGAAGCGATGTGGAAAGTGTCAAGTCCATGCGCCTTTCATGCATAGGCCAACTGAGGAACTCATGACCATGAGCTCGGCCTGCCCATTTTCTAGGTGGGGAATTGATATTGTAGGGCCTTTCCCTCAGGCCGGACAAAGAAAAATTTTGATAGTCACGATAGATTATTTTAGCAAATGGGTGGAGGCTGAACCATTGGCTAAAATAACCGAGAATGCTGTTATGAGTTTATTTGGTAGCATATGGCTAAAATAACCGAGGATGCTGTTATGAGTTTATTTGGTAGCATATAGTGTGTAGGTTCGGGATACCCCGGTTGATTGTTTCAGATAATGGCACGCAATTTAACGGAGCGGGAATTTGGGAATGGTGTAAGAAAATGAAGATTAAACAAAATTTCACCTCAGTGGCCCATCCACAGGCGAATGGGCAGGTGAAGGTTACGAACAGAATTTTGGTGCAAGGACTGAAGGCTAGGCTAGAGAAGTCCGGAGGGCCTTGGATCAAATAATTGAGCTCGGTACTATGGGCATATAGAACGAATCCAAAAGAGGCAACAGGCGAGACACTTTTTAGTTTGGTGTAATGGATGCAGTCATACCAGCTGAGATCAGGATGGAAACCCACCGTATTCAAAATTTTGAAGAAGATCAAAACGAACTGAGAACTCAAGAGGCTTTGGATATGATCAATGAAAAACGAGAGATGGCATTTTTACGAATGGAACGAGCAAGGAGCCGAGTCCGAGCTAGTTACAATAGCAAAGTGAACAAGAGGAGTTTCCAACTGGGGGACTTGGTGTTGAGGAAGGCAGATGCAACAAAAAATCGAGAAAAGTGGAAGCTAATTGGTAGGGACCTCTCAGAGTAACTGCAATACTGTCAGGGGGTGCTTATGAGCTGGAGGAGTTAGATGGAAAGAAATTACCCCTAGCATGGAACATTGGTAACTTGAAGAAGTACTACTCTTAAGAAAAAAGAAGTTCGATAGTAGATCCATGATATCTACGAAAGTTTTGATTTTTATCTCGATGTATTGAGGAAAAGAATGAATGAAAGAGCTTGCGCTTTATCGATCAAAATCGTGTGAATATAGCATAATTTCGATTAAGCATACCCATGAACCAAAGGCAATGAATAAATACCGAGCTGAAGTGTTTAAAAGGGTGGATACCCATGAGCTAAAACCAAGTAATTCTGGCGTGATCATGGAAATGTTCGAGAGCTAGAATCCTTGGGGGGTGGACACCCATAAGCTAAGCGGGATGCTTAGGAAACTTTATCCAAGTATTTTTAGCTTTGTCTCCGAAGTGACTTGAAGCTAAAAGTAACTGCAACTCAGCTCGAGCTTCGAAAAAATTGAAAATTTGGCCAAGTATTTTTAGTTTTGTCCCCGAAGTGACTTGAAGCTAAAAATACCTGCAACTCAGCTCGAGCTTCGAAAAATTGAAAATTTATCCAAGTATTTTTAGCTTTGTCCCCGAAGTGACTTGAAGCTAAAAATACATACAGCTCAGCTCGAGCTTCGAAAAATTAAAAATTTATCCAAGTATTTTTAGTTTTATCCCTGAAGTGACTTGAAGCTAAAAATACCTACAGCTCAGCTCGAGCTTCGAAAAATTGAAAATTTATCCAAGTATTTTTAGCTTTGTCCCCGAAGTGTCTTGAAGTTAAAAATACTGCGGACTCACCGAGCTTGAAAAATTGAAAATTTATCCAAGTATTTTTAGCTTTGTCCCGAAGTGACTTGAAGCTAAAAATACCAGAACTCACCGAGCTTGAAAAATTGAAAATTTATCCAAGTATTTTTAGCTTTGTCCCCGATGTGACTTGAAGCTAAAAATACTGCACTCGCCTAGAGCTTCGAAAAATTGAAAATTTATCCAAGTATTTTTAGCTTTGTCCCCGAAGTGACTTGAAGCTAAAAATACCTGCAGCTTAGCTCGAGCTTCGAAAAATTGAAAACTAAAAACAGCAAAGGAACAAGAGCTGAGTACATAGATTCAAAAGACATAACTACAATTACATAAGCTAAGATGGGGGGTATCCTTAATGTCGTAGTCTGCTACGGTCAGGGAAGCCTCCTCGAGAACCTCCAAAGTTGTGGTGTCTCCGGTAACAATTGCCCTAGAAGCATCTCTTGAGCTCGGGGGAGGATCTAAGGTGGCCGAGGAAGAAGTTCGGTCGGCTTCTAACTGAGAAAGTATATGATGGAGGAAGTCAACAGGGGAGCTCAGATTAACTCGATTGGCTTCAGCAGAGGGAATATAGCCTTCGGGATCAGTGGCAAAGGTTAAATCCTTGTCCCGATCGAATTTCTCGGTAAAGCCTTTCTCCCGACCTTGGGCTTCAGCCTGATCAAAGGCCAAATGGAAGTATTGGAGAGCTCCGTCAGAAAGGACGTCGAGGAACTCTTCAGTGCTTAGAAAGCTCTATTTGGCCACCTCCCGAGTCTTTTGGACCAAATTACAGCACTCTGGTGATTGAAGAAAATTCTGAATACTGGCCCGAGTTCCCTCTTCTCGAGCTTCAGCTACTTGTTGAGCATATTGAAGTTGAAACTTCTCAAGCTCGGCCTTGAGAGCACTTATCTCTTCATCCTTTTGGTCAGGGTAGCTTGGTGCTGCTCAAGCTCGGTTTTGCTTTTCTCCAAGATTTTGAGCATCTTGGCATCTCTCTCTTTGAGCTTGGCCAATTGTAGCTGGAGGTCATTGCGCTCGTTAACCAGTTCGGGATCCGCAAAGCCCACGCGACCTCGGGCAATTATCTCTGAGAGGCGGAGCAAGGCCTGTAAGATAAGAAAAAAAAACGAACATAAGTGGAAGTAGGAGATAGTGGAACAGGAAAAATGAGAAGAAGAAGTATTTACCTTGGAAAAGTCCAAGCTGAAGTTGTCCACTAGTTCGGAAGCAGAGGCTTGCTGCAAGGGACGACATTCCCGAGCTGGGCAGAGGCCTTGTAAGAACTCGGCAGCCGTTCGAGGATTGTAATTCTCCAAGATTGGAGATTGAAGAAAGAAGGTTTGGTTGGGAGTAGTGATGTCTCCCGAACTGCTTACGGTTTTAGACTTCTTCTGGGAGGAGTCCAAGGCAGAAGGCTGCCATTTTTTCGGAATCAGGTTACAACTCGGATCTATGAGCTCCTTTATGACATCCCGAGCTGAGTCGGGATGAATGGTCCTGGGGGATTTTGGGGCCTGATGCTCGGAAGGTTGAGCGGAAGTGGTTGAAGAATGAGGAGGCTGGATGGATTGAGGATTGGAGGAGGTTCCCTGGGGAGGAGCTCGGCTCATGGAAACATTCCTTTTCCGAGCTACCTCCTTCTCGGCAAGTCTCTTGTTCATGATGATGGCTGTAGAAAAAAGTAATAAGCGTTAGTGAAATAAAAAGAAAATGAAATAAAGACAGAAAATAAGTACTAGCAAAGATTAATACCGAGGTCATCCTCTAGCTTGGCAAGAGTATGGCTTAGATTGAAATGCCATAATAGGGTAGGGCAAAAGCAAAGTCGGGAAAGATCGTACTCTTGTTTATTCAACTGATCTATGAGAACTTGAAGATCGGGATCTCGCCTCCTAATGTTTACTTTTCTCTGAGGAGGAACTTCCCAAACCCACCAAGTAGGGAAGGGCCATGGTTCGGGAAAAGATAGGAAAAAATAACGATCCTTCCAAAACTTGTTGGAAGTGGGGTATTTCCCGAGGAATCTAGCATCACCTCGGGAGGAAAGATAAAAAAGACCACGAGTAGTAGATACTTTTATTTGAAATAAGGAGTGAAAGAGCTCGGCAGTTGGCTCGATTTCGAGAAATTTAGTGACCATGACAAAACCAGTCATTAGTCGAAAGGAGTTAGGGGAAAATTGGTTTAAAGGAATTTGATAGGGCTGATCAACAAAAACCGAAAACCGCTAAAACCGACCGAATCAAACCGCACCACACCGCAATTGCTTATTTATCGGAAAAACCGCGATTAATATTTTTAATCGAGACCGCACCGCAAAAGATGGTGCAATTACAATTTCAAGTCTCAAACCGCACCAACCGCACCGCAAGTAGAATATTACATATGTGTATATATATATTCGATATATATTATTATATTTCTCTCAATCTATAGTATATTTGTGTATAATTATGAATTGTCATATTTAATTATTTTTATTGGTTTATTGTGAGTATATTAGTCAATTTACTTAATAATTTAATACATCAAGCCTTAATTTATTGTTATAGATGTAAATTGTATAATGAGATTTATTTTGGGAAATTTGTGACATGGAGATTGAAATATTGAAGTTATAGGAGAATTTGAAAAACTTATACTTTTAGAAAAAATAATTTATTATAGCAAAAGTAAAAGTAGTTGAGAATCAGAAGATGATAAAGTTTGAAAATAAAATCAAAAGTTGAGAATCAGGAGTTGAGTTAAGTGAAAAAATTGTAGAGGTGCTTATTTGTTTATAAAAATCAAACTAGGAGAAGATATGCAAATCTAAAGCACCCCTCTCCATGCTTTTAGATTATGATTAAATGAAACAGAAGTAGACACTTGCAAACACTAAAAAGTGATTTTTTAAGCAAAAATATAAGAAACACTTTTTTTAGTGATTGCAAACACTCCATGTATCTATTAGATTCAATTATTATATATTATTGAAGTTGTTATAATATTCAACTTAGACAACAATATATCATTAACTTTTTAGTTATCGAATTGTTAAGTTTTTTTTTTACACATTTTGATTGTTCCATATAATATTCACGTACAATACGTTAAAACCGCAAAACCGCCCGAAACCGACCGAAACCGTTGCAAACCGCATGTTTGTTTTATTCTAAAAAACCGCGACTTAAAATCAAACTCTTGGCCGAACCGCACTTAGCAATTTGGTTTGAAAATATTGAAAAAACCGCCCAAACCGCACCGTGACCACCCCTAGAATTTGATACAGGGCTGAGAGTTCGGTCAGGAGAGGGTGGATAGGGAACCGAAGCCCACCATCAATCTTCCCAGAAAAGAAGGCTAGAAAACCTGGTGGAGGTCGGTTCGGCCTATCATAAAAGCTAGGGAGAGCTAATTTAAAAGTTGGGAGGGATGTTTATGTTTTTATAGAGGTATTTTAAATTCCTAACGAACATAGTTGTTGCATTAAAAGCACTATCTACAGGGGAGGTTGGGATAGTTGGTCTTATTTCGACATTTGAATAACTCATATCAGAAATAGAGCCTGAGCTTGCTCGAAGACTTGAAGAAGAGTCCTCGGTATTTTGAGAAGCAGAAGGAGCTTCGTTTTCAAAAGAAAGCTCTAGGTTGTCAACCCAGGCCACAAAATTGCTTATTTTAGGGTTCGTTGAGGTACCCATAGAAGAGAGATTTAAAGGAGATGACATGATATTATACAAAGTAAGAAAAATAAAGAAAGAAAATAGAGATTGGGGAGAAAAAAATAGGGCCAGGAAAGTACCTAGATAGAAGAAGCGGACCTTAGAAAGGGTGAGGAAGAGAAATTACACGCCGGAATTGAAGCTTGGAATCACCGGAGGAGCGTCAGAGAATTGCCGGAAATCACTTTGGAAGAGAAGTTGCAAAAAGTGGGAAATGGAAATAAAGGGTTCCTTTATATAGAGGGAGCACCTGGCACAAGTACCGAGGACATCTAATCTCAACCGTTGATAATGTGGAAGATCTACGGATGATGATGCGTTGGGTAGAGCAACAGACATCCCATCACTAGGGTAATGATGATAGTTTCACGGATCTCGAAGAGGCGGGAAGTTCAAACGATAGGGCGGGAAAGAGCTCAGGATAAATGACCACGTATATTCAAACGATAGAGCGGGAAAGAGCTCGGCCTACGTGAATAGGGAAGCACTATAACCAAGCTTCTTCTAAGAATGGCTCGGCTATAGTGGGGGGACTGTTGATCCGGCATGAAATAGGCCGAGCTGGCGAGCAAGCCCCCATAGCTGAAGTCCAACTCCAGGCCCATTAAGGATTACTCCTTAAGGCCCAGTTTCTAGAAGCCCTGAGTGCTCGGGATTGATTGGTATGCTCGGTTTATCTCAGTGTGTAACTTAAACTCGTCATATTAGATAAGATTTTGTAACAAATGTCTGACAGATTCTCCTTAACCGTTTCCGAAAAATACGGAAAGCCTAACGGTAAGCCTTATAAATAGTCATCCATCATGTATGGCTAAAGCTAATGCATTTTTACTATTCCATAAGATATTTAAGCTATTCTCTATCTTCTTTGAAGTGATATCTGACTTGAGCGTCGAAGAGGATACGCCGGAAAAACCCTCCGGCCCCCCTTCTTTGCAGGTGCTCGGTGTGAACAGCGGGCTCGGTCGGGTATACGTCGGAGTTCAGTCAGCATTACCATCGGACATTTTCTGGTATTACCAGTACTATATTTTATCACATTATTCATCAATTATTTCACATTCGACCCAACAAAATATACGAGCTCTAATATGATTTTTTTAATAAGTTGGGAATAGTGGTTGGAGGGGATGGAATAACTTTCAAAAAAACTGAAAGATATAGGGTTCGAATCCTGATCTACACACTTACAAAGGGGTAAGTGATACAACTTGAACTACAAGCTCGTGGCACAAACTCTAATATGATTCAAAAGTACTCATTTCTTGTTCATCTTCAATTCACATCAATTTTTAAACTAGGTTCAAATTTATTATTAAAAGTTCAAAGTAACTTTCCATTACCAAAAAATAAATATTAGAAAGGTATAATCAAAATCATCCCTATAACGTATCAAATTGTCACCTGCATGATAATAACCTACATAATAGTCTGAACCCCTATACCTATAGGTTAGTCTTCTGTCAGATAGTTCCTTAGACGGATCCAAATACCCGATTCGCGATCAATCCGTCTATTGACCAGCAGGACCACTAACACCACAACAATAACATTTGTTGGCCGCTGTTATTGCTAATAATTTTTAGGAGGGATACTGTTAGGAAATTTATTGTTTAGATTTTGATGAATGCCATGTAAAACTTAGAATAGGAAGTTGGCACCCCATTTTTTGTTGTAAACTGCATTGTAATAAATAGGCCGCAAGCCGAGTTAAGTCGCCACGCCCAAACATGCAAGAAGACAACCGGAGACTAGAAGGAAGACTTCACGCAAGACAAAGCCGAGTATGGCAAAGAAGAGTAGACGGGAACTCCCATCAAGAAGCGGTGAGATGCGGTGAGTGGAGTATCGGCCAAGTCAACTCAAGAAAAGCCAAGTCTCAAGTTGAAGTGACAAGAGTCATCCATGATTGGAAGTCGACTAAGTCACCTGGGGAAAGCAAGGAAATGCAATCAAGTCGAGATAATGAAAAAGATCCGTTTACGTAAATCAAGAGAATCACCTAAACAAGTAATATCTCCATACTACCTTTCTCGAAGTGCTCACCCGAAGCGTGCAAAAGGAATAAACCAATGGGAAGCACTACACCGTGTCGAACTCGAAAAGGTGAAGAACAATTCATACGAGGAAATGGCAATTCCAAGGACTCGCAACAAGACAAGCCAGCGACCACAAGTGACTTTCAAAAATAAGCCTATCTCTTCAACGGGCAGATTTTTGAAAGATCACTATAAAAGGCTGAGGAATGACTCTGAGAGAAGGAGACCAGAACCACAAACATTCAAGCAATTATTAGAACTGTAACCTGAAATATTCTCAAGTTATTAAACGCTCAATCCTCAAGCCTACGCTATGAAGAACATCAATCCAACACTCACCTGTGAAGGAAAGATAACTTCAATCAGTTGAAGAGGAAAATACTGAAAAATCAAGGGGTCTACATTCCTCTAAGGATTGTAGAAAGGTTCAAGGTCGAACCAAGTCTTGAGCTTTTGGAGGGCTTCGTGATCAAATCCAAAGAGCTTAAGCAAGTTGTTAGGAATTTTATTGTTTAGATTTTGATGAATGCCATTTAAACTTAGAATAGAAAGTTGGCACCCCAATTCTTGCTGTAAAATGTATTGTAGTTAAGTCACTACGCCCTAACATGCAAGAAGACAATCAAGGCTTGAAGGAAAATCACGAGAAAACAATTGAGTAAAGCAAGAAGAGCAGACAGAACTCGATCAAGAAGCGGTGAGATGCAACGGTGAGTGGAACATCAATCAAGTCAACTCAAGAGAAGCCAAGTCTCAAGTCAAGTGATGTAAGAGTCATCCAATGATTGGAAGTTGACTCTAAGTCACCTGGGGAAAGCAAGGAAAAGAAATCAAGTCAAGATAATTGTAAAAGAACCAAGGTACGTAAATCAAGAGATTTACTTAAACAAGTAATATCTCCATACCACCTTTCGGAGTGCTCACCCTAGAAGCGTGCAATTGGAATGAACCAATGGGAAGCACTACACCGTGTCGAACTCGAAAAAGGTGAAACAACAATTCATACGAGGAAACGGCAATTCCAAGAATCGCAAGCCAACGATCGCAAAGTGATTTTCAAAAATAAGCCTATCTCTTCAACGGGCAAATTTTTGAAAGTTCACTATAAAAGGCCGAGGAGTTTGGTTGAGAAAGAGATGTATGAATGACACATACGTGAGATATACAAGCACATTAGAAAATCAAACAATCTCAATCCTTAAGTTTATATTTCAAGTACATCAATCCAACACTTACCCGTGTGAAGGAAAGAGAACTTCAATCGAGTTGAAGAGGAAACTCTTGAAGAAAAGGGGTCTACATTCCAGAAGGATTGTAGAAAGGTTCTAGGTTGAACCAAGTCTTAAGCTTTTGGAGGGATTCGTGATCAAATCCAAAGAGCTTGAGCAAGTGAGTTGTAGTAGCAAGGCAAACGCCACTGTGAAAAAGCCGAGTCGCACGAGAAGTGAGTGATCAAGGCGTCTCCGATCGAGTCCCTAAGGATCAAGTCGGTTGTTGTGATCAAGACTTGTATCTAGACTGTTACCACTTTGTAAACCGATCATTACTTAGTGGATTCCTCCAGGAGTTGGAGAAGAGAGGAGTAGAAGAATTACCCCATCTTCGAACCTCTATAAAAACTTTGTGTCATTTACATTTCATCATTTAAATTCTCGCACTTTTAATTGCTTATATCTCACGATAAATTTGCTATCCATTTGATAATTTACAAGTACTAAATCAAGCTCTAATATTTTGTTTAATCAAACTTAAGGGTGTTAAGTCTTCATTGAAAATAAAACCACAAATTTGAGTTAAATTGTAGCCAACAGTGAGTTACTCCATCAAAATTTCAATTGTTCATTTGAAAGATTAACTCTACCGAGTGACTAATTCGACGTCCATCAAGGACAATTTGTGTAGAATTAACTCAGAGATTTAAAAGGACTAAATCGAAAATTTGGTAAGGTTTATTCAACCCCCTTCTAAACCTTACACTTACACCCCTTGGGACCTACAAGTGGTATCGAGTGGTTGGTTCATTGAACCCTCCGCAGATCGGTTATGAACTAGATCTCCAAACTTTTCAAAGTCTCGCTTTAGTACTTAAACTTTCAAAATTCTTTTTTATTAAAAGTCATTATCATGGAAGCAAATTTGACACGCATCCCTATGTTCACTATTGAAGAATTTGATGATTGGAAAATTCAGTATGCGAGGCTCATCTATCAAAGATTACATGATGAGATGTGGATAGTAATAGAATATGGGCCTCTACAAATATTAAAGGTGAACACAAATGCACGCAGAGTTGCGGTGAAGGAGAAGAAGATGTTGCTCCTAGACCGGTCATGGTTGAAAACCAAGAACCGAGTGGACAAATGATGACGAGAAAAAGATACAACCTGGATAATGTAGCCAAGGACATCCTCTACAAAACCTTGGACAAAGCCATGTTCAACAAAGTCAAATCATGCAAAACGGCTAAAGAAATCGGGACAAGTCGACATTGATTTGTGAAGGCTCGTGAGCAAATCAAAGAAAACAAATTATCGTGGGTTTGTCTGTAAGTTTGAAATTTTCAAAATGATCTCAGGAGAGAATCTGGATCAACTAGACGCTCGGTTTACGTAAATCACAAATGAGTGGCTACACTTGGAAAGGAATATACACGAATGAAATGTGTATGAAGATCCTAAAAGTCTTCCATTGAATGGGAAATGAAGGTCATGGCACCGAGACATTCCATGAACCTATCAAAGACATCCAACCATGAACTATTCTCGACCTCAAAGCCTATGAGTTTGAGCCGAGAAGAAAAGACCAGGAAGAGACAATTTTGTACCCAAAACAGTGCTCTAATTGTCAAAGATGGGAAGAGAGCCGAGGTCAAAGAGGCAATTGACCGAGGAAGAAATAAACGATGGTCAAAAGATTTAACAAGTTCTTTAACAAGAACTACAAGAGAGGAAAGGGTGAATCTTCCGAAGACACTCAGCTCCCTCCAAATCAAGGGATGATAGGCCAACCAAGAGAACAGATCATCAACAAGTTGAGCATCAAAGGGCGACAACTCAAGAGTAGAAAGAGCCGATCAAAAGGTCAATATCTATGTTGGAATTGTAGACAACCAGGTCACTATGCCATTGATCGCTCATATCCTCGTAGTCAACAAGTACAGAATGAAGAAGAAAGAAAGGTCTTGAGAGAAAGAAGACAAGAAAAGAAAAAGGCAATGATGGCCGCAGAGATCACGAGACAGCCAAGTCAAGAGAGACAATTGATCAGAGAGCAAGAAGCCGACTACTCGAGTGACTCGAAGAAGAAACCTTGATCCGCTTAATGGCCAAAGAACAAGATCAAGAAGATGAGGTACAATCTAATTCAACAAGCTCAAACACTAGTGATAGTGATCGTGACACACACACTTCATCACCTACTCGATCTTTATGATTCATTAGGCAAAATGATGAAAGATTTTGAGCACATTAAATCCTCACACACACACTATTGAATGAGGAAAAAAACAGCCTACTTAAAAGTCAAAACTCAAAGCCGACTAAGGAGCCGAGTACTCTAAGTCAAATAGCTGTTGAAAATGAAAGTTTAAAGGCTGAAAATGCTAAATTAGTAGCAGAAATTGCCGCTATAGAAAAGAGGGAGAATGACCTCAAGAATGTTATTGCCTCATTCACTAAGGCATCTAAATCATTGGATGATCTTATTATGAGTCAAAGAGAATGTGGAGACAAGACAAAGCTTAGATTTAATTCCTTTGTGCCATGTCAAACCTCAAGAGTAATTTTGGAAAAAGGATCTTCAAGTCATGAAGAGTCCGAAAATCCAAAACTCTAAATATTGCACACACTTTCACTCCAAAGCACAATACTAAGCAAACGGCCTTGGTTACAAAGGAAAGGAAAAACACCGATTGAGTGTCTTGAAAGGACAATGAGAAGAGATTCAGCCGAGTCCTCACAGACTCCAAAAGTAAAATACTCAGAAAGAAGAAGCAGAGCTACCAAAAATCCCTTAAAAATCCATAAAAGAAATACATATGATGGGAATGGTAGAAGATATCCAAGCCAAGTTGATTGGAACAATGTGAACTATCAAAGATAGACTTATGGAATATAAGCACAGATGGCAAAGGCCAGAACTCAAGAAAGGCCATTCCAAAAGCACAAGAGCTTTCATCAAGACACATATGCACTAGGCACTACACTCAAAAACACCACAATTACCCAAGAAAGGCAATTGCTAAAACACATATGCAAGCATACGACAAAAGAGACAAATTGTATGAACCCAGACTCCCAAGCAATTTGCCAGGATTAATTATGATTATGGCATCGATAGATGGCAACCTCTTGAGTCAAATCATTTGGCTATAGGTTGGTTGGATCATCTTATAACTCTAACCCCTCAGACCTGCATAAGAATGGGTACCTAAAACTTAATTTCCTTGATTGCAGTTCAAGGAAAGTGAGTGCCAAGGAACCTGGTACATGGATAGTGGTCGCATTCCGGACACATATGACAGAAATAAGAGAAATCTGTCAAAATTCAAGGAAGTCAAAGGAGCAAAAGTCATATTTGGAGGAAATGAAGCTCCTGGTGAAATAAGAGGCATTGGATCCATCAAAAGGAATGGTTTAGAAATCACAGATGTTGCATATGTTGAAGGACTAAACTTCAATTTACTAAGCATCACCAACTCGTGACAAGGGCTACAATGTTGGATTCAACATGGGTGTATGACAAATCAAGGATATTGAATCAAATGAAGTTGTACTCGCAAGGAAATAGACAGAAGAATATGTATGTAGTGGATTGGTCAACCGCAACACCCAAAGACCGTCTACTAGCAAAGAGCACAAATGAATCAAGTTGGTCTGCGGGCACAAAAAGTTGAGTCACCTCGAACTTCAAAACAATTAATAAGCTAGCAAGAAGTCATCTTGTAGAAGGACTTCCAGACTCAAGATACAAAAAGGAGAGTATATGTGATGCATGTCGAAGGGAAAACAAATCAAGTCGCTGCGTTCAAAGAAAAGACATGCCCATCCTCAACAAGAATAATGCATCCGCTTCATATGGATCTATTTGGCCCAAAGTGGAACCAAAGAAGCATAAGTGGAAAGAAATACACCTTGGTGGTAGTAGATGACTACTCAAGATATACATGGACAATATTCATGTGCAAGAAGAAAGAAACCCTACAAAAACTACCACGGTGATGAAGAGAATTCAAAATGAGAAGAGTCAAACCATTGTCAAAATAAGATCGATAGAGGAACCGAGTTTGTCAATGGAATAATAACTCAAGATTGTATTGAGAATGGTATTGGTCATGAACTATCACCGCAAGGACTCCACACAGAATGGAGTTGCGTAAAGAAGGAACGTAACCCTCAAAGAAGCAAAGGACCATGTTAGTCAAGCAGATTACCAAAAAGATTTTGGGTCAAGCAATTAACACAAATTTTGCTACACCCAAAACAGATGTATGATAAATAGACGGACAAAGACTCCCTATGAGATCCGGATGGAAGAAACCAAATGTTGCATATTTCAGAATATTTGGATGTAAATGCTTCATCCACAACAATGGCAAAGACAACCTAAAGGCTTTTGATGCTAAAGCCGATGAAGGTATCTTCTTAGATACTCACCAAAGCAAAGCCTAGGTAATACTCAACAAAAGAACTATGGTTACTGTAAGAATCCATTCATGTAGTATTCGATGAGCCAAATGTAAATGGAGAAGACATTGAAAAGTCACCGATAAGTCAATCATCCAACCTTACGAAGAGTCCCTATGTCAATCCAAGCGGGGATTATCAATTCGTAAGAAGATGAGATAGTGAATCTCAAAAGCAAAATGCTGAAAATTTGCAAAACTAAGTGACCACGAAAGAGTGACCACAAAGAACACGTACCGCAAGTCGATCAATCCACTAACTCATTCCAACTCGATGTAAGATGGCCGAGAGACCATCCATTTAACTTGTCATTGGAGATATGAGAGAAGGTGTCAAAACAAGATCCGTAACTCAACAAGAAGCTATGTTCACATGCTTCATTTCGCAAATAGAGCCAAAAGATGTGTCACAAGCATTGGATGACACACATTGGATTCAAGCTATGCAAGAAGAGTCAATCGGTTTGAGAGAAATAAAGTATGGGAACTAGTGCAAAGACCCATACATCAAAATGTTATTGGAACCAAATGGGTATTCGTAAATAAGATGAACGAGGAAGGTTACGGGTAAGAAACAAAGCAAGACTAGTAGCCAAAGGATATTGCCAAGAAGAAGGGATAGATTTTGATGAAACATTTGCCCCGTAGCAAGATTGGAAGCTATAAGGATGTTTTCTTGCCTATGCCGCTCACAAGAATTTCACTGTATATCAAATGGATGTAAAAAGTGCTTTCCCGAATGGTTTATTGAAGAAGAAGTGTATGTTGAACAACCACCAGGATTTGAGCAGTAAGACTCTTGGAGACAAGGTATACAAACTCAAGAAAGCCCTGTATGGATTGAAACAGCACCCGTGAGCATGGTATGATACCCGTCACAATTCCTAATCGAGAATGGATTCACAAAAGGAAAAGTAGATAGAACACTTTTCGAATTCAAGACAAGAAGAGTATACGCTTGTTCAAATATATGTGGATGACATCATTTTTGGATCCACTAACAAAGAGTCGTGTGAAAAATTCTCAAACCTCATGCAAAGCAAATTTGAAATGAGCATGATGGGAGAGCCGACATTTTTCCTTCGACTTCAAGTGAAAACACCAAGGATGGAACCTTCGTAAGTCAAACAAAATATACCAGAGATTTAATGAAGAAGTTTGGTATGGAAGAGAAGTCTTCAGTAAAAATACCAATGAACACATCTGCCAAAATGGACATGGATGCGGATGGCAAGCCGTCAGATCAAACAAGATACGAGCACTTATTGGATCACCGCTTCTATCTCACAAAAAGCAGCCGACATCACCTTTGTTGTAGGTATATGTGCAAGATTTCAATCGCTCCAAAAGAGAGCCATATGACAAAAGCCTAAAAGAATACTCGAGATACTTGAAAGGAAGCCAAGAAGTAGGCCTATGGTATCCAAAGGAAGGTGGATTCAAGCTAATTGGCTATTCGATTCGACTATGCCGGATGCAGAGTGGATAGGAAGAGCACCTCGTGCACTGTCAAATGTCGGGAAACAGACTAATTTCCTGGTTTAGCAAGAAGCAAAACTCAATAGCCACCTCTACAACTGACCGAGGAATACATAGTCATGGGCAAATTGCAGCTCAAGTCCTATGGATGAGACAACAAATGAGAGACTATGAAGTTGAAGAAAAGAAATTCCAATCATGTGTGATAACACAAGTGCCATTGCAATCACTCAAAATCTCGTGTTGCACTCAAGAACAAAACATATAGATGTCGATATCATTTCATAAGAGATCATGTTGAAAAGAAGGACATTATCTTGGAATACATCTCAACCGATAAACAACTAGCCGACATCTTCACAAAACCTTTATGTGAATCAAGATTTGAAGAACTCAAGCATGAGTTGGGGTTGATTGAATGAGCTAACACTGAGACAAATCAAAGAAAAGCATTAGAACAGTAAAAGAAGTGAAAAAGAGTCGAAAAAACAAAAATCAACTCAAGAATCACCAGATCGGAAAGACACTACATTTAAGTCACCGATAATTGAGTCACCAAGAGAATGCGAGGAGTAGAGTTAAATCGCTAAGGGATAAGTTCTGAATAACTTATGAGCAAAGTGATAAAAACGCAGTCGTTTTGACTTAGCGGGAATGTTTTAAGGAACACGTCAAAGATAATGATGATGTGTACGTACATAAAGTCGCACACTAAGCTTATGATTGGATATAAATGCCGCGTTAAATACGAGACGTGAAATGCTCAATAGGCGTCGCGTAAATCCAAGTCGTTGATTTCGATCACAATTCAAAACCGTCGCACGCCCTTTCATAAACCATATTTAAACCATTTTCGTCCGCTTTTCTCTCACACTTCTAAAAACTGTTCATCTTTTTCTCTCAAAAGCAAAGGCAAACTACTCTCGAAACCCTACCAACATTCAAATCAATTTTCGAGATTTTTCTTGATATCATCCCGAGAAATGGCACCAACTTATGACTTTACCAGTTAGGAAAGCAAATCCACACGCTCGACCGTGGATTTCGGTTTTAATGGTGAAGCAGGGGTCCGACGACACTGGTGAAGAAAATTGCTGAAAAGTTGGAAACGTCCGGACTAAAACCGTTTCTAACGCTGGAATATCCTATGACCTATGTGGAGGAGGTCGCACAATTCTACGTGAATGCCGAGATTCACGACAAAGGAATCAAGTCAACTTCACGGGAAAGCGGTGACTATCACCGCCAAGGATTTTGGTGAATATTGCTCACTACCAATGAAGGAGCAATCAAATTAAGGAAGTGATGTAAACTTGGCCGACGATGGAAAGAAATAGCCAAGTCCGACCTTGATGATAAAATTATATACACAAAGCAAACAAGAGACTGGCTGAAGGAGGATTATCACAAATTGTTGGACATAGTTGCCAAATGTATCGACATCAAATTTGGCAGACTTTGACCAACTATCAAAGGCAAAGCCGATTGTGATGGCGCAATCATCGAAGAAAAGAAGATAAATTGGGCTGAGTTTATCTACAAAGCAGACTACGCGAACGTGGGGAACAAGTCCTTCAAAGAAGATGGGTCATTTGGAGGATCCCCGGGATATGGCCTAGTGATTGGCCGACTATTGGAGGTGAAAGGAGTCCCTCTCGACATGGGAAAGCATTCCATGTTAACAAGAGGATGTTGAGCTAACCTCTCTCGGTGCTCAAGCGAGCTTATGCCAAGAGAGTCGACACTTGAGGGGGAATCGGTGACCAAGATACAAATGCTTTCCTCTCCGGCCAAGAAGAAAGTCGCCCCGCAGCTGCCAAGAAGATCGCGCCCCTGCAGAAAGAAAACCAAACATGCTCCCGCCCCGCAGCAGAGTCACCGCCCCAAGCTGTGTCACCCGCCCCGCAGCAGCGGTCGAGAAGGACTCACTAATGCCTTCTCCGATCGTCAAAAGGAGGAGAACCCAAGCCTAGACGGCCAGCTCCTCCGAAACAAACACCAAGACCGCCCCGCCGCCCAAGACTCAGAGGACACCGCCTCGAACAAAAATTCCCGGTACAAACCAGAGACGAAGGAGACTCGTCAAACAGTCCGAACAGAGAAACCAGTGAGTCAGTTACTCAGCCTAGCACAAATACAGAGATTACTGGTGAAGTAGAGTCTCCGATGTAGTTGTTGAAACAGCCAAGTCTCTGCTGGAGGCGACCAGCAGAGGCAACTCAAGACACACCAGAGCTCACACAAGCTGAAGCACAAGAAGATCCAGCCCAAGCGGATAGTGATGTAATGATCCTATCTCCACCTTACCCAGACATCCAAAATCGTCTGCGTGAGTGGAGAAAATGGAAGTTGAGCAAGTCAAGGGAACAGTTCCAACGGCCCGAATTCATAGAAGAAGAAGAGGAATCGCTAAATTTCCTTGGATCGACTATCGTGCTCCCAAAGACTTGATGAGGACAATCGCTTAGACATCCCGCAAATCTACAAGGACAGAGAGAGAGCAAAGCAAGAAGAAGCCGAAGCACGTGAGAAGGCAAGATCCGCCCTATCTCCGGCACTACGTAACACTTCCATCCTCTTCTTGATGTCTTCTCCGAAAGTGATGAGGAACTGCAGAATCCGCCGCCACGAAGAGTTGCGATGCAAAGAAGTTAGCATCGCATGAATCAAGAATCCTTCACGAGCAAAGATCGATGGAAGGACCAGGAGAGTCCTCCAAAACACACTGAAATCGATCCAATGGGCGTGGTTCAAAGAAATAGCCACCGATGTTCTTCGCTACCACTTCCCAAACTCACTCGGAAGAAGGCAATAAGTGAACGGGCGATGAAACCGGGCTAGTGGGGACCCCAAATGAGCCAACCCCTATTGAAGGTGTGCTACCACCGCCCCAACGGCTGAACCATCAATTGCAACAGCGGGAGTTTGAGACGAGTGACCCCACTCCAAGTCACTCACCAGTCAAAAGGCCCGCCGAGGGGGAAACTCTCCACCGCAGCAAGGTCGGAGGATGCTGCAGATAACTCCACAAAGAAGCAAGGAGGCGAAGAAGAGAAATTACAATCACAAGAAGAACAAAGATGTTACCATCAACGAAGCTCGCATGGGCTTGAGATCGTCTCACCGAGAGATGCCAACCGCTTTGAAGGCTAATGACGCCGCCGATGCGAGGCACATGAAGGGATGTACCGGGAGTTAACACTGGCGATGAAATTGCAATCCATGGGGTTGAGACTCCAATGGATGCCATTGTAGAAGACCCTAAGACGGGTGACACCGTCGAAAGGGAGGACTAGTGCCTCGCAGCAAAGAGAGACCGCCGGAGGAAATGAAGGCCCACGGGAGGTTGAGACGCCCCGGGTAAAGAGGTCAAGTAGAGAACATCCCTCCCCGCAATCATCGACTCATCCGAGAAGGAGATCGTGCACTTCATGATTCCCAGTGACAACCCCGATGTCACTTTTCCGGGATCAAGACGAAGAAGAAGTCGAGTCATCCCCATGACAAATCCAAAAGACTCACTGGGTGTTCCAAGCACGAGTAAGTCTCGATCCCAAGACTACTCACAAACTTTTAACTTTGATGATGAGCCACCTCTAGAAATCTCATCATCGTCCGATGACGCGCCGATAAGGCCGAGGATAAGTTAATCGAAAAGGAAAAATCACCGAGACCAACGGTCTTTAAGACAAATTTGAGGCTCAAGCAAGTCGGTCTATTTCACAACCAAACCCAGCAACCAAAACCACCGCTCCGACTCCTCAAAGTTCATACCGGATCGATTCCCAAAAGAACTTCACGCGCACCGCTCATCATCGAACAAATCCGGTCGGCGGTGATGAATCTTTTGTAGAATCTTTCCCTTTCTCACCGGAGATACCAGTAACTCCACGAAGAGTCGTAAAACGAGCAAGCACGTTATCACGCACAGCCTGCTTTTCACTCGTGCACCATTGTTCCACCCGATTTTGATTTCGATGTTGTATGGCCATCACCGCAAAGAAGAATCACCAAGTACGAGAAGTATTCAAGGCACTCTTTGTCAAGTTGAAAAGATGGAGAGGCATCAGCCTCTTTGGACATGCGATTGACAACAGATGCCACCCTTACACCGACTTAAGAGGCATAACGGTTCGAATAAGGGAATGGTGGCAACAAAGAAAGAATCCATGCGTGTGGAACAGTGAGATACTTCGTAACCTTGTTCAACAAGTCGTGTGGAGAGCCGAGAATGTTGATGCGAAACGAAGCCGAGGGAACACATTGAGCATATGCATGAAGCTCACACCGCCGAGATCAAGCCTGCGTGAGCGTAATGCAAATGATATACGATGTTTGGAAGAACACATGACAAGAAAATTCAGCCTTCTCATGGCCGAGATGAAGCCGATTTCAGCAGAATCCAACGCTACTCTGGTCAATTCCGGCCGCATACAACGCAGCAGACTTGAAGCAGTAATTCAACCATCAAAAGACTCGACTTCATGCTTGCCAAAGATGTTCCCCTCGGGTTCCTCTATCCTTTGATGATGCCAAAAAGGGGGAAGAGGAATACCTTAAAGCAAAGAAAATCCGGTCGAAAAGAAAGGAGCAAATGAGAAAAAAGAAATTGAGAAGGGAAAATCACCGAGGAAATTTTGAAACTAAAGAAAGGAAAATCACGAGGGGAAGGATCAAAAGATATGACCTTGATGATTGCACAAACCCCAACAGGGTCCTGTCACAGTGACATTATAAGCAAAGAACTCCCTCGTGACTCCGCCACTCCAACACTCTGTTGTATCTATGGCCGAGAAGAGAAAAGCAATTGAAGCGGGGATGAAGGAGGTGGAAGGAAGAATGGATGCCAGGGTGATGAGCATCTTGAAAGAACACGGAGGCATTCCAGTTGACAGAGACACGTATGCCATTTCGATGATCGTGACGAGCCAAGATCGCTTGACGAATTCAAAACGCTCGAATCAAGGATATTTTGCAAATATGTCCATGGCTCAAGCTTGGGACAGATCGGGAAAAGGGTCTCACATTATGTGAAGAAGCCGACAGACAACAGACAACCGATCGCCACTCACCGTCACTCCTACCGGGCACTCATTTGGAAAGAAGAAGGCCCCAAGACAAGATACGCCAGCAGGTAGAGAAGAAGCTAAAAAGTGAGGAAGAAGCTTGCACTCCAGGCCTCCGCCCAAGAATATTGAATACGTAGATCCGTGAAAGAAAAAGGAGGAGGATCATCTGGGCCGGGCTTGACCAAGTGGCGAACTTGCGAGTGGCTAAAACTAACGCCGAGTATGTAAAAAGAGAATAGAAAGAAAACAAAAGACAAACTCAGCTATGGCAGAGAGACAGAAAGAACAAGGAAAGATGAAGCCGCAGAAGGCATATGAGAAGAAAAAGAAGGCAAATTGATTTACTTCAGAAGAAGAGAAGAAGAGAAGAAGATGCCGATCAAGATGAAAGAAGGAGACAATGAAGGAGATGAAGTGTTGATGTCCAACCCTTCTTGTATTTTATATGTAAATACATACAATGTAAGTCTTTCGTAATAAAGCTATAAATTTTCTATTTTTTGTGAAGACAATTACATACTCGATACACCTTGTGAACAAGTTGTGTTAAGTACAAGAATGATATGATCAATAAAAAGATTGATTCTCGCGATACATTCTATGTCAATACACTATCTCAGATGTATCTTTGTTATTTGCATCTTTGTATGATTTAAGTTTTGGCATCATCAAAAAGGGGGAAATTGTTAGGAATTTTATTGTTTAGATTTTGATGAATGCCATGTAAAACTTAGAATAGAAAGTTGGCACCCCAATTCTTGTCAGAAATGTATTGTAACAATTAGAGCCGCAAGCCGAGTTAAGTCACCACGCCCTAACATGCAAGAAGACAATCAAGGCTTGAAGGAAAACTCACGAGAAAAACAAATGAGTACAAAGAAGAAGAGAGACAGAACTCGATCAAGAAAATGAGATGCAAACTGAGTGGAACATCAAGTCAACTCAACTCAAAGCCAAGTCTCAAGTCAAGTGATGTAAGAGTCATCCATGATTGGAAGTCGACTCTAAGTCACCTGGGGGAAAGCAAGGAAAAAGTCAATGTAAGTCAAGATAATCAGAAAAGAACCAAGGTACGTAAATCAAGAGATTTACTTAAACAAGTAATATCTCCATACCACCTTTCTGAGTGCTCACCCCGTAAGCATGCAATTGGAATGAACCAATGGGAAGCACTACACCGTGTCGTAACTCAAAAGGTGAAACAACAATTCATACGAGGAAACAAAGAATTCCAAGAATCGCAAGCCAACGATCGCAAAGTGATTTTCAAAAAATAAGCCTATCTCTTCAACGGGCAAATTTTTGAAAGTTCACTATAAAAGGCCGAGGAGTTTGTTGAGAAAGAGATGTATGAATGACACATACGTGAGATATACAAGCACATTAGAAAATCTAAAACAATCTCAATCCTTAAGCCTATATTTCAAGTACATCAATCCAACACTTACTCGTGAAGGAAAGAGAACTTCAATCATTGAAGAGGAAACTCTTGAAGAAAAGGGGTCTACATTCCGGAAGGATTGTAGAAAGGTTCTAGGTTGAACCAAGTCTTAAGCTTTTGGAGGGCTTCGTGATCAAATCCAAAGAGCTTGAGCAAGTGAGTTGAGTAGCAAAAGGCACCGCCCGGTGAAGAAGCCGAGTCGCACGAGAAGCCAACCTGAGTGATCAAGCGTCTCCGTGACATCGAGTCCCTAAGGATCAAGTACTGTTGTGATCAAGACTTGTATCCGGACTGCTACCACTTTGTAAACCGATCATTACTTAGTGGATTCCTCCAGAGTTGGAGAAGAGGAGTAGAAGAATTACCCCATCTTCGAACCTCTATAAAAACTTTATCGTGTCATTTACATTTCAAAGATTTAAATTCCTCGCACTTTTAATTGCTTATATCTCACGATAAATTTGCTATCCATTTGATAATTTACAAGTACTAAATCAAGCTCTAATATTTTGTTTAATCAAACTTAAGGGTGCTAAGTCTTCCCATTTGAAAATAAAACCAAAATTTGAGTTAAATTGTAGCCAACAAATTGAGTTACTCCATCAATGTATTTCATTGAATCAGTTGAAAGATTAACTCTAATGAGTGACTAATTCGACTATCCATCAAGGACACACTGTGTAGAATTAACTCAGAGATTTAAAAGGACTAAATCGAAAATTTGCAAGGTTTATTCAACCCCCTTCTAAACCTTACACTTACACCCTCGGGGACCTACACAAGTGAGTTGTCAGCAAGCGCAACCGCCCGTGAAGAAGCCGAGTCGTACGAGAAGTGGTGAGTGATCAAGGCGTCTCGTGATCGAGTCCCAAAGGATCAAGTCACGGTGGTGATCAAGACTTGTATCCGGACTGTTACCACTTTGTATACCGATCAATACCTAGTGGATTCCTCCAGGAGTTGGAGAAGAGAGGAGTAGAAGAATTACCCCATCTTCGAACCTCTATAAAAATCTTATCGTGTCATTTACATTTCAAAGACTTTAATTCTTGCATCATATCCTGTTTTATTTCTCACGACATATTTGCTATCCATTAGATAATCTCTAAGTACTAAATCAAGCTCTAAATCTCTACTCAACCAAACTTAAGGGTGTTAAGTCTTCCAATGAAAACAAACAACCGTGTTGAGTTGATTTAGATTTAACAATTGAGTTATTCAAAGAATACCGGCTTGAGTCCGTTGAGAGACTAACTCTCATCGATTAACTAAATTGGTCAGCCCACCAAGGACACAACCGTAGTATCAACTCGAATATTTAAAAGGACTAAATCAAAAATTTGTAAGGTTTATTCAACCCCCTTCTAAACCTTACACTTACACCCCTTGGGACCACAAGTGGTATCGAGCGGTTGGTTCATTGAGCCTTCCATGACAAGTTACTCGAACTAGATCTCCAAACTTTTCAAAGTCTCGCTTTAGTACTTAAACTTTTAAAACTCTTTTTATCATTAAAATTTATTATCATGGAAGCAAATTTGACACGCATCCCTATGTTCACAATTGAAGAATTTGATGATTGGAAAATTGTATGCGTGCTCATCTATCAAAGATTACATGATGAGATGTGGATAGTGATAGAAGATGGGCCACGCAAATCTTAAAGGTGAACACATTTTGTAAGAAGAGTCATGTTGAAGGAGAAGATGATGTTGCTCCTGCACACCCATGGTTGAAAACCAAGAATCGAATGGACAAATGATGACAGAAAAAGATACAACCTGGACAATGTAGCCAAGGACATCCTTTACAAAACCTCGACAAAGCCATGTTCAATAAAGTCAAATCATGCAAAACGGCTAAAGAAATGGGGACAAGCTAACATTGATTTGTGAAGGCTCGTGAGCAAATCAAAGAAAACAAATTATCGCTGGTCGTCAGTATAGAAATTTGAGAACTTCAAAATGATCTCGAGGAGAAAACCTGGATCAATCGGATGCTCGATTCACGTAAATCACCAACGAGCTATCTCGCACTTGGAAAGGAATATACATGTATGAAATGTGTATGAAGATCCTAAAAAGTCTTCCAAATTGAATGGGAAATGAAGGTCATGGCACTAAGACATTCCATGGATCTATCAAAGACATCCAACCATGAACTATTCTCAGACCTCAAAGCCTACGAGTTTGAGCTGAGAAGAAAAGACCAGGAAGAGACAGTTGTACCCAAAATAGCTGCTCTAATTGTTAAAGATGGGAAGAGAGCTGAGGTCAAAGAAGTCATTGATCCAGAAGAATAGCCATGATGGTTAAAAGGTTCAACAAGTTCTTCAATAAGAATTACAAGAGAGGAAAGGGCGAATCTTCCAGAAGACACTCAGCTCCCTCCAAATCAAGGGAAGATAGGCCAACCAAGAGAACAGATCATCAAAAAGCTGAATATCAAAGGGCTGAAAATCCAAGAATGGAAAGAGCTGATCAAAAGGTTGAATATCTATGCTGGAACTGTAGACAACCAGGTCACTACGCCATTGATTGCCCATATCCTGTAGTCAACAAATACAGAAATGAAGAAGAAAGAAAAGTCTTCAGAGAAAGAAGACAAGAAAAGAAAAAGGCAATGTTGGCTGCAGAAACTGCTGAAACAACCAAGTCAAGAGAGACAGCTGATTCAGAGAGCAGTGAAGCTGACTACTCAAGTGACTCTGAAGAAGAAGCCTTGATCTGTTTGATGGCCAAGGAACAAGATCAACCTGACCAAGAAGATGAGGTACACTCTAACTCATCAAACTCGGATTCTAGTGATAGTGACTGTGACACACACACTACATCACCCACTCGATCTTTATGATTCATTAGGCAAAATGATGAAAGATTTTGAACACATTAAATCCTCACACACACTATTAAATGAGGAAAAATTACTCAAGAGCCAAAACTCAAAGCTAACTAAGGAGCCGAGTACTCTAAGTCAAATAGTTGATGAGAATGAAAGTTTAAAGGCTGAAAATGCTAAGTTAATAGCAGTAAATAGTTGCCATAGAAAAGAGGAGAATGACCTCAAAAATGTTATTGCCTCATTCACTAAGGCATCTAAATCATTAGATGATCTTATTATGAGTCAAAGAGAACGTGGAGACAAGACAGCTTAGATTTAACTTCTCTGTGATATGTCAAACTTCGAGAGTAATTTTGGAAAAAGGATCTTCAAGCAATGCAGAGTCTAAAAATCCAAAACTCTAAATGTTGCATACATTCACTCCAAAGCACAATTACAAGCAAACTGGCCTTGGTTATAAAGGAAAAGGAAAACAAGCCAGTTGAGTGCGCTGAAAGGACAAATAGCTGAGAAGAGATTCAGCCGAGTTCCTCAAAGAAACTCCAAACAGAAAATACTCTGTAAAGAAGAAGCAGAGCTACCAAAAACCCTAAAATCTATAAAAGAAATACATATGATGGGAATGGTAGAAAATATCTAAGCCAAGCTGATTGGAATAATGTGAACTATCAACGTAGACTTATGGAATATAAGCCTCAAATGGCAAAGGCCTAGAACTCAAAGAAAGGCCATTCCAAAAGTATAAGAACTTTCATCAAAGACACATATGCACCTAGGCACTACACTCGAGACACCACAATTACCCAAAGAAGGCGATTGCTAAAACTTATACACAGCATACGCACAAAAGAGACAGCTTGTATGAACCTAGAATCCCCAAGCAATTTGCCAAGATTAATTATGATTATGGCACCGATAGATGGCAACCCCTTAGAGTCAAATCATTTGGCTATAAGTTGGTTGGATCATCTTACAATTTAACCCCTCGTGACCCGCATAAGTATGGGTACCTAAAACTTAATTTCCTTGATTGCAGTTCAAGGCGAAATCACCTGAGTGCCAAGGAACCTGGTATATGGATAGTGGTTGTTCCGGACATATGACAGAAACAAGAAAAATTTGTCAAAATTCAAGGAAGTTAAAGGAGCAAAAGTCATATTTGGAGGAAATGAAGCTCCAGGTGAAATAAGAGGCATTGATCCATCAAGAGGAATGGATTAGAAATCACAGATGTTGCATATGTTGAAGGACTCAACTTCAACTTGCTAAGCATCACCAACTCGTGACAAGGGCTATAATGTTGGATTCAATACGGGTATATGCCAAATCAAGGATATCAATCGAATGAAGTTGTGTTGCAAGGATGACAAAAGAACATGTATGTAGTAGATTGGTCAACCGCTACACACAACACTGCCTATTAGAAAAGAGCACAAATTGAATCAAGTTGGTCGGGCACAAAAGCCGAGTCACCCGAATTTCAAAACGATTAACAAGCTTGCAAGAAGTAATCTTGTGGAAGGGCTTCCAGATCAAAGATACAAGAAGGAGAGTATATGTGATGCATGTCAAGGGAAAACAAATCAAATCTTCATTCAAAGAAAAGACATGTCCATCTTCAACAAGAATATTGCATCCGCTACATATGGATCTATTTGGCCCAAAGTGGAACCAAACAAAGATAAGTGGAAAGAAATACACCTTGGTGGTAGTAGATGACTACTCAAGATATACATGGACAATATTCATGTGTAAGAAGAAAGAAACTCTACGAAACTACCACAATCGATGAAGAGGATTCAAAACGAGAAAAGCCAAACCATTATCAAAATAAGATCGTATGCGGATGAACCGAGTTTGTCAATGGAATAATAACTCAAAGATTGTATTGAAAATGGTATTGGTCATGAACTATCGCAGCAAAGGACTCCACACATGTTAAATGGAGTTGCGTAAAGAAGGAAATTAACTCTCAAAGAAGCAAAGAAGGACCATGTTAGTCAAGCAGGTTACCAAAAAGATTTGGGTCAAGCAATCAACACAAACTTTGCTACACTCAAAACAGATGTATGATAAACAGACGGTGACAAAGACTACCTATGAGATTTCGATCGAAGAAAACCAAATGTTGCATATTTTAGAATATTTGGATGTAAATGCTTCATCCACAACAATGGCAAAGACAATCTAAAGGCCTTCGATGCCAAAGTCGATGAAGGTATCTTCTTGGGATACTCACCGAAAGCAAAGCCTACAGAGTACTCAACAAAAGGACTATGGTTGCGTAAGAATCCATTCATGTGGTATTCGATGAGCCAAATGTAAATGGAGAAGACATTGAAGAGTCACCGATAAGTCAATCATCCAACCATACGTAAGAGTCCCTATCTTCAAGCCAAGCCGGAATTATAAACTCGTAAGAAGATGAGATAGTTGAATCTCAAAAAAAAATTTTGAAAATTTGCAGCTAAGTGACTACGAGAGAGTCGATCAAAGCAACACAACTTTTGCTAGACGATTGAATCCACCAACTTACTACAACCTCGATGTAAGATGGCCGAGAGACCATCCACCGTAACTTGTCATTGGAGATATAAGAGAGGTGTCAAAACAAGATCCGTAACTCAACAAGAAGCTATGTTCACATGCTTCATCTCGCAAATAGAGCCCAAAGATGTGTTACAAGCATTGGATGACACACATTCGATTCAAGCTATGCAAGAAGAGCTGAATCGTTTGAAAGAAATAAAGTATGGAATTAGTTCAAAGACCCACACATCAAAATGTTATTGGTACTAAATGGGTGTTCGTAAATAAGATGAACGAGGAAGGTTCTGTGGGTAAGAAACAAAAAGGCTAGTAGCCAAAGGATATTGCCAAGAAGAAGGAATAGATTTTGATGAAACATTTGCTCCTCGTAGCAAGATTGGAAGCTATAAGAATGTTTCTTGCCTATGCAACTCACAAGAATTTCATTGTATATCGATGGATGTAAAAAGTGCATTCCTAAATGGTCTATTGGAAGAAGAAGTGTATGTTGAACAACCTCCAGTGATTTGAGCGAAGACTCTTGGAGATAAGGTATACAAACTCAAGAAAGCTTTGTATGGATTGAAACAGCACCCGTGAGCATGGTATGATACCTTGTCACAATTCCTATATGAAAATGGATTCACAAAAGGAAAAGTAGATAGAACACTTTTTAATTCAAGACAAAAAGAGTATACGCTTGTTCAAATATATGTGGATGACATCATTTTTGGATCCACAAACAAAGAGTGGTGAAAATTTTTCAAACCTCATGCAAAGTAAATTTGAAATGAGCATGATGGGAGAGCTAACATTCTTCCTTGACTCCAAGTGAAACAATCAAGGATGGAACCTTCATAAGTCAAACAAAATACACCAGAGATTTAATGAAGAAATTTGGTATGGAGGAGAAGTCTTCCAAAAAATACCAATGAATACATCACCAAAATGGACATGGATGCAGATGGCAAGCCTCGTAGATCAAACAAGATACATAGCACTTATTGGATCATTGCTCTATCTCACAAAGAAGCGTGCCGTACATCACCTTTTGTAGGTGTATGTGCAAGATTTCAATCGCCCAAAAGAGAGCCATATGACAAAGAATGCTAAGAGAATATTGAGATATTTGAAAGGAAGCCAAGAAGTTGGCTTATGGTATCCAAAGGAAGGTGGATTCAAGCTAATTGGCTATTCAGACTCGACTATGCTTTGGATGCAGAGTGGACAGGAAAATCACCTCGGCACATGTCAAATGCTAGGAAACAGCTGATTTCCTGGTTTAGCAAGAAGCAAAATTCAATAGCCACCTCTACAATTTGAGGCATACATAGTTGCGGGCAAAATTGCCAGCCCAAATCCTATGGATGAGACAAAGGTGAGAGACTATGAAGTTGAGGAAAAGAAATTCCAATCATGTGTGATAACACAAGTGCAATTGCAATCACTCAAAATCTGTGTTGCACTCAAGAACAAAGCATATTGATGTCGATATCACTTCATAAGAGATCATGTTGAAAAGAAGGACATCATCTTGGAATATATCTCAACTCGATAAACAATTGGCCGACATCTTCACAAAACCATTATGTGAGTCAAGATTTGAAGAACTCAAGCATGAGTTAGGGTTAATTGAAATGAAATGACACTTTAAGAATCAAAGAAAAGAAATGGAACACAAAAAGGAAAAAGAGTCAACTCACAAATCAACTAAGTAAATCACCAGATCGGAAAGACAATATATACCAAGTCACCGACAAACCGAGTCACAAAGAGGAATGTGAAAAGAAGAGCTAAACCGGTGAGGGCAAAAGTCGAATCATTTATGAGCAAGTGACAAAAACGCAATGTTTGACTAAGCGGGAATGTTTTTTAAGGATTACGCAAAGATAATTATGATGTGTACAGCAAAAGCCGCACACCAAGCTTATGATTGGATATAAATGCTGCCGCATTAAATACGAGACATTAAATGCTAAATCGGCGTGCAAAATCTAAGCCGTTGATTTCGATCACATTTCAAAACCACCCGCACGCCCTTTCATAAACCATACTTAAACCATTTTCGTTCCTCTCACACACTACCAAAACGTATTCATTTCTCTCTCTCGGCTAAGCAAAGGCAAAAACTTTCTCAAAACCCTATCTATCTTCAAATCAATCTCTAAGTTTTCTTCGGTAAATCCTGAAGGATGGCACCAACCTATGATTTTGTCAAGTTAGGAAAACAAATCCACACCGGTCCTCGTGGATTTTAAGATGGTGAAACAAGGGGTCCGGATGACACCCTAGTGAAGAAAATTTTGAGAAATTGGAAACGCCTGGTGAAATCGCTTTCTCGATCTTTGGAATATCCGATGACCTATGTGGAGGAGGTCGCACATTCTACGTGAATGCCGAGATTCACGATGAAGGGATAAAGTCATCATTCACTGGAAAGAAGCTCACCATCTCCGCAAGGATTTGGTGAACACCGCTCACTACCAACGGAAGGAGTATCGAAATTAACGGCCGATGTAAAACCCGATCGCTTGGAAGGAAATAGCCAAGCCCGACTATACCGATAAAATAGTTTACACAAAGAAACAAGAGGTGGCCAAGGAGGATTATCACAAGTTGTTGGACATAGTTGCCAAATGTATTGACATCAAATTTGGTAGCTTTGACCAATCACAAAAGCAAAGTTGATCGTGATGGCGGCGATCATTGAAGAAAGGAAAATAAACTGGCCGAGTTTGTCTACAGTATGCGGAGATTATGCCGTAACGTAGGAACAAATCCTTCAAGAAAAGATGGCACATTGGAGGATCCCAGGATATGGCCCCGGTGATTGGCCGGTGATGGAGGTGAAAGGAGTCCTCTTAGACATGGGAAGGCGTTCCATGTAAACAAGAGGATGTTCAGATCAAACCTCTCGGCGCACGAAGAGAGCCTACGCCAAGAGAGGCGACACGAGTGAGGGGAATCACCGACTCAAGATATAGTTGTTTCTCTCCAATTAAAGAAGAAAGTCGCCCGCAATGCTAAGAAAATCACTGTTCCCGCAAAGAAAGAAAGTCAAACATGCTCTCGCCCGCTGCGCAGCAGAGTCACTCCGCCCCGCAGCCGTGTCTCTTGCCCCAAAGAAATAGCCGATCGAGAAAGACTTCAACTACCTTCTCGGATCGTCAAAAGAGGAGATCCGATAAGCCAAGACGCCCTCCTCGAGGAAGAAGACACCGCATCGCCCCGCCGCCCAAGACTCTAAGAAACTATCTCTCAACCAGGAAATCCTCTCTCGTACAAACTAGAAGACGAAGAAGAATCATCAAGCGCTCGAGCTTGAGAAAAACCAATTTGAGTCACCACTCACTTTGGAACAAATACCAGAAATTGCTCAAGCAAAAGAGAGTCCCCGTGATGTAATTGATGAAACAGCTAAGTCTCTGCTGAAAGGCAGCGATCAGCAGAGGCAAACTGAAGAAATAGTTGTAGTCCACGCAATGAGACACAAGAAGAAGCTCGACAGAGCTGATAGTGATGTGATGATCCTATCCCCACCTTACCCAGACATCCAAAATCGTAAAGTAGAGTGGAGAAAGTGGAAATTGAGTCGATCAAGGGAACAGTTCCAACGGCCCGAATTTATAGAAGAGGAAGAGGAACTGCTGAACTTTCTTGGAGTGACCACTCGTGGTCCAAGATCGATGAAGAAACTGCACAGATATCTTGCAGATCTTCAAGACAAGGAGAAGGAAAGACAGCAGAGAAGCTGAGGCACGTGAGAAGGCCAAAGATCTCCGCCTCTATCACCGCACCACGAGAACACACACATCATCTCCTTGATGTCTTATCTGACAGTTGATGAGGAGGGACCGCTGCCGCCACGAAAAGTTGCAAATGCAGCAAGCATTAGCACGAATCCGTTAATCCTTCACGAGAAAAAGATTGATGGAGGGACCAGGAGAGTCCTCCAAAACACAAATGAAATTGATCCAATGGGAGTGGTTCAAGAAATCGCCACCGTTGTTAAGCCGCCACCACTTCCCACCACTGGAAGAAGGAATTAAGGGAATCGCGATGAATCGGGTTAGTGGGGACCCCAGCTTGAGCCAACCCCTAATGAAGGTGTCTCACCACCGCCCCAACGGCTGAACACTCAAAGAGAAACACCGGGAGTTTGGAGACGAGTGACTTTATTCCAAGTCACTCACCGGTGCACCACCGAGGGGAAACTTCCTCCACCGCAGCCAGTGCCTGGAGAATGCCGCAGATGACTCCACGACGAATCTAGAGGCGAAGTGGAAAAGGAACAACCTCAAAGTACACAAAGAAGTTGTCATCAATGAAGCTCGATAATTGAGATTGTCTCACCGAGGTGCCAACCGGCCTCAAGGCTAATGACGCCGCTAATGCAACAGGCACAGAAGGAACAGCCCCTGGAGTTAACACTGGCGATGAAAGTGCAATCCATGGGTTGAGACTCCAATGGATGCCACCACGTAAGACTCTAAGACAAGCTGATACTATCGAAAGGACGCCCATACCTCCCGCCGAGACCTGGAGGTAATGAAGGCCCACGGAGGTCGAGACGGTAAAGAAGTCAAGCAGAGAACATCCCTCCCGCTATCATTGACCCATCTAAAAGGAGATAAGCGCGCTCATGATTCCCAGGATAATCCCGATGTAACCTTTCTCGGGGATCGGGCGACTTAATGGCCGGGCCGAGCCATCCCCGTGATGATCCAAAAGACTCACCGCGGATAAACTTTCAATTTTGACCACCGAGACTAACGGCCGCTTGAGACAAATGGTGCCTGGCAAGTCGGGTCCACTTCACACTGCACTTTCACCGCAACAGTAGTCCATCACAGTTCCCTGCCGCAGTTCGACTCCAAAAAGGAACTTCACGCGCACCTAATAATAACAAAGGCTATGTAACCGAACGAAGCAG
>CM071932.1:31260664-31347743 GCA_016081115.2 Rehmannia glutinosa | reverse complement strand
GAATTCTTTTGGGAGTTTGTAGGGTTTTGTCAATGGCTGATGATCAAGGTTTACCGGATCCGGGTTTGAGACATGTATCATTAGACATGTATCAAAATTTTATAGTAGCCACGAGTAATGATTAAATGATTTTATGTATCATTAGACATGTATATCAAAATGCCATAAATGAAGTAATGATATTGACATATATAATTAAATACCTAGTCTTTTAGTCGTGCGATGTACGGGGTGCATACTGTTTTGTATTATTATATGTATATTTTTTTAATAATTCTTTAAGTTATATCTTCTGCATTTAGGGATGTATGATAACATTCCCATGGGAAATCATACCATCTCCGTTGGTAACCGGATAGAATGGGACGGAGAATCCCTGATTAATCCAGGATGAGAGCGGGGATGGTGATTCATCGCTTCTCTAAAATTAGGGATGAGACATGGACGATATTTATATCCTCGTCTTTCTTTCTATTTTGATTAAATAAAATGGAGATTCTTCGTTCTCATCCTCATTCCCCAAAAACGAAATATCTAGTAGTATGAATACGAATTGTATCTATAAGAAAGTAAAAAAAAATGTTTTAATTGTCCAATGTTGAATTATTTTACTACCCCAATATTAAATATTTAGTAAATTGTATTTTCAATACAATCAATAATAAAGTCATTTCAAATTCCAATATTTTTTGGGGTTTAGGAAGCTGAACAATTATCAAAATTATTAAAGGAATTGAACAAAAATCATGCTTTATATTCGACAACACAATTTTAAGAGAAAATGAAACATTTCAAAAATACAAAAACTATTTTATATATATATATATATATAGGAATATGATCAAATGAGACCACATTATTAGAGTGAGATAGTGTTGACTAATCTTGTCCACAAATTTAAAATCTTACATGGTTGAGATTTGGTTGATTTAGTGGCCTTTTTTTATTTTAAATCAAATAAGGGGGGGTTGGTCATTTTCTTATTAGTAGTTTTCACCCCCAATTGGTAACTTCCCCCAAATCTGTTCATCTCTCCCACAAATCAACCGCCAGTTTTTTTTTTGTTTTTGAAACTTTACAGTTTTTGTGGGCTTCTCAAGGCGAAGTGTAATTTGTTGAGCGAAAGAGACCAGTCTTCTTCTTCATCTCTGAAACACGATAAAAAAAATTCCAGCATTTTCTACTTTAATTGTGAAACTCTAGGGTTTATTTAATTTTATTTTTTATTGCGATTTTGTTCTGTATTTGGGAGAATGTGATTGCAAGTTGAAATCGTTATCTAGGGTTTAGTTTGTTTCTTTCATGTATTTTTCAGTGATGGTGGTTAAGCTTTTGTTAATGGTGGTTCTAGATTTTTTTCTAGTTGAAGAAGACAGATTTATATGTTTGATGTATACTTATATTTTAGTAGGTTACTGTATACTTGTATGTTTTTTGATATATACTTATATGTGTTTTGTTGTATAAGTAGTTAATTTTTTATGTATGTATTTATGTTGTTGTATACTTATGTGTTTTGTTGTATACATATATGTGTTTTGTTGTATACTTATATTTGTTGAAAAAATTAGGAGATTTTTGTTGTATACTTATATGTGTTTTGATGCTTATTTAGTTAATTTTTGTCGTATGTTTTTATATATTCTGCTCTAACACTTTATTTTTATTTTTTTGTGCCAGGACTGGTGTTTCTAAAAGAGGTAGAAAAAGTGAACAGCGCGTCGAGGGCGATTGTATATATAGTCTGATTTTATTGTAAGTTAGACATAGTTTACTGTATAGGTAGTATGATTTTATTGTATAGTTAGACATAGTTTTACTGTATAGGTAGTTTGATTTTGTTGTACAGTTAAACATAGTTTACTGTATATATAACCTGATTTTATTGTATAGTTAGACATAGTTTACTGTATATTTAACATTATTGTAAATCAGTTATAGAGAGAGAAAATCGCGTTCATTATTGTATTGTATATTTAACATATATTTACTGTATATTTAACACTATTATACTGTATATTTAACATATTTGTACTGCATATTGTCAAACAAAAACATGTGGGGCCCATGAATTAGGAATCAATTAACAAGATTATGTCAAACAAAAATATTACGGTATACCAATAATTACGGTATACCAAAATTTGTTGATAAATATAAAAAATAATTTCCATTAACATGAAAAGTATGTTAATATATAAAAATTAATTTTTATATATAAAATACTATTATGATCATAATTTCATATTAAAACAAATCTTAATTTCCTTCTTACATAAATATGTAAAACTATCATGCTATGTATGGAAATATGTGACATAAAAACTCGATACATATTTTGATATATTTTTTTCCAATTAAAATAAGTATTTTCTAATTGAATTTAATCAGTTTAAATATAATTCAATATAATTATTAAGAAATGAGCTAAAGTCAAATAACAATTAAACCGAAATACATGAATATCGAAATTAATGTCCAATAGCCTGTATACATAGTTTTCAAAGCCCATTATTACAAATTACAAAATAAAGAGTAAATATTTCTTATGTTTTTGCTATATATAAATGCAATTTGAGTGTCAAAATGAAAATCATGATAAAATGATTAATTTGATGTATTATATGTAAAAAAAATAGATTGCAAAAAAAAAGTTATTAAATCCTTTTTAAAAAAAAGAAAAAAATAAATATAATAATTAATACAATACACACAGGTTTCGTAAGCTAATTTTACATAATTTTGTATATTATATCATATTAAAAGGTGATTATTTAAAGAAAGTTGACTACCAAAAATAAAGAAATACCAAATATTTATCAATTCTTATTTTTCCACATATTTTTATTACTTATTATAGTAACTGCAAAAGTGCGAGAATATTTCAACATATTATTTCCAGTAACTTCTCTTTATATATATAAAGGATTAGGATCAAATGTGACAGGGGACTTACCGTGTGGCAGTGTGGATTAATCCAATCTATTAATTCAACAAATCCAAAAGTTCTGTTTTTTTTATATATTTAGTTTTCGCCCAATTAATGGCATAACTGTCATTTTATTTGTAAAATAAAGCAGTTACTTTCGGTAACTGTTCATCCCATCGATTTTCATGGGATTTGATTTATGATTGTTCCCGCTTTTATTCAATTGTGGTTTACTCACAATGATGTACAATTAGTTATACAATGATGCACTATTAAATATAAAATGATGCACAGTTCAGTTATTAAATGGGAAGATGGTTACACCATTTTGTCTTTATAGTTCCTTTAGATGATGTACAATTAGTTATACAATGATGTACTGTTAGATATTAAATGGTGTACAGTTCAACAATTAAGATGGTGCACAATTCAGTTATGGAAATGTGATATTAATCAATATCTTGATTATAGGCGCGTGGTTTATGTCATTTTGCTAGTTACTGTTATGCCATTTCCACCTATTAATTAATTGATAAAGCAGTTATTTTTAATAGTAATCTGAATCATTAAATAAAAGGTATGGATAGATTGGATTAATCCACACTGCACACGGTAAAAATGATACCCAGGTTGAAGTTCCTCAGCTTACATGAGAGCTAGTATCGAAATTTTCACGGTTTGGCAACGGGTTGGGATCCAGATTTGGAATCGATGTTTACTGGATCCAGAGTTTGGTTTTTCCATTTTTGAATTGTAGGCCCAAGTTCAATTGTGTCATAAAGTAAAACGATGGTATTAAAGTACATAGATTTATTTATAAAAATACACTTGAAATTTAATATAATTACCAAAAAAAAAAAGCATCTCTCTTTCAAAATTACAATTACTCTCCTCATATTTGTTTCTATTTTTACAAATTGCACCATCAACTGATTGTATTTTGTTAAGAAAATACAAACTCCAAGTTTATAATACCTTAATGTTGCATTTGGATGGAAAACTTCAAATCCGTTAAGCTTATCGATAATCTGATCGTACAATGTATTTCAAAAGGTTGACTTCATATTTTAAACTATTTTTTTAGTCATTATTGTCCGCTTCCAACCATCTTACATGAAGTCATTTGAAATTATTCCCCCAAATTTAAATCTTCCTCTCCAGCTGCAAAGTGCCAACCAAAAAACCAAACACATAATCTAAAGTTCTAAACTGCCTATTCTCATAGCTCAAAACCTTCCATTCATCTTTTATTCATTTGAGAAAAAGTTTGCTCACAGATCGGCAGCTTAGAAACCACAATTAATCAAAGCAATAATTCTAAAAAAAAAAAAAGGAAAAACCATACGGTTCAAGCTAATATCTAAAATCGACTTGAGGTTTGGTTATATCTTACATTTTCCCCCTTATTAGTAAAAAAAACACTTTCAAAAGCTCTCGAAAACTTCCCTCAAAGCACTTTCTCCCTACCTTTCAATTCCGATTTGGTGAAGCACAATCAGAAGCAAAAATTGACATTTGCAAACATTAAAATGTGATTTTTTTTTTCCCAACTAAAAGTTGAGAATCACTTTCTTTTAGTGTTTGCAAACACTCCCTTATTAGTAGATAAGAGCATATCATCAAGGGCACTATGAGACAGTCTCTTAGACTAGAATAGCAGAGTCCCCCTTAAGAGGACCAATATCCAATATCATCAGATAATGGAGAAAACACACTTATGGAGCCTCTCATGTTTTCTATCTTATGGCAGTGGCCCACTATATATAGTTGCCAAAACAAGTCAAGTCACTGCTGCTGTAGTATCATATTGACTATAACAAAGGGTTATGAAGTTTTTACCTGTAAATTGAGATTTCAAGTCAGAACCAAGAAAAAAAAAATGTCGTATTTCAAAATCCTACTTTAAGTGAAAGATGATCATAATAAGTAGGGATAATTACAGAAAACAAAAAAATCTGAGGTTTGATGTATTTATGAAAAAACACACAAAAGTTTCAAAATTATAGGAACCTCCTTGAGCTTTGATTCCGTCATAAATTTTTCACCTCCCCCAAAACAAAAAAACATTTAAAACATGCTCTTACATCTATAGAAATATTACAATTACCTCTTACATTCAAGACGGAACCAAACCTCAAGGGTCTTTTTGTAATTCTAAAACTTCTCTGGGTTCTTTTGCAACTATCCAAAACCTCAGGGTCTTTCTTTGTAATTATCCCTAATAATTATATCATCTATTAAAATTCATCGTCATACATGAACAATCCAACGGCAGCTAAGGGATGAATGATAGAGTAACGAGCGTAGGCTTGTAGATCAGCGGTAGAGACCAAATTGGAGTTAATTATATGCTCACTTTTAGTTCCTTCGGATTGTTACATGCCTAGCTACAGTAGCAACTATCACAAACAACACGGTGCAGCAAAACCTATCTAAAAAAGATAGATTATCATGTGTCTTGCTATCTCAAATTCCATTTACCATGAAATTAACAGATTTTCAGTCGAGATAAAGTCTCCGATGAATTCTGATTCAGATGGATCACAACCTCCATTCAAGGAATTAGCATTTGTAAAGTTAGCTGCAAAAGCTCTTAGTTTACCAAATTAATCAAGCTTTATTCAGAAGGTTTTGCAGTTGACCACTCTGCACTGCAGCTTGCAGATCTGTATTACAAACAATAAAGATATAAAGATATTGTGATATAAAGATATTGTGCCAGCGAACCAAAAGGGTAAGAACTATCAGATTGTTTTGAGAGGAAGTAAACAATCCAACAACCCATATATATATAGGGATAATTACAAAAACTGCCCCGAGTTTTGAGCTAATAACAGAAAAAAAAAACCACCCAGAGGTATTTGAAATTTACAAAAATTCCTTTGAGGTTTGATTTTGTATTACACTTTGCCTCCTTCATAAGCAAAAACATTTCAAACAACCCCTTCATATTTGTAAAAATATTACAGTTACCTTCTTACATTGAAGACATAATCAAACCCTGACTGAAGACAGAATCAAACCTCAGGGTGATTTACGTAATTTTGAAACTTCTCTAGGTTTTTTCGTAAATTACCCCAAACCTCAGGGGTAGTTTTTGAAACTATCCCTACATACATATATATACATATTATATATATATATATATATATATATAGAGAGAGAGAGAGATGGAGAGAGGGAGAGAGAGTTCAGAGGGTAAAACACTTGAAACATAAAAGTATCCTACCATCCGAGCCCCCAATATGCTTGCCATTCACAAATACTTGTGGGACAGTCCGCCGACCAACCATGTCTAGAAGAACATCCTGAATTTTATATCCATCATCTGCATGTAATCGATCCAAACAGTGAAAAATATTAATCGCCATAGGAACTACATTGTTGATACTAAAAAGATAGATGAAGAAAAAATGAAACACTTCGTCAAACCTTATAATCGAGCTAGACTAAAAGGTAATAGCTGAATGAATAAACAATGGAATAATTACCTCGAAGATCAAGCTCCACGACAAAGGGCTGCTCCTCAAGTTCACTAAATATGCGTTTGGCACGCAGGGAATACCTAAACTCACAATAAAGCACTCACATGAAACTTAAAGAGTGTTCAGATCAAAGAAACAATTTTAAATCTTGAAGATTGACAATGCATATAAGTAAGAATGCCACAACAAAGATGTTCTAATCGGATTGAAACCAAGGCGGAGTATGTGAAATCCATTTCCTTCAGAAGGTAATCTATTTGATTAGCAATCAACTAGCATATACCAAACCCTATTTTCAAAAATCATTTCATTGGGCTAACTACCTGGTCCAGGAACAAGATTCTAAATCAGGAATCGGAGGATGAAACTGACTCTGTTCCCTCTCCCTCATGAATAATTTAAAGAGAAAAACCTATATATTTATATTAATCTTCTTTCTTTCTCTCTCAATTGTCTTATCGCCAATTGTATTTACTATATGCTGAGAAATCAATGATGTTTTACGGTTGAAGGGGTGTCATTGTCTTGAAAGTTTCTGATAGGTAGCAGCTGAATTACGACTAACTAATCCCTGCCAATCAGGTTTTTCACCACCACTTTGAACTCAGTATCCTAAAAAAAGAAACTGGATATTAAATAAAAAAAGGGAATAAGAAAATAAGCGATTTAAGGCTTCATTTGGATTGATGGATTTGAAGTTGAGGATTTCAATCTTTAATAAGAAAATCCATTGAGGTTGTTTGGTTATACTCATTTTGCAATGGATATCAGATCTTTGGAAGCTATTTTTGGAGTCAATTTGCATGATTTCAAATCCTTCTTATTTTGAGTCATTTGAAATCCTTCCCCCAAATTCAAATCCTCCCATCGAAATGCAACCTAAAGTTCTTTAATTAGTAAATGCAGCTTACAAATTTCAGTTTTACATATTCTGGTTAATTTCTGTCTATACGAAATGGTAATTACATATGCAGGCATACATATACCACTGAAAGCACACCATTTACAAAAGAAAACCCAAAGTAATTCTAGATATCATGAAGATATTTCAGGTATACAAGCCAGTAAAAAACAAGAAAACGTATAAATATAATAACAAGCTCAAAATTGGAATAAAATCACTTGATCTAATATTCGTAGATAACTCAAATTGAAGACTATTACACTAAGTTATAGATGAAAATGACTTACGGGCAGTACGATTTAGAGAAGATGGCGATCTTATTAGAGTACATAGCATTTTCCACGAACGCTGAGGGCGAATTTGACGCTAGGGCTTTTTCTGGAGCATTTCCAAGCAGCAACATACAAGCTACAGCTGCAATCAATACTGGGCGACGCTCAAAACCCATTTTCGGCATGATCGCACCCACAACGTCGTCGTTCCCACTCTTCCTTTTCAGCTCGCACCTGTAGTTAAAGCTCAGTTTCAGAATAACCCTTCTGGGGACAAATGTATACCTGCCAGAAACCAAAAGAGTTGCAGCAAAATAGCAGCATTAATACAAGACAAATAAAAAAATTAGAAGAAGCCCATGAATCTAGCAAAGATTACGAAGATTTTGAGGGAGAATTAGAGAAGTAATGAGAAGTGACCTTTGGAGAAATTGGATCGCGTAAAGAGTAGAGGTGATGAAGAGAATTGACGTAGCTGAATGGCGTTTGAGGGCCCGTTCATTTTCCCTCAAAATTGCGATTTCTGTGAAAATTCCAAAGCTCGAAAGTGTGTTCAGTGATAGGGACACGATTGCTGGCGTCTTATGTTCCGAAATTCAAGGGCTGATGGCTGATGCCTCTCAGGGTAAAATGGTAATCTGAGTATAATTATGAAAAAGGATAATGAAAATTTTAAATTAATCTCTACTAGAGAATCATTGTTAGATGGCAACGGGGCGGGTTTGCCTAAACCCGGGAGCTATCCCGGCAAGAAAATATTGGATTCAAGACCCGCCCCATCCCGCCTCAGGACCCCCCGCCTCGTCTTGGACTCGGGACCCGATGGGTCCAACCCCCTGGCCCCGGCTGAAAATGAATTTTGACTTATTCAGTACAATTCACTCCTGGGGATGGACAATCTCATCGAATTATTATAGTAAAATTAGAGGAAATTACACAAAGTACCCTCAATTTGGCCGAAATGACCTTTTTACCATCGTCTGACAATTTTAGTTTTTAAGTTACCTTTTTATGTTGTTTTTTAATCTTTTCCATTTTTTACGTTGTCCTTTCAACTTCATTTCCCGTCCGTTTTGCTTTGCTTTCTTCCTCCGTCTTTTCAAACTTGCCTTCTCCGCCATTTTTGGTTTGGTTTCTTCTGGGAACTGCTCGTCTAACTTTTCCGCAAACCTCTCGCGAAAACGTTTGTGAAACCGCAAGTCTGCAAACCGTTATTTTGTGTCTTTTTGTTTTCTTATTTATATCAATGGCCCCTAAGAAATCGTTGGTACTTCGTTTTAAAATGGACAAGGCCTCTAAACGAGTGTTGAGAAGTGCTTCGAAATCTGAAGCATTAGTTACTTCATCTTCTAAAAAAGAAAGATGGAGAAAATTTCTTCTGGGAAAGCTGTTGTGAAGAAGAGGAAACTTCTAGATGTTGATGATGGACAATTTGTAAGGGAATCATCGAAAAAGAAAACTGCTGGATTTACAGACGTTGATGCTGCTGAGGTATGATGTTTTTTGCTTTTATATTAGTGGATCTATTTTGTTATTTATTGTTGTTTCTATGGATTTTTTTTTTTGCTATCTTGTTTCTGGTGTGTTTCTATGTTGTTGATTTGTTGTTTTTATGTGATTTCAAAATTTTTTGTATAAGATTTTTTTGTTATGTTTTGTATCTTTGTTGTTTCTAGGATTATGATTATATGATTGATCCTAGAGACTGGTATACTACCATGATACATACTGGCTTCTCCTTTGAAGTTATTGAAAATTTGAAGAACAAGTTGTCTGAGTCGCAACTTGCTGCTTTTAGGCGTACTTGTTTTGGGCGCTTTCTAGACATGCATGAGGTTGATTTTCATAGTCAACTTGTGCATTCTTTGTTGAAAAGGGAAGTTGTTCACTCCAAGAAGGATGAGATATTGGTGTCTGTTAGTGAGAAACTGTTGAGGTTGTGCAAACTGATCGTGATGGCTGCGATCATGCAAGAAAAGAAAGTCAATTGAGCTGAGTTTGTGTTCAGCCGAATTTGCCAGAATGTGCTGAATAGGACCTACAAGGAGGATGGGTCCTTTGGATGTTCCCTGGGTTATGGCCTGGTTATTGGCCATCTAATGGAAGTGAAGGGTATTGCTCTCCGACATGGCAAGCCCTTCCATGTTAACAAGAAGATGTTCAAGGCGAACCTCTCAGCAGCCAGAGGAAAGCTCATGCCAGAAAGGCTGATACCAGTGAGGGGGAATCAGTTGATCCCGAAGACACAGCTGAGACCCCTCCAGCCAAGAAGAGAGTTGTTGTATCCAAGCCTGCCCCTGCCACCACAACCAAGACAAAGAAAGCACCTGCTCCCGCAGCCAAGTCCAAAGCTCCTGCCCACGCAGCTAAGTCAGCTGCCCGTGCAGCCGAGGCCCTTGCCCCAACAACCGAGATAGAGGAGGAACCCCATATTCCCTCCCCTATTGTGAAGAAGAAGAGGACTACCAAGTCAAGAAAGGCAACTGCCTCTAAGAAAAGTGTCCAAGCCCCCGCTAATGAAGAATCTGCTGATATGGAATCAGAGATCCCTCTGGTTTGCCCAAAAGAAGACGGTACATTCGTGCACTCCGAGCTTGAAAAAGACAAATTAAATTCGGTACTCAAAAAAAAGAAACTCGAGATCTGCGATGCTCGGGGAAGAGCAATCTCCTGAAGTTATTGATGTACCTGAGAAGACTTCTGATGATGATTAGCAGAGACCCACCGAAGACTCAGTTGTGCAGCAAACATATGAGGAATTAGAAGCAGCTGAGACAATGGAACCTATGCAAGAAAAGGTCGTCTCACCTCCTCGGGCAGACGCTGCTAAGTCTAAGGAGGAGCAAGGACTGTTAGCCCCCATCCAGGAGACAGGAGAAGAAGATGATGATGATGATGACGATGACTTAATCATGTACTCTATCGTTTAGCCTAACATTCAGAGAAGATTAAGATAATAGAGGGCATGGAAGTTGGATCACTCAAGGCTGCAGTTCACTCGCCCTGAGTTCATCTAGGAGGAAGAAGAGCTTCTCTAATTCCTTGGTGTTTCAGATGTCAAATCCGCCCAAAATGATGAGAACTGCTAGGACATCCTTCGCATTCTTAAGGAAGATGAGAAGGAGAAAGCTGAGGAGCGAGCCCAAGCGTTAAAAAAGTCCAAGATGTGTGTATTCACAAGGACTCATGAGCATACACATCAGAACCTTTATGAATACATTGATAGTGATGAAGATATGGATCCAGCTGCTGCAACAGAGAAGTCAGAAATGCAGTAGGCTTTGAACGAATCCAAAGCCATGCACGAGCAAAGTCTACTAGAAGGTCCAGGAGAGTCCTCTCAAACTCTTCTTCAGACTGATCCCCTGGGAGTGGCGCAGCAGATTATGACAATCGTACCTGCTACCACATCCCCCGTGCACTCGACTGATGGCTCGCAGGGAATTGGCGATGAAGCTGGGACTTTGGGCCCCCAAGCCAAGCCAACCCCTGACGAATGTGTTAACACACCTGCCCCTACGGCTGTACACTCAGAGGGAAAAGCCTCGTCTCAAGAGCAGAGTAACCTTATTCTCATTCACTCAACTGGTGCACCAGCTGAGGGGGAAACTCTCTCCACCACAGGTGGGTTGGAGGTTGTTGTGGGAGACAAACCAATGCAGTTAGGAGGCGAAGTTGAGAAAACCATAGAAGAGCAGAGTGATATTAACGACGCTCAAACAGTTAACTCTGTTTCAGCTATGATGTCAGCTGCATTGAAGGCCGACGACGCTGCTACCGCAGCTGAGGCAAAGGATGGTGAAGTCCTAGGAGTTAACACTCTAGGCTCTGAAAATGCAATCGAAGGAGTTGAGACTCCGATGGATGCCAATGTCCAAGACCCTAAGAAAGTTGTGTCTGTCGAAGGGATAATTGAAGACCCTAAGACAATTGAGACTGCCGAAGGGAATGAAGAAGGCAGTAGTGGAGACTGCTGGGGGTATTGAAGGCCAATGGGAGGTTGAGACTTCCCTTGGTAAGGGCAAAGATGATCAGAACATCCCTCCACTTGAAGGAGCTGCTGTTGAAAAAGAAATAAATGCCCTTCACAATTCCCAAGAACATATTGCACTTCATTTTTGGGATTGGAGGATGAAGCTGAGTCCATACTTCATGAAGATCTAGCAACGGACACAACTGAAGATGTTCTCAAGTCTCAGAGCCAAGTCAGTGAGAAGACGGCTCCTATGAGATTTAAATTTGATGATGAGCCATCTCCTAAGGCCTCATCATCTTCCAAGGACGCTGATGATACAACTGAGGAACAAGTTATTCATTTAGAAGAAATCACTGAGACCGAAGAAGCTGTTAAGACAGCTGAGGCTCAGTCAGCTGAGCAAACACCAATAAATGCTCCAGCTGCGAAAGAATCAGCTGCGCAGGCTCCCACAGCTATACCAGTAACAACTCCTACAGCTCCATCACAGGCTCCCATAGCTGTGACACCTGCCAATGAAGCTGCCGCAGCTGAGGCACAAAGAGCTGATTCTGCTCATCAAGAACAAGGGAAGGCTCCACAAGCAAAAGACTCGGAGATCCCATTTGTTTGAGATGATGTTTTTGAGGAAAAAATTCCGTTCACCATTGAATTTCCAGAAGTAGAAGCTGAATCTGCCAGAGAATTTAGGAAATATACAGTGCAAGAAGAGCCAGTCATCCCCTCAGATATGATTATTCTAATGGATTTTGATTTTGATGCAGAATGGCCAGCAACCGAGTCAACCTCTACAGCTGAGTTCCGTAAAGCCTTCAAAACTATCTGCGAGGAGGTTGAGAAGATGGAGCGCCATCAAGCATCTTTGGACCTCATACTGGACAATCGTGATGCCACCCTCACAACTGATTTGAGAGGGATTGTAGTGCGCATCAGGGCATGGGCTGCGCAGCAGACAACTATGAGATCTAAGCAAGTCCGCCACTTCAAGGCATTATTTGGAACAATGCTATTGTGGAGTGTGGATAATTCAATGTACCAACAACGGATGAATGAGTATATTGCAAGGATAAAACAGTCCCACAAGTCGGATATGGAGCTGCTACAACATTTTCACAAGAATGAAATTGCCCGACTTGAGAACAAAATGAATGAGAAATTCAACCTTCTCATGGCTGAAATGAAGATCATAACAGCTGAGTCGAAGGCTACATGCTCGGAATTTTGGAAGGCGTATGATGTAACAGACTCCAAGCAGGACTCGATGAATAGACGACTGGACTTTATCCTCAACGGTTTGTTCCCTGGGATACCTCTTTCTTTCGGTGATAATGCCAAAAAGGGGGAAGAGGAGTCCCTTAAGGGATTGAAGGAAGAGAAAATGAAAGGAGGTGACAAAGGTGAGGGGAAGGGGTTCAAATGATTTAAAGTTGATGTACGCTGAAACCGCTCAACTAGGTCAAGTCACAGCTAATATTCTTAGCAAGCTACGCTTGAACTTACCAATTGAAAAAGCTACAGTGGCCATGAAAGATAAAAGAAAGGTCATCGAAGCTGCATTTGAGAAGGTAGTTGAAAAGCAGTCAACACGAATGGAAGAACTCTTGAAACAACATGGTGGTCTCCCAGCTAGATTAAACAATGCCATGATAGAGCCCCCTAGAGAAGTAATGTCGGATGCCGGATTTGAGCCCAGATCTATGGAAGAATTTCAATCTTTGGAAGCTGAGGCTATTTAGAAGAAATAACCTTGACTTAACCCTAGGAGTTCTGGGAAAAAAGTTTGGAGGTATGCAACACGGCTGAGAAGCAGCAGAGTCCTAGCAATCACTGAGCTAGAAAATCCAAGGCTCCTGTGCAATATTCTCTCAGAGGAAGAGGAGCAGAGTAGAGAAAGGGAAGACAAAGTGGCATTGGAAGAAGTTCTCAATCACGACCAATGCCAAAAGATGTCACGTTTGTGGATCCTTAGAAAAGAGGAATCACATACTGGGCGTAAAATTGAAGAAGCCAAGAAAAGAATGGCAGAAGAAAGCGCTAGAGCAACTCGCGAATGGGAAGAAATGCAACGAAGGGATGACCCTGCTGCAAAACGAGCGTATGAGAAAAAGATAAGGGAAGAAGAAGAGAAGAAGAGAAAAAGGGCTGATGATGAAAATCGTAGAAGAGCTGAAGAAAAGAGAGGAAGAAAGCAGCAAACGCGTTGAAGTGTGTTGTGAACCCCTTTGTGTATTTTTGTGTAAATACATTTCAATGTAAGTCTTCTGTAATAAGCTCCGTAAATTTCCTTGTAACTTCTCTTAGATACATTCTGTACTGATTTATATGTATAGAGATTTGTATAGAAAAATCTCTGTAAACAGCTTTGTAAAGGACAAGAATGCTATGATCAATTAAATGATTCATTCAAGCATACATTCTTTGTTACTGTACTGCTCGTATATCTTTTTGCTGTTTACTTATTTATTTAAGTTTTGGCATCATCAAAAAGGGGGAAATTGTTAGAAAATTTATTTGATAGATTTTGATGATACCATGTAAAACTTAAACTACGAAGTTGGCACCCCATTTTCCTTTAAGTTATATTGTAATAGATAGGGATGAAAAAGCTGAGTCAAGTCATCTATGTCAAGGATTACAAGAAGTCAACTGCGGACAGTGCGAAGACTCTGATGTGTGTCAGCTGAGTAATTCCATGAAGGAAGACAAGAACTCGACTGAAGGAGAGTCAGCTGAGGAACACCTGTAAGAAGTGTCAGTCAAGTCAACTCAAGAAGCCAAGTCTACAAGTTGAAGTGACAGTTGAGTCAATCCAATGATTGGAGCAGACTCAAGTCACCTGGGGTAAAGGCAGCAGTCTGGTCAAGACAACTGACTTAGATCCGTTGATTAAAGTCAAGAATATTACTCAATATTGTAATATGTCAAAGCTGCCAGGTTTAAAGTGTTTGTCCCTGAATTATGCAAAAGGAATGAACCAATGGGAAACAATGCACCTTGTGTCAGATGCCTGCAAATGCTGAAATGTCATTATACGAGGAAAGGTCAACATCACCAAGGCTGCAGACCAAGACAAGACAAGCCAACGAACATAAGTGACATTTGAATTTAGCTTATCTCTTCAACATGCAAAATTTCAAATGTGCTCTATAAAAGGCTGAGGAAGCTATTGAGAAGAGGTTACCTGAACCACGAACAAGAAAACAATATTCAAGCAATTAACCTGCAATGCTCTCAAAGCTTATCAAGATAATCCTCAAGCCTAAAACTCGAAGGAACTCGATCCAACACAAGTTGTGAAGGAGAGACAACTTCAAATTTGTTGAAGAGAAAACTTTTGAAGAAACCAAAGGGGTCTACTTTCCAAGTCAGGATTGTAGAAATATTCAAGGTCGAACCATTATCAAGTTTATTGGAGGGCTTCATGATCAAATCCAAGAAATTGAGAAGTGAGCTGAAGTGGCAAGGCAGCTGCCCTGTGAAGAAGCTGAGTCGCAAGAGAAGCCATATGTGTGATCAAGGCTGTCTCTAGACTGTTCACCGCTTTGTAAATTGATCTATTACATAGTGGATTCCTCCAGGAGTTGGAGAAGAGAGGATTAGAAGAATTACCTCATCTTCAAACCTCTATAAATATTTGTGTCATTTACTTTCAACATAATTACTTTCCTGCATATTTCATTTATATATGATGTTAGCAGTGTTCTAAAAAGTGCTAGGCTCTAGTCGGGCGGCAGACAGGGGCCTAGCGCCTAGAAGGCCTAGGTGGGGCTTAGGCGGAGCCTTGAATATATATACAATTTTATGAATAATTCCCATAATACATAACTGTAAAGTCTATAAATGATATTTAAATTATTTTTGAACAGATCTGATATTTAAACTTTAAACTTTAAAGTAATTCAACACCAATAATCTAATAAAATTATAAATCATCTAAAATACAATACATTAACAAATATTCATTGATTTATATAAATCAAATTATCATTGGAAAAATTTCCAGACCCTAAAATTTTGTTTTATTTTTTATTAAGAAAATATTATATATTCAATTTCACTTAAACTGAATTTGGAGTCGTCGGTGCTCCTTTTACTAGTCGGAGTCATTTTGTTAGGATTTCAGAAAAAAAAACATATAAGGCGCCTAGACCGCCTAGGCTCGCCACCTAGGCAAACATCCGGCGCACAGTAGCCTTAGCGCTAGGCCCAGATAGCGACACGCTGGGATTTTTAGAACACTAGTTGTTAGTATTATATTTGCTATTCAACTGATAAATAATCAAGTGCTAAAAATCAAGTGTTTAAAACAAGCTAAAAACAAATCAAAGGGTGTTAAGTCTTCCACTGTTAAAAACCAATCAGCCATGTTAAGTATTTGGCTTGAGCAGCCGAGTTATACTATCAACAGCTCTATCGAGTCTGTTGAGTGGATAACTTAGCTGAAACGCCAACTTAACTGTCCATCAATGACACAACTGGACCTTACTAAACCTTACTTCACACCCCTTGGGACCTACAAAGTAGCGGTGGACGATGGTGATAGGCATCCCGTGAGCGGGGTGAGGAAGAGAGAGAGAGAGAGAGAGAGAGAGAGAGAGAGAGAGAGAGAGAGAGAAACAAAAGAAGAAAATAAGAAGAAAAAGAAAATAAGGAAAAAGAATATTTCCGGTGGACGGTGGTTGGCGATGGCGGACGATGGTGTGGCGGCGGCGGCGGTGGTAGTGGTGGCCGGAGAATAAATGAAAGATAAAGAAAAGAGAAATGAAGGGAGGGAAAGAAAGACAAAAAAAATTAACAACAAGCGGTGGTGGCCGGCATTAGCACCGCTGGGGAAGGAGGTGAGGGGGAGAGGGCCTGGACCTTTGAGTTTGTCAAGTGTGTGAGAAAAATCTGAAAATAAACATTAGAGTTAGGGTTTGGGGTATTTAAAGAGTCTAAAATGGGTGGGGTTTAGCTTGGGTGTGGGCTTAAATCTTAAAAAAAAACCTCAAAACACATAGTGCAATTTGGGCTTGTTTTTAAATTAATTGATGAAAATGGTTAAGGCTTGGGGGAAGTTATTGGGCTCTGGATTTTTCAAAATAAAATATACTAAACACCAAGCTATAATTAATTCTTAAAGCCCAACTCTAATTGAATTTATATAATTAATAAATAATAATATTCAAATCTTAAAAATCATAAACATAATATTATTCAATACAATAATCTCACTATTAAATTATAAAGTCAGATATATTCTACAAAATATCATCTCAATTAAAATTCTACGTTTATTAAATATGGGGTATCACATAAAAATTTTGAAAGAGAAAATGTTCTCATCCAACTATTTTTTATAGAAAAAAATATTTTCTCCATATAGGGATGGTAATAGGGCGGACCAAGTACTTGAAGACCTATGCCCGCCCGATCCACCCCATTGGGTGGGACAGGGAGACCCACTACGAACTGCGGGGCGGAACGGGGCAACCCGTATACAATAAAAAATTTATTACTATATCATCAAATACACAATAATTCGAATAAAAATAAAACAAAAAGGAACAACAAATAAGAAAATTAAATTATTATAACCCTGTAATATATTTATACACATATTGATAAGTTTTTTTATCTTGTATTTTATTTTATTAATGCATATTATTTATAAAAATTGTCATTTTTAATAGTAATGTTACATATAGTATTAAATAAAAATCAAATTATCATATACATTTACACAAATGTAAAATAAATATTAAATATATTTAACAAATATTAGGTGGGGCGGGATAGGGCAGGGTGGCACGAGTACCCACAGAGTCGAAATGATACCTATGTCCCCTCCGTCATTGGTCACAAGGGACCCAAACACAACGGAATAGGTCAGGCCAATATTTCCATCCCAATCTCCACGGATGGGATAATCAATAATTGTTTACACTAGAAAAGAGTGTGAGGACCACAATACTCTTAACTTTGTTCCTTGATAAAAATGTGTACATCTAATATTTCAAATTCAGACTTTTGTTCTTACATATGCAATAATGTCAAATTATAGTTCAGGGGGAGATGATTAATTTGATATATTATATATCTGAAGCATATAAGAAAAGAAAAAAATATGACGATTCAAAGTTTTGAGTGGAAAATAAATTGTTGCATAAAAATCCATGCCAGTAGATCCATACATACATACATGATATGTGCACATTCACACATGTTCTAATACTTATATGTTTATTCTATACCTTTCACGATGTTATGTATTTCATCATTTTTTACTTTCACGATATATGTAGTGAAACATCCTTGTTCTTTACTATCTATATTTTCATGATATGTATTGTGAAACATCCATATTCTTCACTATTATTTTCATGATATATCTTGAAACATCCTTATTCTTCATTGTTTTTGTTTTCATGATATGTCGTGTAACATCCTTATTCTTCATTGTTTAATATTTTTACGAATTATGTCATGTAACATTCTTTTTCTTTACCGATATATGTTTCACATATATGCAGTGAACATCATTATTCTTCACTGTTTTTATTTTCACGATATATACTATGAAACATCTCGTTATTCACTGTTTTCTTCTCATTTTCTTCAACATTGTGAAATTACATTTTGATGACATGTGGATGTGTACCATCGTATCATATGAAGGACTTGTGGGTTAGCAACTATCAAAGTTGCTACTGAGAAAAAGTAGTAAAATACGCAGATTTGCCAATCTGGGGTCAGGTCGAACTTAATATTCATTTTTATTTACCTCGAGAGCTTAATTGTAATAAATATTATAGGATACAAAGTAATTGAAATTGGATTCGGAATCAGAATCATATTTCAGTCATAAATGATGGTATTTGTAGTGGATGTGTGACCCCTCTCTTATGTACAAATGGTATGGGTAGTCCAGGGGCGATGATTCCTCGTTAATAGGTCAACTGACACCATAGTTTTAGGGATATAATGTGTCAGGCGATGACTTTTTCTGGTTGATATGATGGATTGTATAATATCTGATGCCTGACACTCATTGGGATATGAATTTCTCCTCCATAAAGTTACGTAAGGCATTCGAATATGATTGATTTGTCTGGTCGGTTTCTTGGTTAAGTCGGTCAATGGAAAAACCACTATTGTCGTATGTCCGCCAACACGGACAGTGAGCTCCGACGGTTTTGTGGACGATCTTGCTTTCAAGTTGGGCTATTTTCATGGAGATTAATTTATCCCATATCCTTTGTTTGCATAGGCCAGGTTGGATGGAGCCCTAATTCACCGTAGTTTTGACTATCATTGCCCTTAGTAGGTCATATGTCTGGCGTGAATCCTAGCTGGCCATTCCATGTCTAACAAGATACAACACAAACTTTTAAAAATATTTTCATGATATATTTCGAACAAATTTATATCGTAAAATCTTCGAAAATGTTACGTGAGTGAGTGCCGGAGTGGGTCAAAAGTGAGTCCACCTCATTGAGAGTATATTCAGATTTTAGGAATAAAAGAAATTTGTTGAAATTTTAAGCAAAAAATATCATTCCCTGTCCTACACATGTACTCCAAAACTTCCCTCTTTTTCAAAGATTATTCTATGTTTAGAAACATAAATTTCTGTCGAGAGATTAATAGTTGATATTTGTTGGTGCCAATCCGTATATTATTAGAGCATTCAAATGACATCTATTTTACATAAAAAACTATTATTATTGGTAAATATTGTTGGTTAATGTAGTTTAGAGGAAAACAATACATTAATTTTGTTGGTATTATATAATTAACAATAAAATTTTAGTGACCAAATCATACTTGATCAACAAATTTTCTCTATAAATTCACCACACTCTTCCTGGCAATTATCAAGTACCAATTTTGAAGCCTAAATATTACAAAATAAATTAAAGGATAAATTTAATTTGACTTCCCCAATTTTGGACTTTTTAACAAATCATTACAAAAAAAACTTTCTTCATACAAAACTAAAGCAAAAGAAGAAATACTTTAAATTTTTAGACAAAGTCAGCCACAATGTGACCGACTTTTTGAAAGTTGACGTCATCATAGCCGATTCTTACTTTATTTGATTTTGCTTTTCCTTTTTTAAATTAAAAATAGTTTATATATATATATATTAAATTGTAAATTAAAATTGGTTTTGTAAACTTCAATTTTAATTATTCTTTCCTTGTTTTTTTTTAAATTTATTTTGACCGCAAAACTAGTAATCATTACATCTCTATTCGTTAAAATTTGTATTATATTTGTAGGATTTGGATCAGGTGAGTTCAGGTAAATTAAATGAGTACGTGAGACCAAATCTGGAGCGTTGGCCTCTTTTTTTTTTTTTTTTTTTTTTAACGATGCAGATTTAATTGATTTTTATTTTGATTTATATTTAATTAATGATTGTTAAGGGTAAGTATGTAATCTTGTTTGAATATTAGTTAAAAATTATTTTTTATAGTGCCCATTCACATTCCCGATTTTTTGGGGTTTGTTTGAAATAATCTCTCTGGTGTTATCTGCTGTGAGAAATATGTTGTTTATTGATGACAAATATGTTGCTTATTGAAGATAAATATGTTATTTTTTTAGATTTGTTTGAAATAGTATCACTAGTCTTCTCTATTTCCTTTTCACATTCAAACTTGCAATCACCATTGACACATTCCGCTGTGAGAAATATGTTGCTTATTCATGCCAAATATGATGCTTATTTAGGCAGACAATGTTGCAATCACCAGCCCTTTCCTTTCATCCGTCTTTGTATATATATGTAATTCTGTTGATTTCTTATGTCAACTGTGTTGCTTATTGAGGACAAATATGTTGCTTATTTAGGTTGACAATGTTGCTAAGATAGGTGCAAATGTGTTGATTTAAATTGTTCATTTTTCTATATATATGTAATTTGTTGTTTTTTATGTCTATTGTGTTGCTTATTAAGGATAAATATGTTGTTTGGGCAGTGTGTATTTGTTGCTTATAAATTAGTTTAGTGTTTTATCCATATTTTTAATGTGTGGAACAAGATATTTCGTTTTTTTATGCAGTTTTTAATGGAATAATATTAGAGGAGGGAGACGGTTCGGTGAAGAAGAAGAATTTGTGCCAATTTTTTGTGATTTTTATGTGGTTGTATATGGTAAGATAACTTCTAAAGATATTGTGTATCACCGCCCCTAATTTCATGGGAAGTGATAAATTGTTTTGGACTAATATACCCTTCATTCAAATTAATTAGTTTTATTTTTATTTTTTAAGCATATTTAATATAACTAATTGAAAATTGTTGATCTGTGGTTTAGATTGTCCTTACGTACTTACCTAAGGCAGTGGCCTCATATAACCCCCCATATATATGTATTATATACGCACATACAAATGTGTACAAAAGCGTAGCTTCAAAATGTGTACAGAAACAAAACTTTAAAATGTGTATAGAGAAATGGACCCGAGTACTTGCACAGGGGAATATTGAAAAATTATCAAATTTATCATGTATCATATCGAACGAGAAAGCTAAGTTATTCGAGGAACAATACAAAACTTCTGTGGCCAGTAAGCAGTCAATAATGGAATCCTATTGCGGCTCAACCTCACAATTGGAAATTTCCGTGTTACCACCGAAGCAAGCCAAGAACAAAGGAAGTGGTAGTCGTATGAAAAGCAGAATCCAAAGCCAAAGAGAGAAAGCCGTAAAAGCAAACACAAAACTTAAAGGAAAATGTGGGACATGTGGTGAGATTGGAACACATAACAACAAGACATGCCCGACCCCCACCAGCCCCTCCTGAAAAAATATAAACCTTGAGAGCAATGTGTGTTTGTTATTGATTTCAATTCCACACCCCAAGTACAAATTGATTTTTATTCCATAAATCACGCAAAATATTTATATTAAGTGTGCATAATATGATACTATATGTTTGTGTAATATATACAACATCGAAAACTAAAGATAAATTATGTGATGCTAAGTATACATCAACAAACCACTAAGACAAATTATGTATAATATACATAATTTTATGCATAAATATACAACATCTGCAAATTATATACATTATATGGATTTAACTATACATAGTTTTTGCTTCGTATGCACCATCTGGACCAATACATGGCATAATGTTTAAATATACATAATCTTCTGCGTAATTATACAAAATTATATAACTACATACACAATATTATTGGCAAACGAAAAAGGCAAATTATATATAATATACACAATCTTATGAATAAATATGCAACATCTGCAAATTAATTATACATTAATAGAGTTAACTACACATCGTTTTTGCTTCGTATCCAACATTTATCCTCGATACATGGCATAATGTTTAAATAAATATAATCTTCTGCGTAATTATACAAAATTCTATAACTACAAATACAATAAATGGCATAGTACTTAAATATACATAATCTTATGCGAAATATGCAAAATTCTATAACTGCATATACAATATTATTGTAGTCTAACACCATTTGGAGTGTTAGACAAAGTGTACATAAAAATACAAAGTTATATTAATTAAAATAAAACAATACATGTCGTGTTCCCTTGATATCTAGAACTCAAAATAACATCCAAACATATACAAATACTCCTACAAATTGAAGTATACATGACTCCGATAAAAATCCAACCAACCTAATAAACAAAATATACAAAGGTAAACAAAATATACATAGTAAATTATCCATTAAACATCACTAAATTATTTTTTCCCATTCCAAAACTTTTTGGCTTCTTCCATAGCCCTATCCTTTTGCTCGTTTCTGTCGTGTAGGATTATTGCTACAGAATACTTCAATCGCATGTTTGACAGTTGGGAAGGATTGTTCTTCTCCAAGCCGCAATCCCATCCCTTAGTGTCGTTGCCCATGTAGCTCTCCATATGCCTCATAGCATATATATCACAATCAACTTTGTTGGTAGTGTCTCTCCAAGCCATACAAAGTCTCATCGGGTCATATTTACGGACAACACCTGCCATTTGTGTGCATCATCTACCTTCTAAGTAATCCGAAAATATCTGAACCTACACATATGCTATGAAGAAAAATATTAAACTTCATAGACTATAAAATTTCAGATAACCATATTATAATAACTAACTATACATAATTGTATACTTAAGTATACAATATTAAACTCAACTAAATATACATTATATAAAATATTACATAACTAAATATATATTATTATGTACTAAATATACATTATTACACACCTAAGTATACATTATTACATAACTAAGTATACATTATTATATACTAAATATACATTATCACACAACTACATATACAATATTACATAATTAAATATACATTATTACATAATGAAGTATACAAAATATAACAACCCTAAATATACAAAGAATAACAATCAGTGCACATTGTATACAAAATATCAACCCTAAATATACACAATATATACTCTAAAACTACATAATCGTATGTACCCTGAAAAACTTAATTTACGAAATCTAAGACCCCATAAACCTATTCTAGGAATCTCATAATCACAGTGCATAAAACACACATGTAAAAAAAAATGTTCAACGTTGGGGATAAATTCCAAAAAAAAAAAAGAGAATCGAAAGAAAATGAACTATATGAAAACAAAGAGGGAATTTTAAAAAAGAGATAACACACAATATATGAACACTTTTTAACCAGAAAAAACAACAATCAAAATCCTAGAAAATCAGTAAATTACCCAAGAAAATTAAATCAAACTCACCGAAAATTTACAAATGAGTCCTAGTGAAGAAGTTCGCTGAGAAATTCGCACAGAAAATTGAAGTTCCAGGACGTGGTTTCGTGGTTTTGTGGGAAAAAGGTCGATTTGATTTTGAAAAAAACTTAACCCAAAATCGCGGGCTTGAGATAAGGCTAGATTTTTGTTACCAAATCAAAATAGGTATAATTACAAAAATATCCCTGGAATTTTACATCAAAATTACCCTATTGTCCTTGAGTGAGGAGCCAAGGCTTGAAATTAGGAGTAAAATCTGGACCATTAATTATTAAATTAGATGGTGTAGATGTAGTCTTATGTTCTTACCTAAAGAGCTTGGTCTCATTTAAACCAATCCATATATATATATATATATATATATTTATACATTAAACAGAAGCAAAATCAAATAAATCAAGAAACGGCTATCTTGATGCCGACTTTCAAAAAGTTGGTCATATTGTGGCCGAGTTTGTCTAAATTTTTAAAGGCCTTTTTTTGGCTTTAATTTTGTAAGAAGAATGTTCTTTTTGTAATATTATGTTAAAAATCCCCCAATTTTATCATGTTCGCATATTACTCTCTAAAATCAATTTCAAAATATTATATACATATTTTATTTACATTCATTATAGAGGAATTTGCGAAAATGCCACTTTTTCACAAAAGTTTTGGAAAAATACCACCTACCTAAATCCTTTAAATTAAACCCCATTACCCCTGTGAAATGTCCAATATCCCTTTAGCTTAAATTTTCTATTCTTCTCTCCTAAAAGAGACCTAGTTGACCATTGTTCGTCATTTCTCAACTTCATTCATGACCGAGCTCCGATTTTCTCTGAAATTTCAGCATTTTCTAGCGACAGTGGATGACATTGTTCATGTGTCCGGCATTTTTGACGGCAACATTAGAGCATAGCTTTTATTGGACCGAAAGCAGTGTGTTTTTGTGGTTTTTTTCCACGATTTTTTTGGAGTAGAGGTCATTTACAGCTGATTTGTTTCGGGCAGAGGTGTTTGAGTTCTAATTTTCCACTAGATTAGGTCAAAAATATGGGAAGAGGTTAGTATTATTTTTTGATTAATCTTTGTAGTTAATTTGGTTATTTTTTATTTATAAACAAGTGTAAATAAGCAATGTAGTTCGTGTTATGTAGTGGGTAATATGTAATTATTTGAATTTTAGCAAATGTAATCGTGTGGAAGCTGAAAATGTGATTAAATTGTAGAATTAGGTCGATTTTAGCAAAATTTGCTCTGTGCTGCAATTGGTGGGTCTGTTGTCTACTATGTAGTCCATTTGTTGGTCGTTGTGTAGTCGGTGTGTGGTCGATAATTATAGTCGGTGTATGGTTATAGTCGTTTGTCTGGTCGTTTGTAGTCGACTATATGGTCGTTGGCTTTGTAAGTTTCTATTTTCAGTTTGTTATTATATTATCTCATGTTCTGGTTCATGCTTAATATTAATTCTTTGGTGTCGGGAAATTTATTGTTTAGATTTTGATGAATGCCATGTAAAACTTAGAATAGGAAGTTGGCATCCCATTTTTGTTGTAAACTGCATTGTAATAAATAGGGCTGGTCAAGCTGAGTAAGTCAGCTATGCCTAAACATGCAAGAAGACATCTGGAGACTAGAAGGAAGACTCATTTGCAAGACAATTTGAGTATGGCAAAGAAGAGAAGACGGAACTCGATCAAGGTACAAAAGAGATGCGGTGAGTAAAGTATCCGTCAAATCAACTCAAGATAGCCAAGTCTCAAATTGAAGTGACAGAAGAGTCATCCAATGATTGGAAGCTGACTCTAAGTCACCTGGGAAAGCAAGGAAATGTAGTCAAGTCGAGATAACTGAAAGAGATCCGTTGCACAGAAATCAAGAGAATTACTTAAACAAGTAATACCTCCATGCTACATTTCTTGATGTGCTCGATCCCGAGAAGCGTACAAAAGGAATAAACCAATGGGAAGCACTTTGCACCATGTCGAACTCGAAAAGTCAAGAACAATTCATACGAGGAAGTGGCAATTCCAAGGATCGCAACAAGACAAGCCAACGACCACAAGTGTCTTTTGAGAATAAGCTATCTCTCTTCAACGGGCAAATTTTCAAAAGAACACTATAAAAGGCGAGGAGTTTATTTGAGAGAATGTTGGTTACCTTGACATTTAAAAAAACAAATACGAGCTAGAAAAGCAATATCTCGTAACCAAAAATATTCTCAAATCATTCAAGTTCAATCCTCAAGCCTAAACTACGAAGGAAATCAATCCAACACTCACCGTGAAGGAAAGATAACTTCAATCGGTTGAAGAGGAAATTATTGAAGAATCAAGGGGTCTATATTCCACGGAGGATTGTAGGAAGGTTCAAGGTCGAACCCAGTCTCAAGTTTTTGGAGGGCTTCGTGATCAAATCCAAAGAGCTTGAGCAAGTGGGTCAGAGTAGCAAGACAAATTTGCCTGTGAAGAAGGCGAGTCGTCACGAGAAGCCACCGTGACCAAGGCATCTCGGATCGAGTCCCAAAGGATCAAGTCACCAGTGTGATCAAGACTTGTATCCGGATCCACTACCACTGCGTATCGATCAATACCTAGTGGATTCCTCCAGGAGTTGGAGAAGAGAGGAGTAGAAGAATTACCCCATCTTTGAACCTCTATAAAAACTTATCGTGTCATTTACATTTCATCACTTTAATTCCTGCATCTTATTTATTTAACTCTGCTGATAAATTTGCTATCCACTTGATAATCTCTAAGTACTAAAACGAAGCATTAAATCAAAACTAAACCAAGTTTAAGGGTGTTAAGTCTTCCGCTGAAAACAAACTACAGTTGAACTAAGTCTTTAATCTTAACAAATTGAGTGATTCTATCAACAAACTCGATCGAGTTTGTTGAGTGACTAACTCTACTGATTAACCAAATTAGTCATCCACCAAGGACACAAATTGTAGTATCAACTCGAACATTTAAAAGGACTAAATCGAAAAGTTGGTAAGGTTTATTCAACCCCCTTCTAAACCTTACACTCACACCCCTTGGGACCTACAAGTGGTATCGAGCGGTTGGTTCATTGAGCCTTCCGCACCAAGTTATTGAACTAGATCTCCAAATTTTTCAAAGTCTGTTTTAGTACTTAAGTTTTTCAAAACTCTTTTTATCATTAAAAGTTATTATCATGGAAGCAAATTTGACACGCATCCCTATGTTCACAATTGAAGAATTTGATGGGTGGAAAATTCGCATGCATGCTCATCTATCAGCATTACATGATGAGATGTGGATAGTGATAGAGGATGGGCCACAAATTTTAAAAGTGAACACAACTTTAAGGAGAGCTGCACCTGAAGGTGAAGAGGATGTTGCTCTAGACCGGCTATGGTTGAAAAACCAAGAGCCGAATGGACAAATGATGACAAAAAAAGATATAACCTGGACAATGTGGCCAAGGACATTCTTTACAAAACCTTGGACAAAGCCATGTTCAATAAAGTCAAATCATGCAAAACGACTAAAGAAATCTGGGACAAGCTAACATTGATTTGTGAAGGCTCGTGAGCAAATCAAGGAAAATAAATTATCGGTGGTATCAGAAAATTTGAGAATTTCAAAATGATCGCAGGAGAGACCTTGGATCAACCGGATGCTCGGTTCACGTAAATTACCAACGAGCTATCTACACTTGGAAAAGAATATACACGAAAGGAAATGTGTATGAAGATTCTAAGAAGTCTCCCAACCGAGTGGGATATGAAAGTCATGGCCATGAGACACTCCATGGACCTATCAAAGACATCCAACCATGAGCTATTCTCGGATCTCAAAGCCTACGAATTTGAGCCGAGAAGAAAAGACCAAGAGGAGGCAATCGTGCCAAAACAAAATTGCTTTCTAATTGTTAAGGATGGCAAGAGAGCCGAGGTCAAAGAAGTCATTGACCCGGAGGAAATAGCCCCGATGGTTAAAAGGTTTAACAAGTTCTTCAATAAGAACTACAAGAGAGGCAAGGGCGAATCCTCCGAGAAGACACTCGGCTCCCTCCAAGTCAAGGAAGATAGGCCAACCAAGAGAACAGAGCATCAAAATGCTTTGAATATCAAAGGGTGACAATCCAAGAATGGAAAGAGTCTGATCAAAAGGTTGAAAATCTATCTTTGGAATTGTAGGCAACCAGTCACTATGCCATTGATTTCCCATATCCTGTAATCAACAAATACGGGGAATGAAGAAGAAAGAAAGGTCTTGAGAGAAAGAAGACAAGAAAAGAAAAAGGCAATGTTGGTCAGAGAGATCACGAGACAACCAAGTCAAAAGACACAACGATTCGAGAGAGTAGTGAAGCCGACTACTCAAGTGACTCGAAGAAGAAGCCTTGATCTGTTTGATGGCCAAGGAGCAAGACCAACTCGACCAAGAAGATGAGGTACACTCGACTCATCACACTCGATTCTAGTGATAGTGATCGTGACACACACACTTCATCACCCACTCCATCTTTATGATTCATTAGGCAAAATGATGAAAGATTTTGAACATATTAAATCCTCACACACACTACTAAATGAGGAAAACAACCTACTCAAGAGGCAAAACTCACGGTGACTAAGGAGCCGAGTACTCTAAGTCAAATAGGCGATGAGAATGAAAGTTTAAAGACCGAAAATGCTTTAAGCTAATAGCGAGAAATAATCGCTATAGAAAAGAGGAAAATGACCTCAAAATGTGATTGCCTCATTCACTAAGACATCTAAATCATTGGATGATCTTATTATGAGTCAAAGAGAATGTGGAGACAAGACAAGCTTAGGATTTAATTCCTCTGTGTTGTGTCAAGCTCCAAAAGTAATTTTGGAAAAATGATCTTCAAGCAATGAAGTATCTCAAAAATCCAAACTCCAAATGGTGCACACACATTTATTCCAAAGCACAATCACAAGCAAATCAAGCTTTGGTTATAAAGGAAAATGAAAATGACCCGAGTTGAGTGTCTTTGAGAGGACAAAGAAGAAATCCAAAGGAGTTCCTCAAAAACTCCAAACAGGAAATACTCTGTAAAGAAGAAACAGAGCTACCAAAAACCCCAAAAGTTCTATGAAAGAAACACATATGATGGGAATGGTAGAAAATACCCAAGCCAAGCTGATTAGAATAATGTGAACTATCAGCAAAGACCTATGGAATATAAGCCCAAATGGCAAAGGCCAAGAACTCAGCAAAGGCCATTCCAAAGGTATAAGAGCTTTCATCAGCACACATATGCACCTAGGCACTCAGAGATATCACAACTACCCAAAGAAGGCAATTGCTAAAATACATACACAGGCATACAGACAAAAGAGACAGCTATATGACCCTAGAATCCCCAAGCAATTTGCCAAAATTAATTATGATTATGGCACTGATAGATGGCAACCCCTTAGAGTCAAATCAATTGGCTATAGGTTGGTTGGATCATCTTACAATACTAACCCCTCAGGACCCAGACAAATATGGGTACCTAAAACTTAACTTCCTTGTTTGCAGGCTCAAAGAACAGCTGAGTGCCAAGGAACCTGGTACATGGATAGTGGTCATTCCCGGACACATGACAGAAACAAGAAAAATCTGTCAAAATTCAAGGAAGTCAAAGGAGCAAAAGTCATATTTGGAGGAAATGAAGCTCCAAGAGAAATAAGAGGCATTGGATCTATCAAGAAAAACGGATTAGAAATCACAGATGTTGCAAATGTTGAAGGACTCAAATTCAACTTGCTAAGCATCAGCCAACTCTGTGACAAGGGTTATAATGTTGGATTTAACATGGGTATATGCCAAATCAAGGATACTGAATCAAATGAAGTTGTGTTGCAAGGATGCGCAAAAGAACATGTATGTCGTGGATTGGTCAATCGCAACACCCAACACCTGTCTTTTAGCAAAGAGCACAAATTAATCAAGTTGGGGTGGCACAAGAAGCCGAGTCACCCTGAATTTCAAAACGATTAACAAGCTTGCGAGAAGCAATCTTGTGGAAGGACTTCCAGACTCATTATACAAGAAGGAGAGTATATGTGACGCATGTCGAAGGGAAAACAAATCAAATCATCATTCAAAGAAAAGACATGTCCATCTTCAACAAGAATATTGCATCTCGCTACATATGGATCTATTTGGTCCAGTTGAACCAAAGCTAGCATAAGTGGGAAGAAATACACCTTGGTGGTAGTAGATGACTACTCAAGATATACATGGACAATATTCATGTGTAAGAAGAAAGAAACTCTCGAAACTACCACAAATGATGAAGAGGATTCGAGAATGAGAAGAGTCAAACCATTATCAAAATAAGATCGACACGAACCGAGTTTGTAAATAGCATAATAACTCGCATTGTATTGAGAATGGCATTGGTCATGAATTATCTGCACAAGGACTCCACAAAGAATGGAGTTGCAAAAAGAAGGAATAGAACTCTCAAAGAAGCAAAAGGACCATGTTAGTGAAGCGGGGCTACCTAAAAGATTTTGGGTCAAGCAACAAACACAAAGATGCTACACTCAAAATAGATGCATGATAAACAGACAAATGACAAAGACTCCCATGAGATTTGGACAGGGAGAAAACCAAATATTGCATATTTTAGAATATTTGGATGTAAATGCTTCATCCATAACAATGGCAAAGATAATTTAAAGGCTTTTGATGCTAAAGATGATGCATGTATATTCTTGGGATACTCACCAAAAGCAAAGCCTACAGAGTACTCAACAAGAGGACTATGGTTACTGAGGAATCCATTCATGTGGGGTTTGATGAGCCAAATGTAAATGGAGAAGACATGGAAGAATCAAATGATAAGTCAATCAACCAACCATGCGAGAAGAGTCCCTATCTTTGAAGCCGGAATTATAAACTCGGATGAAGATGAGAAAGTGAGTCTCAAAAATAGCCGGAAAATCTGCAGCTAAGTGATAACGAGAGAAGCGATCAAAGCAACATAGCCGCAAGACGATCAATCCAAATAACTTACTCCAACTTTGATGTAAGATGGCCGAGAGACCATCCACCAGAATTAGTCATTGGAAATATAAGAGAAGGTATCAAAACAAGATCCAGAACTCAACAAGAAGCTATGTTCACATGCTTTATCTCACAAATAGAGCCTAAAGATGTGTCACAAGAATTGGATGACACACATTGGATTCAAGCTATGCAAGAAGAGCTGAATCAGTTTGAAAGAAATAAAGTATGGGAATTAGTTCAAAGACCCACCCATCAAAATGTTATTGGCACTAAATGGGTGTTCAAAAACAAGATGAACGAGGAAGGTTCTGTGGTAAGAAACAAAGCAAGATTAATAGCCAAAGGATATTGCCAAGAAGAAGGGATAGATTTTGATGAAACATTTGGCCCTGTAGCAAGATTGGAAGCTATAAGGATGTTTCTCGCCTATCCAGCTCACAAGAATTTCATTGTATATCAAATGGATGTAAAGAGTGCATTCCTTAATGGTTTATTGGAAGAAGAAGTGTATGTTGAACAACCTCCGGGATTTGAGCAGAAGACTCTTGGAGATAAGGTATACAAACTCAAGAAAGCTATATATGGATTGAAATAGGCACCCAGAGCATGGTATGATACTTTATCACACTCCCTGACTGAGAATGGCATCACAAAAGAAAAAGTGGATAGAACACTCTTCAGAATTCAAGACAGGAAGAGCATACTGCTTGTTCAAATATATGTGGATGACATCATTTTTGGATCCACAAACAAAGAGCTGTGTGATAAATTTTCAAACCTCATGCAAAGTAAATTCGAAATGAGCATGATGGGAGAGCTGACATTCTTCCTTGGACTCCAAGTGAAACAAATTGAAGGATGGAACCTTCATAAGTCGACAAAATACACGAGAGATTTAATGAAGAAATTTGGTATGGAAGAGAAGTCTTCTGTGAAAATACCAATGAATACATCACCAAAATGGATATGGATGCGGATGGCAAGCTGTAGATCAAACAAGATACGAGCACTTATTGGATCATTGCTTTATCTCACAAAGAAGCGGGCCAGACATCACCTTTATCAGAGGTGTATGTGCAAGATTTCAATCTGCTCCAAAAGAAGGCCACATGACTGCAACCAAGAGAATCTTGAGATATTTGAAAGGAAGCCAAGAAGTTGGCTTATGGTATCCAAAGGAAGGTGGATTCAAGCTAATTGGCTATTCGACTCTGACTATCTTTGGATGTAGAGTTGACAGAAGAGCACCTCGGCACATGTCAAATGCTTGGAAACAAAGCAATTTCTGGTTTAGTAAAAAGCAAAATTCAATAGCCACCTCTACAACTGGCAGAATACATAGTTGCGGGCAAAATGTGCCAAAGTCCTATGGATGAGACAAAGAAATGAGAGACTATGAAGTTGAAGAAAAGGAAATTCCAATCATGTGTGATAACACAAGTGCAATTGCAATCACTCAAAATCCTCGTGTTGCACTCAAGAACAAAGCATATCGATGTCGATATCACTTCATAAGAGATCATGTTGAAAAGAAGGACATCACCTTGAATATATTTCAACGATAAACAATTGGCTGGGTGACATATTCACAAAACCATTATGTGAGTCAAGATTTGAAGAACTCAAGCATGAGTTAGGGTTAATTGAGTGAGTGACACTCGAGAAGACTCAAAGAAAAGAAATGAAACACGAAAAAGAAAAAAAAAGGTTGAACTCTCAAATCACTAAGTGAATCAAATATCGGAAAGACAAATTGTATCGAGGTTAGCCGACAAATTTGAGTCACTAGGAGAACTCATGAGAAGAAGAGTTAAATCGGCTAAGGGATAAGTTTGAGTCATTTATAAGCAAAGTGACAAAAACGCCCGTCATTTTTACTAAGCGGGAATATTTTTAAGAATGACGTCGGATAATTATGACGTGTCTGGGCAAAAGTCCGCACACCAAGCTTATGATTGGATATAAATGTCTTTGTCGCATTAAATACGAGACATTAAATGCTAATCGGCGTGCAAAATCTAAGCCGTTGATTTCGATCACATTTCAAAAACCACCCGCACATCCTTTCATGAACCATACTTAAACCATTTTTGTCCGTTTCTCTCACACATTACCAAAAACTTTTCATTTCTCTCTCAAAAGCAAAGGCAAAAACTCTCTCAAAAACCCTATCAATTTTCAAATCATCTTCTAAGTTTTATTCGGTGAAATACTGAAAAATGGCATCTACTCCGGGTAAGCACCTCATAAAGAAGATCGCTGAAAAACTCGACACGTCTGGGCTAAAACCATTTCTGACGATGGAGTTTCCGATGACCTATGTGGAAGAGGTCGCACAGTTCTACGTGAACGCTGAGATTCACGATGAGGGGATCAAATCCTCTGTTCACGGGAAGGAGTTTATCATCACTGCCAAGGATTTGGCGAAACACCGCTCATTACCGCGGAAGGAGCACCAAAAATCAATGAAGTCGATGTTGACTTGGCTCGCTTGGAAGGAAGTAGCCAAGACCGACTATCTTTGAAAAGATAGTCTACAACTAACAAGAGGTCAGGCCAAGGAGGACTACCACAAATTGTTGGACATCGTTGCAAATGCATAGACATCAAATTTGCGACTTTGAACAATCGTCAGCGAAATTGATCGTAATGGCCGCGATCATTGAAGAAAAGAAAGTGAACTCGGCCGAGTTTGTCTACTGAGACTGCGCGAGAATGTAGGAATAAATCCTTCAAGGAGGGCGGAATGTTTGGAGGTTCCCTAGGATAAGGTCCAGTGATTGGCGGGCCGATGGAGATAAAAGGAGTCCTCTTCGACATGGAAAGGCGTTCCATGTAAAAAAGAGGATGTTCGTATCAAACCTCTCCGGCGCACAGAAGAGAGCCTACGCTAAGAGAGTCGATCGAGTGAGGGGGAATCACCACCACGAAGATACAACTGTCCCCTCTCCACCTAAGAAGAAGGTGCCCTGCACTTAAGAGAACTAACGCCCCGCAAAGAAAGAAAAACAAATCTGCTCCTGCCTCTGCAGGAGTCAGTCACCCGCCCCCTGCAGTGTCTCCCTGCCCTGCAGCCGCAGCCGGAGGAAGGAACCATTAATCCCTTCTCCAAAGTGATCAAGAAGAAGAGGACTGCGCCACAACAAGGAAGGCGGCTACCTCTAAGACATCTGCGAAGGCATTCACCTTCAATGAACCGAGAGGAAGTGGAGCTGAAATCCCTTTGGTTAAAACAAAGAGAAGAAGAAGACTTTCCAAGCTCTCCGAGCTTGAAAAAGACAATGAGTCTGTCACTCACCGGAGAAGATACTTCTAGACTATTTGGAGAAGTAGAGTCTCCGTGTGATTGATGAAACGGCCAAGTCTCCGAGGTTTGTCGAGAGGCAACTTGAAGACCAGTTGTAGTCGAACAATGAGAACAAAGAATGGTTGAGGCGTAGACCAATCACCGGTTGATAGGGTTGTTTCTCCACCCGTAATGCAGGCTCCAAGGTGTTGAGCAAATGTCTCCTGCTACCCTCAATACCGAAACGAGGGCCAGAAGAGGATGATGAAGACGATGTAATCATGCACTCTCCATTGTATCCAGGACATCCAAAATCGTCTGCGAGTGGAGAAAATGGAAGCCGAGCCCGTCAGTCAGTGCGGTTTGAATATCCGAGTTCATTGCCGGGAAGAAGAACTCTTGATTTCTTGAGGTGGACACGATCTTTGCAAGCCCTTTGACGAGAATAATTGCATAAATATACTTTGGAAATTCGAAAAGAAAATGAACGGGCTAAAGCAACTAAGACGCAGAGGCACGTGAGAAAGCCAAAGATCATCGCCTCTATCACCGGCACCACAGCATACACATCCTCACTTTGACGTCCTATCGAAAGTGATGAGGATCTGGACCTTTCTTGCCGCCACGAAGAATTGCAAATGCAAAGACGCAATGCGAGAATCCGTAATCCTTCATGAACAAAGAATGATGGAGGGACCAGGAGAGTCCTCCAAAACACACCGAGATAGACCTAATGGGAGTGGTGCGGCATATTGCCACCGTTGTTCTTTGCCACCACTTCCCAAATCACTCGGAAGAAGGAACTAAGGAATCTGGCGATGAAACGGGATAGTGGGGACCCCATTGAGCCAACCCCTAATGAAGGTGTCTTACCACCGCCCAACTACCGAATACTCAATGGGAACAGCCGGGAGTCTAGAGACGAGTGACCCCATTCCAAGTCACTCACCGGTGTGCCACCGAGGGGAAACTCCTCCACCGCGGCAAGGTCGGAGGATGTTGCAGTGACTCCACAATGAATCTAGGAGGCGAAGTGGAGAAGGAACAAACACAAAGTACACAACAAGTTGTCATCGACGAGGCTCGAGGCAGATTGAGACTGTCTCACCGAGGTGCCAACCGCTCTACGAAGGCTAATGACGGCCGCTGATGCGGTCGAGGCACGAGAAGGAACAACCCCGGAGTTAACACTGGCGACGAAAGTGCAATCCATGGAGTTGAGACTCCATGGATGCCACACCGCAAGACCCTAAGACAGTGACACCGTCGAAAGGGATGTCAAGCCTCGCCGCAGTTGAGACTACGAGGAGGTAATGAAGGTCCACGGGAGGTTGAGACTTCCGGGATAAAGAAGTCAAGTCTGAACATCCCTCATGCTATCATTAATCCATCGAAAAAGGAGATAAGCGCACTTCACGATTCCCAGGATAATCCTAATGTAACCTTTCTAGGATCGGAAGGAGATGATGAAGTCGAGTCATCCCCGTGGTGATCCAAAAGACTCAGATGAGGATGTTCCAACCACGAGTAAGTCTGACCTCAAGTCTACTCGTCAAACTTACAACTTTGATGATAAGCCACCCATGGAAATCTCATCATCGTCCGATGACGCTTCTGATAAGGCCGAGGACCAGTCAACTCACGTGGAAAAACCGGATGAGACCAACGACGCCTGTTGAGACAAATGAGGCTCAAAGAAGGTCGGGTCAACTTCACAACAGACCCCAAAAAACAGAGTCCATGCGCGAGCTCCCCAGCCGCAGCAGGTTCGACTCCACAAGGAACTTCATGAGCACCACTCATCATTGAACAAATCCAAGTTGCCCGTGATGATCCCTTTGTAGAATCATTTCCCTTCTCTCTGGAGGTACCCGACCTCCCTGAAGAGTCAGAAAGAGATCTCGAGCGCTTCCACAGACCAGATCCTGTCATTCCATCGATACCATCGTTCGGTGACTATGATTTTGACGCTGCCTGGCCGTCACCGCAACAGAGGGAACAACTCAAGTTCGGGAGGTGTTCAAAGCATTATTTACTGAAATTGAACGGAGGAGAGGCACCAGGCCTCGATGGACATGAGACTAGATAACAGAGATGCCAACCTTACTGCTGACTTGAGAGGCATAATAGTCAGAATCCGGGAGTGGTGGCAACAACAACAAACAATGCGTGTGGAACAAGCTAGATATTTCGAACATTGTTCAACAAGTCGTTGGTATGGCGAAATGAGAATGCGATGCGAAGACAAAATTGAGAGAACACATTGAGCACATGCATGAATCTCACACTCTTTGAGATAAAGTGCTGCGTGAGAAAAATAAGAATGAGCTCCTGCGTATGGAAGAAAACATGGATAAAAATTCAGGCCTTCCCATGGCCGAGATGAAGCTAACTTAAAGCTGAATCCAACGCTACTCGCTACGAGTTTCGCGCGGATACTCCGCATGCACGGGAAGCGAGAACTTGGCTATCGCCACTCGACTTCCGCTTGCTAGTTTGTTTCGGGGTTCCTCTCTCCTTTGATGATGCCAAAAGGGGGAAGAGGAATACCTAAAAGCGAAAGGGATCGAAGTCGAGAAGGATGGAGCACCATGAAGGAAAAGACAATGAGGAAGTTTCAAGAGAAAAGAAAGGAAAGTCTGTTGAGGGGAAGGATCGAGAGATGTGACCTTGATGATTGCACAAACCCCCAACAAAGGTCTTGTCATCACGGATATTATCAAAAACTCCCAATGACTCTGCCACTCCAACACTCTGCACCTATGGCCGACAAGAGAAAGACAGATTGAAGCGAGGGATGGAGGAAGTGGAAGGAAGGATGAATGCCCGAGTTATGGATATTTTGAAACAACATGGAGGCATTCCAAGAGAGCGAGAGACACTTATGCCATCTCGGATCTTGCGGAACTCGAGCCAAGATCGAGTTGATGAATTTAAAACGCTTCGCATCCGAAGGATACTTTGCAAACATGTCCATGGCTCAAGCCCAGGACTTGTATCTTGGAAAAGGGTCTCACACTATGTGAAGAAGGCGACAGCAGAGACTCACTGGCGATCCTCTGCTGGTCACTCCACTAGTCACTCAAAGGAAAAAGAAGGCCCGAAAACAATACACGCCCGAGGAGGAAGAGGTAGAGGAAGAAGCGATGGTGGAGGGAGAGGTTTCGGACCTGGGACCTCTGCCCAAAAACATTGAGTACATAGATCCGGCAAAAGAGGAGGGATCTCTGGGCTGTTTTGACGAAGTAGCCAATCGCAAGTGGCTAAGAACAATCTTGAGTATGTGAAAAGAATTGAAGAAGAAAATGAAAGACAAACTCAGCTATGGGAGGAGAGACAAGAGAGAATAACAAGAGATGAAGCTACCCGGAAGGCGTATGAAAAGAAGAAGAAAGCAGCTGAAGATGAGAAAAAGAAAAGAAGACCAGAAGATGACAGAGTCAAGAAGAAGAAAAAGAAGGAGGAAGCGAAGGAGATGAAGTGTTGCTATCCACCCCTTCATGTATTTTACTATATAAATACACTTTATGTAAGTCTTCTGTAATAAATCTGTAAATTCTCTATTTTTGCGTAGACATAGATGTTTGCTCTGATACACTTTGTAAACAGTTGTGTAAAGGACAAGATTGTTATGATCAATAAAAGAATTGATTCTACGCATACATTCTCTGTGAATGCACTATCTATATGTATCTTTGCTATTTACACTTTGAATGTATAAGTTTTGGCATCATCAAAAAGGGGGAAATTGTTGGGAAATTTATTGTTTAGATTTTGATGAATGCCATGTAAAATTTAGAATAGGAAGTTGGCACCCCATTTTTGTTGTAAACTGCATTGTAATAAATAGGGCTGGTCAAGTTGAGTTAAGTCAACTATGCCTAAACATGCAAGAAGACAACTGGAGTCATCCAATGATTGGAAGCTGACTCTAAGTCACCTGGGAAAGCAAATAAATGCAGTCAAGTCGAGATAACAGAAAGAGATCCGTTGCACAGAAATCAAGAGAATTACTTAAACAAGTAATACCTCCATGGTACCTTTCTTGAAGTGCTCAATCCCAGAAGCGTGCAAAAGGAATAAACCAATGGGAAGCACTGCACCATGTCAGAACTCTGAAAAGCTGAAAAACAATTCATACGAGGAAGTGGCAATTCCAAGGACTGCAACAAGACAAGCCAACGACCACAAGTGTCTTTTGAGAATAAGCCTATCTCTTCAACGGGAAAATTTTCAAAAGAACACTATAAAAGTCTGAGGAGTTTATTTGAGAGAATGTTGGTTACCTTAACATTTAAAAAAAACAAATACGAGCTAGAAAAGCAATATCTGTAACCAAAAATATTCTCAAATCATTCAAGTTCAATCCTCAAGCCTAAACTACGAAGGAAATAAATCCAACACTCACCGTGAAGGAAAGATAACTTCAATCAGTTGAAGAGGAAATTATTGAAGAATCAAGGGGTCTACATTCCACGGAGGATTGTAGGAAGGTTCAAGGTCGAACCAGGTCTCAAGTTTTTGGAGGGCTTCGTGATCAAATCCAAAGAGCTTGAGCAAGTGGGGTGTAGTAGCAAGCGCAGCTGCCCCTGCAATGAAGAAGGAGTCGTCACGAGAAGCCAAATAACGTGACTAAGGCATCTCCGGCATCGAGTCCCAAAGGATCAAGTCATCTGTGTGATCAAGACTTGTATCCGGATCTTACCACTCTGTATATCTTGATCAATACCTAGTGGATTCCTCCGGGAGTTGGAGAAGAGAGGAGTAGAATAATTACCCCATCTTCGAACCTCTATAAAAACTTATCGTGTCATTTACATTTCAAACTTTAATTCCTGCATCTTATTTATTTAACTCTGCGATAAATTTGCTATCCACTTGATAATCTCTAAGTACTAAAACCAAGCATTAAATCAAAACTAAACCAAGTTTAAGGGTGTTAAGTCTTCCAATAAAACAAACTACAGTTGAACTAAGTCTTTAATCTTAACAAAATTGAGTTATTCTATCAATGGCTCGATCGAGTTTGTTGAGTGACTAACTCTCTTGATTAACCAAATTAGTCATCCACCAAGGACACAAAATTGTGTAGTATCAACTCTGAACATTTAAAAAGACTAAATCGAAAAGTTGGTAAGGTTTATTCAACCCCCCCTTCTAAAGCTTACACTCACACCCCTTGGGACCTACATTTGGGATGGTGGATGGGAGTTAGATTCAACTAATCGTCGTTGGTGTTTCAGTGGGAAGAAAATAAAGCACAAGGTTGTCCCTTTCGATGTCACTTTCTCTCAATTATTAGAAAAGGCATATCTAGTCACCAAAGTGAGTCGGGATGATTTTGATATTGAGATGACAAGTTGGATGACATACCAATGTAAAGATTCATTGCCATTGTGTCCCATAATAGATGAAGATGATGTGCAGTTGTTGATTCATGTGAACACATAAAGTTTTTGTCTGCTCCACTTTGCTTGGTAACAAAGTTGAGGGACAACCAAGTATCTACCCAACCAAAAAAGGAACAAAATGAGTCAGAAAGCAGTAACCGTATTGCATAAGGTATTGCTCCCATAAGCACTGTAGTTCCAAAAACTCAACCACATTTCATACCTGTAATACATGAACATCATGTATTACATGAACCAGCAGTTGACCCTCCTCGTCTTGTGTGTCAACAAGGCACATGCATTAATTTGAATAATGATCCTCATCCAGATGATAATGACGATGTTGAACATTTCTACGTAGAGACTGAATTAGAAGAGATAGACCCATTTTTCTATGATGGCCTGGATGGCACTTTCTATAGGTGGAGCGGACCTAATGGGGAACAACCCCCTATTGCATCTCCAAACCGACCTGTCGATGATGTCCCTACACAAGAAAATGATTTGTCTCCACCATTAAACCAAACTATCGTTGATGATGGGTATGAAGTTGGACCAAGTCAATTTCAGAATTGTACTCGCAAACCATTGAAAAATTCTATTGGAATGAGCCATAGTTGTGTTGGTAGCGAGGCGGCAACCCCAGATACGACATCTAACTCCATTTCACTTGATAATGATCTGCACGTGGATCAAGTGTTTCAAAGAAAGGATGACATAATTCGGCAGTTGAAAATAATTTCTATGATGAAAAACAGAGAGTCCAAAACAAAGAAATCCGATCAGGTTAAATTCATTGTCGTCTGCACTGATAAGAAATGCCAATTGAGACTATGTGCAAGCAAATTGAGTGTTGGCAATATACAGGTTGTGAAGAAGTACAATAACATCCATACATGCTCGGGGGACTTAATGAACCTCCAACACTATAATGTTAAATCAAAGGTGTTGGGTGATCTCGTTAAATACAAGTTCAAGAGTCCTACTCATGTATATCCACCACCAAATACAGGTTCAAGAGTCCTACTCATGTATATCCACCGGCGATGGTGATTAGTGAATTGAAGCAACCACTCGGGGTTGAAATAGGTACTACAAAGAATGGAGGACTAGGGAAGAGGTATTGAAACTAGTTAGAGGGACACCTGATGACTCATTTAAGAAGTTTCCTACCTATTTTTATAGACTGAAGGAAGTGAACCCGACACTATTACGCATATCGAAACAGATGGAGATGGGTACTTCAAATACTGTTACATGTACCTTGGCCAATCATTACGTGGGTTTTAGATGGCTATTCGTCCTATTTTAGCTGTTGATGGAACACATTTGAAAGGGAAGTATCATGGTGTGTTGCTCATAGCTACTGGAATGGATGGGAACAAACAAATTTATCCATTGTCCTTTGCAATTGTTGATTCTGAAAATAATGAGTCATGGAGTTGGTTCTTTGAAAAAATGTATGCGAACATCCATAAGGGAGTTGAAGATGTGTTCCCAAATGCACATCATGGAGTTTGCATGTCTCATTTGAGACAGAATGTTGTAGCAAAGTTTAAAAAAGCCGACGTTCTACATTGTTATTTTCTACAACTAAGACTTATGACGAGGCAGTACATAAGTCTTGTATGAATCAAATCTTAGTTGTAGATAAGGAAGCCTACAACTATATTACTCGTGATGCTAAGGTGGAACAGTGGGCTCGTGTGTACTTTCCTGGATGGCGATATAGTATCGTGACTACTAACATCGCTGAGACTATGAACTCGGTTCTAAGAGATGTAAGAGAGTACCCCCTGTTGTTTGATACATGTTTTTATCTTAATTTTGATGATTTTATTTTGTCACCAAAACAATGCTTTTAAAGGTTGTCCAAATACTCCTAAATGATTTAAAATGTTTTTAATATTTTCTCGAGTATTTCCTCAAGTTTATTTTTGATAATAATGGACAACACTTTTAATGATTTTATATCAATGGATTTTTCACTCCTAAACAAGGTTCCTAAATGTTGTCTAAATACTCTCGATTGGTTTAAAATGTTTTTACTAATTTTTCGAGTATTTCTTGGGTTTTATTTTCGACAAAAATTGGATAACATTTACCTCGTGGTCGACCTGGCGCCTATAGGCAACCCGTACTGAAGATGTTTTTAGAAACAAAAATGAGACGGAAGGAAAACAAGCAGTCGGCGACCCGGGCCGCCCGTGGCCGGCCGATCGGCCGTGTCGACCGCCGCCAAATGGCCGACCTGCACTGCAAGTTTCATTGTCGAAACAGACTTAACCCCTTCGTATTTTTGGTTAGGGGACCGGTTGAGACAGGGTTCGACCGGTCGGCTTCACGTCGGCCGGTCGCCTGTTGTAATTTTCAAAGTGTTCTCATTTTTTTCTTATTTCTGCATGTGACCTGTCGCCTCGTATTGACAAAGAAAATATGACCGTTTGATGGACACATTTCCTTAAATTATGGGATTGATTTCTAACAGCTATATTCTTGATTTTAATTATATTTTTCAGAGATTTTCAATCCCCAAGAGGAGCCTATGCTTGATCAATCATCTCCTATAAATAGAGGAAGTTTTGGAGCAACCAAAACAACAATTGAGATACAACACAACAAGATACACTTCAAGCAAACACTTGGTCTTTCATTGTTATTATTCTTGTTGTAAATTTGCCTAGCTTATCACTTTCACATCTTTGAGGTCTAGGCTATTCTTGATTACACTTGCACTCAATTGTATTATTCATTATCGAGTTGTAATCTTGAATTTGTGGTCGTCATTCAAACACAAGATATCCTTGTGAGTGTTCTTGTGGTAAGAACACACTTGGGTGAACTAGGTGTTAGGTGTAAGAAGATTGTGGTAATCTTCTTGTTGAGGTGTTGAAGAGTGTGGTGCTCTTCAAGGGTGAAGATTGTGGTAATCTTCACAAGGTGCCGTTTGAAGATTGTGGTAATCTTCAAGTGAGATTGTGGTAATCTCAAAGGTGGTGTTGAAGAAGAGTATGGTGCTCTTCAAGGTGTTGGTGTAAGATTTTGTTGTAATAATTTTGGTAATTATTAATAAAATCTTTTTCTCTTTTCGAAATCCATCCCGGATATATTGGGGTGGTAGAGGATTAGGCCCTAGGTGGGTTGAACCTCTTTAAATCGACGTGTGTTGTTTACATTCCGCACCTTTGTTATTGTATTTGAGCATTCGGGTTTAAAAAGAGGGCGAAATCGAAAAGATGGAGATAATCTATTCACCCCCCCTCTAGATTATCGTAGCCGCTTGGACTTACAAGTGGTATCGAGCCAAACTCTTTGGCAAGCTCGTTTTTCACATCGCGAGTGAAGAGAAACGATCGACGCTGACGAACGCTCATCTATCCGCACCTCCACCACCAAGCCACCACTATTTGATTCCAAGAATTTTAATTTTTGGAAAGAAAGAATGGAATGCTATCTACAAGGTTGCGGGTTCGACATTTGGAACACCGTCATTAATGGGGAATCCATTCCGACGAAAGATACACTATACACCTCAAAAGGCTTCAAAAAGCTCAATGATGAAGAAAAGAAAATCATCTCCTTAAACGGTAAGGCTTTAAATATTTTGTATTGTTCATTTACTAATTTAGAATATGAACATATTGTAGGAATAAAGTCGGCACATGAAGTATGGCAAAAATTAGAAGCCATCTATGGAGTATTTGCAAATGAAAGGAGTCAAACAAAAGCATCTACTTCTCAAGATCATACAAGCTCAAATCTAAGGAATAAGCCTCTCCTACAACTTCCAATTATGAAGAAGTTGAATATTGTTTTATGGGCATCAATGAAGAAAATGAGGTATGTCTTAAACCCTCTACTTCCTATGATATTGTCATTCAAAATGATTATAGTGATTTACAAAATGATTATGATGAACTTCAAAATGAATTCCAAAGCTTACTTGTTAGATACAAAAATTTGAAAAAGGAATTCAATATTTTGAAAAATGATAAGGATAATTTATTTACTTCTTATGAATCACTTTCATGTGCTCACACCACCACACTTGACAAGGTTAGAAACCTTGAAAAAGAAAATAGTAGTCTTGTTGAGAATATTGATTGCATGAAAAAGGATTTATTAAAATCCAACTTGAGTACCAATAAAATGTCCAATATTGTTGATATTCATAAGTGTGATAAAGGACTTGATCATAAGCCTAATGTTGTTAATCATATGAAAAAGGATCAAGTCACTATGCATATTGGTCATTATGCTCCTAGAATTATTACTTGTTTTTATTGTGGCAAAAAGGGTCATACTATAATTCTTGTCGGGCTAGAAATAGCTCTAAATATTGTTGGAGACCTAAAAGTCTCAAAGCTAATCTTAAAGGACCCAAACACATGAGGGTACCACAAAACAATGTGCCATTAGGTACCCAACAAAGCAAAAATCGGAGAAAATTCATGCCACCAAGAAAACATCAAATGAATGTTTCATTTGATCAAAAAAGGAGAAACTACTCTCAACAAAGCCAATCTCCAAGAAGAGCGTATAATCAAAAATGGGAAGAACACAATCCTTGGAAATGGCAAAGACATCATCAACAAGATGATTTTCAAAGAAGAAGAAACCATCAACCATGGGAAGATAACCAATCTTGGAAATGGAGAAGTCATCATCAACAAAGTGACTTCTCAATGGGAAGATATCATCAACAATGGGAAAGACACAACCCATGGAAACGGCGTAATTGGTAAACCATATCCCCCCATTTGTATATGCATTTTATTTTTAAATCTATGCATACTTTTAATTGTGTCTTAATTGCAAAATGAGTCTTCAAGTATTTATTTTTAATATAGGTCTCTTATATATTCATGAGTTTCAAATTTTTTAAGAGACCTTGCATGATTTTCTAAAACTCTTGTGCATTTTATTAGACTTATGTGGCTTATTATCTCTTATGAAATCTTATAGCATAAGCTCTTTTGATATCTCATATTACTTGCCTACACTTGTATTTTCTATGCAAATTTTGTCTAAGAATTGTGTAGGATACATATTTCATACTCATTGGCTATTACGTCATCAAGTTTCTTAAACCATCGAGGTATGTCTACTCGTATTTTTCTTTAAACTCGATTTTATGCTTATGCACATATCTTTCAAGATATTTCTTTTTGATCCCTTAAGTGCCCCTAATTGGTCTTACAAATATTTTCTTTTAAAAAAAAAAAAAAAAAAAAGAAAGGCACTACGTGTTTAGTCTCGATTTTATGTTTTCCCAAAACCCATATTTGTTGGATATAGTCCAAACTTATATTTTTGCAAAGTTTTAAAACTTTTGGGGTGAAAAATCGAATTTTGGAAAACTCTGGGAGATAGAAAAATCACCTGGGATGGTCAAAGCAGGGGCGACCGGTCGCCCTGCACCTCGACCGGTCGCCCCCTACCTCGACCGGTCGCCCAGGCCAATTTTTGCAACTTAAAACTTTCTGTCTTCGTTTCAAAACAGACACAGATAAAATTCTCAAAACCCTTATCAGCGTAAATCATCCCCTTTTCTCTAGAATCTTCAATTCTTCATCATTTTTCACGATTCTTGTTGCTAATCTTCTTATTTTCACAAGAATCTTACATATATGGCTCCTCCAAGAAATTCCACCGATCAAAATCCCACTTCTAAGAGAAGAAAGGGCGGAGAGGGTACTTCGAGAAATCGGCGAGACGGCCGAACAAAGGGATATTCGAGCCACTCAAAGAAACGTGGCCCAAGAAGGTGATGATGTTCAAAATCCCATTCTCTCTCGGGCCCAAATTACCGAAGCCATGGAACAATTTCGCTCGAAAATTGCCGTTGGGCGAAAGGTAAAAATCTTTTGTTACTCAAGCTCCAAATTCTCGCAATGCTCTTAATTTCATCAATAAGTATGCGAATGGTATTATGAGGACTCGGGGATGGGAGGTAAATCTATTGCTCGGACTAAAATGTGTCGTTTTAGCTCATTTACAAATGAGTATCCCACCATTAGGGGATTTTTTGAGGAACAAGGTTGGATGTATCTATGGGAGCATGCTTATGTTTTGTATGATGATGATATTATCCAACATTTTTATGCTAATATGTGGGTGCAATATGATAATGAAAGAAAGCCGATTGCCGTTAATTCGCTTATAAAGGGTCGTCATTTTAGATGGACTCCCAATGATATTTGCCGCTTTTACATGTTAGAGAAGGTGGTTGGGATTATTTCTCTTCTCTTGTGGGACTTGGAATGATGAAATGTTGGGGGTGTCGATGAAAGAAGTTAAGACGATTCCGGGAGTATGGCCAAAGTATTCCTTGTTGGCAATGACACTTGAGCATCGTATTTTATCGGTCATTATCGCATATTGCATTTGTGGTAAGTCGGAAAGATGCCTAGCAATATGGATTATTTTTGACTTATAAGATTGCTAGGAGGAACCACTTAACTTTGGTGCCATACTTATTCAATGTCTAATCGAGTCCATTACTCAAGGTAATAAGAAGTTGGTTATGGGAAATTGGATTTGTAAACTTCTTATTCAATCGGGACTACCTTCGTCGGAGTGTAACTCGGAGGTATTTCAAAATGACTTCGACATTGATAATATCTCCCAAATAGTCACGATGCGCAAGAATATGGACATCCGACCAACCAAAATGGCTAGAGGAAGAGGTCAAGAGTCTCCCGATCCTAATGACTACTTTGATGACACCGAGGCCGCAAGATTGGCGGAAGAGGGTGAACCGAGCAATCCGGAGGGTAATACCGGTGCTCAACCGCCTAGGAGGTATACTCAAGCCGAATTTGATGAGATGAGGACTTTTCATGAGACGAGATATGAGGCTTTGGAGCAAAAGACCTCCAAAATGCAAAAGTCTATCGGCAAATTGAAGAAATTTATCAAGGATTTTATTCCCGGATCTTGCTTCTCTTCGGATGAGGAATGATACCCCCACCCCCTTTACTTTCTAGCATTTTCATTAATGATGTTTTGTATTTTTGATGAACTTTTGTAAAACTCATTTGTACTAATGATATTTGCTTGTTTTTCTTAAAGGGTTAAAATTGCAAGTTGATAATGACTTGTGAATGATCATGACTTTGATGGAGTATTTGATGGTAAAAATACTCTAAAGTATTGTTTGATAATTGGTATGAAGTACTTGATGGTAAAAGTGCTTCTTTTATTGCTTTGATCATTATGCTTAGTTGGATATGTTGGGACATTTGATACATGTATTGTTGAAAGCATGACTTATTACTTGATGGATGCTCTAATTGTTGGCATTTGTAATGCCTTGATCATTCTTAGCTTATCTCAATTGGGTTGAACCCTTGAGAATCTACTTTGAGCTTCTTAATTGATGAACAAATTGTTGCATATGGTGCATATGATTTTTTTTTTTTTGAGCTTTGAAATGAGGTTGATTGATGATATGAAAATTTTTGGATTGAACCATTTACAAAGGCTATATACAACTCCTTTTATGTTTCACGCCCACAATGTGTTCGATGAAATGTCACAATGAAAATTTCAACTTCTACATGATTCTCTCGCTTCCAAAAGTCTTATATACTCATTGAGATCATGTCTTGACTCTTAAACGAGCTTATGGATATCTAATGATACATTTCTCCCATTTTTTTTCGGATTATAAGCTTATCTCCTCGAATGGTTGATAAATTGTCTCTTTGGCGCACTTTGATATACTTGTATGATGTTTTTATCATCCTAACATTCTTTTGATGATTCCAAAGGGGAGAAAACAGGAAAATGGCTCGTTAGCTCAAAGAAGCTAATAAAAGCTTGTCATAAAAGCTATAAGCTATGGCTCATAAAAGCCATAAGTTGTGATTTGTTCTTAGTCCAATTGTTGCTTGATGGACTTATAAAATTGATTAATGATGTTTTGTGACAGGGGGAGCTTATAAGCTCTTAAAACAAATTGTAAAAGCCAAAGCTTTTAGCTTATGGAAAATTGCTTTTACATTATTATTGATATGCTTGTTGATAGGGGGAGCTTGTGCTTATTATTGGAAAATATTTACTCCCTACTTGGTTGCTTTAATATTTTTAGAAATTTTGGTTGCTTCCAAACGGTCAAATGTTTTTACCGGAAAATCATTTCTAAAATTGCTCTCTTAGTTTGTGTAAAAATTGTTTTGGTTTGTAATCATCAAAAAGGGGGAGATTGTTTGATACATGTTTTTATCTTAATTTTGATGATTTTATTTTGTCACCAAAACAATGCTTTTAAAGGTTGTCCAAATACTCCTAAATGATTTAAAATGTTTTTAATATTTTCTGGAGTATTTCCTCAAGTTTATTTTTGATAATAATGGACAACACTTTTAATGATTTTATATCAATGGATTTTTCACTCCTAAACAAGGTTCCTAAATGTTGTCTAAATACTCTCGATTGGTTTAAAATGTTTTTACTAATTTTTCTGAGTATTTCTTGGGTTTTATTTTCGACAAAAATTGGACAACATTTCTGTCCTCGTGGTCGACCCCGCCGCCTTCTATAGGCAACCCGTGCACTGAAGATATTTTAGAAACAAAAATGAGACGGAAGGAAAAACAAGCAGGTCGACCAAATTGCATCGGGCGTCGACCGAGTCCGGTCGACCGGTCGCCACGCCTGGTCGACCGGTACACTGCAAGTTTCATTGTTGAAACAGACTTAACCCCTTCGTATTTTTGGTTAGGGGACCGGTTGAGACAGTCGACCGGTCAAGCCTCGTCGACCGGCCGCCTGTTGTAATTTTCAAAGTGTTCTCATTTTTCTTATTTCTCGTGCGACCGGTCAGCCTGCAGTATTGACAAAAAAAATATGACCGTTTGACAATGACAGACACATTTCCTTAAATTATGGGATTGATTTCTAACAGCTATATTCTTGATTTTAATTGTATTTTTCTCAGAGATTTTCAATCCCCAAGAGGAGCCTATGCTTGATCAATCATCTCCTATAAATAGAGGAAGTTTTGGAGCAACCAAAACAACAATTGAGATACAACACAACAAGATACACTTCAAGCAAACACTTGGTCTTTCATTGTTATTATTCTTGTTGTAAATTTGCCTAGCTTATCACTTTCACATCTTTGAGGTCTAGCTATTCTTGATTACACTTGCACTCAATTGTATTATTCATTATCGAGTTGTAATCTTGAATTTGTGGTCGTCATTCAAACACAAGATATCCTTGTGAGTGTTCTTGTGGTAAGAACACACTTGGGTGAACTAGGTGTTAGGTGTAAGAAGATTGTGGTAATCTTCTTGTTGAGGTGTTGAAGAGTGTGGTGCTCTTCAAGGGTGAAGATTGTGGTAATCTTCACAAGGTGCCGTTTGAAGATTGTGGTAATCTTCAAGTGAGATTGTGGTAATCTCAAAGGTGGTGTTGAAGAAGAGTATGGTGCTCTTCAAGGTGTTGGTGTAAGATTTTGTTGTAATAATTTTGGTAATTATTAATAAAATCTTTTTCTCTTTTTGAAATCCATCCCGGATATACTGGGGTGGTAGAGGATTAGGCCCTAGGTGGGTTGAACCTCTTTAAATCGACGTGTGTTGTTTACATTCCGCACATTTGTTATTGTATTTGAGCATTCGGGTTTAAAAAGAGGGCGAAATCGAAAAGATGGAGATAATCTATTCACCCCCCCTCTAGATTATCGTAGCCGCTTGGACTTACACCTGTGTCACTTTTGGATACAATAGTCACAAAGTTGTCAGATTGGTTTACCAAACGTCGTGATGTTGCTTGTAATTGAATGGTCCTCTCACAACATGGGCTGAGAAACGAGTGCTAAAGCGCGACGAGTTGGCTCAGAGGTTCAATGTCCGAACACTACATTATTATACGTATGAATTACTGGATGGTCACACAAATGTAGTTGTTGACTTGAACGGAAAGACTTGCACATGCCGGAGATTCCAGCTTGATCAAATGGCATATGCTTATACTTTGGCAGCGGCTTCAAAAATTAATTTGTCGAAGTTTGGAATGGCATCCCCATATTACACATCTAAATATTTGGTACAAGCATATGCAGAGCCGATATATCCTGTCGGACATTAGGATTATTGGAAAACTCTAGGGGAAGTATCCAATACGTTCATTTTAGCCACTATTATGCGCAGGCCAAGCGGTAGGCCACGGAAAGCTAGGATAGCATCCTAAGGGGAGGAACTGGTAGCCAAAGAATGCAGACGTTGTAAAAAGACTGGCCATAAGTAGGACATGCAAAAACCAACTCCTATAAATGATTAGTTCAATGGTGGGGGAAGATGATGGTCGATTACACAGTCGGCAACAGGGTCAACTTGGGGTCGTAGAACTTATTGGTTGTTTAATCCATCGGGGGTGCAGTCATTTTTATGTGTTGGTTGTTTTATAGTCGTTGTGCCAGTCGTGATTGTAGTCGTAATTTTGGTCGTCTTTATTTGTTCTTGTAATTTTAACTATGTTGTACCAATATTGCTTTCTTTTATTCAGTTTCTCTCTTTCCTACGCAACTGTTTGCTGTGAAATAGAAATGATTTGAAAACTGAAAAATAGAAAATTGTGCTAATACATACGACATACTACAATTTTATACCAATGTGCTAATACTTCCAACATACTACCATTAGATACCAATGTCAACACAACATACTACAATTTCATACCAAAGTGTTAATCATACAACATGCTAATAATAGATAATAATGTCAACATACAACATGTTACTAGATAACAATATCTTCACTGTTGAAAAGCTCTGAACAAAAACTTTTCCTAGATTGGATGGTCATCTCAGGATTGATTTCAACCACACTTCTACCCGCTGCCAATGCCTCCATGAATTTTATGGCCATAACTCCACAGTCACTACTGTTCGACCGCTAAATACCTATAAAAGTCTTACAATCATCGCAAGAGAACGAGATCAATCGTAGGGTAGCAAGTTGACCACAAGTCGTCTTTCAAGGAAGACTTAGCCGGCAAATAATTATTATGTATCACAATAGACAAAAGATAAATCCTAAACACTCTAACCAGATTTGTTGGTTTTATTTAAACTAACAGAAAATAATTAAAAGGACAAATTAAATCTAAGCAGGATTAAACTTTGGAGAAAAGGATATAGAAGAAAGTCTAGGATTATGGATTCATCTCATCAAACTTGTAAGCAGAATATCAATTAATTGATCATGCGGTTAACAAATATAGCAAACATGTAAATACTAGGTCTAGATCTGATAACTTTCGTATTCACATATTAGGGCTATCCCAATAATTTGCTATTTTCATTAAACCTAGGGTTAGATAATACATCTTTGATTCTTATCTAACCTCCTGAATAAATTTAGTCCATGAATAATATCTTCTCTCGATCTCAATTATTCCCCCATAACAATCAAAAGTTGATGAGACAATCAATTTATCAGATAAAGCAATTTATTCAGGAAAGCAGATCAATTAATCAATATTCATGCTTGTTTGTTTGAATCAAATCATCATAATCCTATAACAAGGAAATTAGTTCATGCTTGGGGATGGGATCATAATCTCAATTGAAGGAAAAATAATCATAAAGATAATCATGCAACAATAATAATCACCCAACAATTGAAATCAGACAAAAGAGATGAAGAAATCTTACTCTTTGATTAAGAAGTAAAATAACTTCAAGGGGAAGAACCCAAGCAATCTCAATGTTGAAAGCAAGAGAAAAATACCAAAAAACTAAAGTATAAAAGTGCTATGAAAGAGAGTGTACGAAATTATGGATCCCCCAAGGGCCATTTATAAACCTAAGCATATACAAGGTGGAAGAATCCAAAAAGGAAAGGGAAAATCAGAATAAAATTTCTAGAAAATTCTCGTGGTGCGCGTCCGCGCAGTATCCTAGTGCGCAAGCTTGTGCACCGCGTAACTTCCTTCCGCGCGCTCCGCACGCGCTTGTTTGGCGCTGTTGCCTCGGGTAAGCGCATCGCCCATCTCGCTCATTGCATTTGTCGGCTTAAATGCAGCGTCGCACTTTCATTGCTGCGGCCCAGCGCGCATTTACGTCAATCTTGACGTTGGGTGCCGTGCGCTGGTACGTGCGCACGCACAATCTTCAGCTTCCCCAACCGTCAATCGCCCAAAATGTCTGTTTCGATCGTTTTAGTCCGTTTTTAAGTTTTCTTTTTACGAAAACCTACTAAACAACCAAAAATACCATACGTAACATATGACAACATAAAATGGGGCAAAAAGACACAAAAATATGCACACTCACTCATATGAAAAAATAGAAATCACACAAAATTCACACACAAAAACATGCAAAACAACTCCCCCACACTTAGCCTTTGCTTGTCCTCAAGCAAATAATAATGCCCATAAATTTAATCAAGAAATATAATGCCTATTTTGAAAATCGATTTTTCCATGACATCAAGTTCCATCCACCTTCGATTATTCCTCATCGATCCTCAACCTTCGCAGTAAACTTACTTAGCTAAAATTAAACAATTACTCAATGTGTTTAGCTTTCTTTACAAAACTTCAAATTTGTATCAAAAGTCGCAACCCTTATATTCATGTACAAATTACGTAAGTACTAGCCTTTTTTTTTTGCTTGGACTTCCCGAGATATTATTCCACTAGGTGTAAACTTCGGATGTTTTCCAAAGACTCCTAGGGTGGTTTCCCATACTCATGCTTAAACCACCGTTTTACGTAAAAGTCAAACATGGGGTACATGAATGCTCCTAGTTACTAAGCAGCTTAACCAACGGAGTATAATCTCGATTGTTCTTTTTTTTTGCGCTTTTTATTGTAATTTTTTTTTGGCGCTTATACTGCATTTTTTTTTTTTTTCCGCAAGGCTAGCAATTTTGTAATCCATAGAATAAAAATAAGAGTTTTAACTCAATTTACATCAATAAAATCCCGTAATTCATACCACACAACCTCGAGTATTGTTTAACCATCGCCTAACTCGTTTATCATAAGGGTTAATTCACAACTTAGTCAAAACCTATGCATCAAGTCCGTAATGTCATTTCCTAATTGAGTCTCAAAGTAATGCATCGATTTCGAGTTAACTAAATAACATTATTATTAAACTAGGGACAATTAATAGGCAAAGTAAAATTTTTATTACAAGCAATCAACTTATATTATTAATGACGAATTAGTCCCCCCACACTTAAAACACACAATGACCTGAATGCGTAAAACAAATGAAGGAGAAATGAAATACGTCCCTGAAAATTTTGGAGATTGTTAAGTAATGTCAAAAGTACATCCGCCTATGATTCTGCAAAAGCCAAATGTAGAAGAAAACACAAAAACAACAAATAAGAGTAATGAAAAATATCATGCAAAAATAGAAAACATCCGCATGCAAAGGGAGAAAAACACACAAGAGGAAAGAAAAAGAGAAATAGAAAAACATCATTGATCATCCCCAGGAGGTGGTGGGGGTGGAGAGGCGAAAAAGATAGCGTCCAGTTCTATTCGATATTCTGCACCCTACTATCAAGTGAGTTTAGCTGGACGCTCATATCTCTCATGAGGGTGTTGAGGCCGGTCATCTACTGATGCATGTCAGCCATCTGATGCTGAAAATGGATGAAGTTGCCTTGCATAGAATCAATGCGTGATAGAATGGCGTTTAAACCAGTGGTGTCACCCTGGCTCAGGGCTGAAGATGGGCCGAGGTGAAGGGACCGGCAAAACGAGTATCCTGTGGCTCATCTGTATCAGTATCATCGGTGCCTCGACTATCGTCCCCAAAGGTAGTAGGTTGAGGTCGGTAGGCGCCATCCGGTTCCATTTATGGTTGTTAAAACATTTGCGAGTAGTAGGATCCCGGAATTCTCCTGCCTTAGTTAAAAATTCTGAACCAAACATATTTTCCTTAGTAATAAAAGTTCTTTCTACCTCATGATAATTAAGACTAGTGACATCAGCAATCCCAAAATGTAGGGCAATAAGTGACACAAAATGGCCCATTCGCAATTTGTATGTACTCTTCTTCTGAATCCGATAAAATGTATCAAACACAAAAGCTGTAGTGCATATTTGGGTAAGAGACTTAGCGCAATACATAAAAAATAATTCCGGGCAGGTCACTTTGTTACTTTCATCTTTCCCAAATAACTGATGTGCTAGAAATTTATGAAACAAATAAGTAGCCCGGTCTTGGATGAACCCGTTGGGCGTCCCTTTACTCGAAAAATTATCGAAATTAGTCAATTCCAACCAAAATTGTTTAGCATTAAACGAGTTCGAGACAGATCGCACTCCTCTAGTAGAAAATCAAAAAATCGATTTTATTACTCTATAATCCACTTTATTTTCAACCCCAAGCAAACGACAAATGAAGTTCGTTAAGTGTGTGTCAGAAAAACGAAGTGTAGTATAAAATTCAACAACCAATTCCGAGTATGCAACACCCGTCAATTTAATAAATTACTTCCAACCCAAAGCTTCAACAAGAGCCATAAAATCACCTTTCAACCCCAAATCATCCAAAATTCATAAATTTAGAAGGTGAGAAGCGGGTACCTCGCGTTGACTAATCCGTGTATACCGTTGCCCCTCTTCCTCGGAGTAGATTGGGAAAGGGGCGTCGAATTGTTCGGCCAAATCAACCGGGACCCTTGGAGTGTCCTCTTGAGCCCTAGAAGTTCCATCTTATGCCCTTTTGCCTCTACGTGATGCCATTAAAGGAAGATACACACTTAATTGGAGTGCCTTGATATTATTGAGGTCGAATTTATGTATAAGGTGAATTTGGAGAAGGTTTAGAGAGGATTTGCAAGTGAAATTTTGGGGAAAAACTCGCGTTTGCGATATCGCGTGCGCTGTACCAGTGTGTGCGTCGCTGCCGGTCTTGCGCGTCCGCGCAGGCTTGCGTGGCTTGGTGCACGCCGCGCACCTCCCTGCGCGCGCGTCCAGTAGTTCTCTCGTCCGTCTATTGCGCTTTCGTGCAAAAGTGCGCGTCCACGCACAACCTATTTTTTTTTTTTTTTTTTGGTTCTTTTTTTTTAAATAGCTATTATACTTTTAAGAAGAGGAAAAGAACTCAAACAAACCATTAGATACGGTTAGTCGAGAAAAAAAAAAAGAAAGGAAACAAAAATTTGGGTTCCCTCCCAATAAGCGCTTATTTAACGTCTCTAGCTTGACGATACCTGAGTACGGTTCTTATGTGACGTCTTCGAGGCCTATACTCTCAATTCGTTGACCGAGATACCCCTTCAAAAATATGGCTTAACCCGTTGACCATTTACATTGAAAGATTCATGCGTCCTTGGATTTAGTAGTTTTACCATTCCATGGGGTATACCTCTTCGATCTCAAATGGCCCGCTCCATCTCAATTTTAATTTACCTGGGAATAAATGCAGTCGTGAATTGAATAAAAGAACTTTCATACATGGTTCGGGATTTTATGAATAATGTTCTTGTTGTGCAACTACTTCAGTTTGTCTTTATATATCCGCGCATTTTCATAAGCGTCATTGCGAAGTTCGTCTAGTTCGGAAAGTTGCAACTTCCTTTCGGCTCCTGCTTTATCCAATTCAAAATTTGTCGCTTTGATGGCCCAATATGCCTTGTGCTCTACTTCAACTAGTAAATGACACGCTTTCCCGAAAACTAGTCTATAGGGGCTCATTCCTAAAACCGTTTTATAAGTCATTATATATGCCTGTGAGCGCATCATTTAACTTGGTTGCCCATCTTTCCTTGTAAGATTTACTGATCTTCTCTAAAATTCCTTTTATTTGCTTGTTGGTAGTCTCCACTTGTCCTAAGTTTGAGGATGATAAGGTGTAGCTAGCTTATGTGTGATGCCATTTTTCTTCATCAGTTTTTCGAATAACTTGTTGCAAAAATGTTTTCCCCCATCGATAATGATAGCTCTCGGGAATCCAAACCTGCTTAGGATATTTTCCTGTACAAACTTGATGACAGTGGTAGCATCACAAGTCCTTGTGGGGATTTCCTCAACCCACCGGGACACGTAATCGACAACAACAAGTATATATTCATAACCAAAAGACTTGGGGAAGGGACCATAAAATAAATGCCCTATACATCAAATATTTCAAAGACCAATGTACTATTCAGAGGCATCTCATTCCTCCTACTAATATTTCCAGTCCTTTGGCATCTATCGCATGTCAGCCCAAAATTATGCGCATCTTTGAACAATGATGGCCAATAGAATCCTGATTGGAGAACCTTAAAGGCTGTTTTACGGCCTCCAAAGTGCCCACCACAATGCATTTCATGATAAAAGGTCAATACGTCATTCTGTTCGTTTTCAAAAATATATCTTCGGATAATTTCATCTTTGCAGATTTTAAACAAGTATGGGTCATCCCAATAGTAGAAACTACAAGTAGACAAAAATCTTTTCTTTTCCTGAAATGAAAGGTTAGTTCTCACAATTCCACATGCAAGATAATTCACAATGTCGGCATACCAAGGAATTGAAGTAACCTCAAATAATTGCTCATGGGGGAAAGATCAATTATCTGCTCATTTTTATGAGAAGCAAGAGTGTCATCACTAACAGTGAGACGAGACAAGTGATATGCTACTACATTCTCACACCCTTTTCTATCTTTTATTTCAACATTAAATTCTTGCAACATCAAAATCTCTTTGAATTAACCTATGTTTAGCTTGTGGCTTACTCAACAAGTAACGCAGATCGCGTGATCGCTATGAATAATTACCTTAGACCCAACAATGTAAGATCCGAATTTATCCAAGGAGAAAACAACAACTAATAGTTCTTTTTCAGTAGTAGTGTAATTTACTTGTGCATCATTAAGAGTCAAACTAGCATAGTAAATCACATGGAGCAGTTTATTAATTCTTTGTCCTAAGATGGCCCCTACAGCATGATTAGACGCATCACACATAATTTCAAACGACAATGACCAATCAGGAGCAACAACAACAGGAGCAGTTATCAATTTCTCTTTTAATGTGTTAAAGGCATTCAAACATTTTTCATCAAAATCAAAAGGGGCATCTTGAGCAAGCAATTTACAAAGAGGTTGGCTAATTTTTGAAAAATCCTTAATAAACCTTCTATAAAATCCAGCATGCCCAAGAAAACTCCTAATGCCCTTAACATTAATGGGAGGAGGTAATTTTTCAATAACATCAATTTTAGCTTTATCAACCTCGATCCCTCTTTTTGAAACCACATGGCCTAAAACAATTCCGCTTGTCACCATAAAATGGCTTTTTTCCCAACTTAAAGTTAAATTGCATTCAATGCATCGTTCAAGAACCTTAGCCAATTTATTAAGACAATCAGAATAAGAGGATCCAAATACAGAAAAATCATCCATAAATACCTCAATGAAGTCCTCAACCATGTCAGAGAAAATTGAAAACATGCACCTTTGGAAAGTTGTTGGCGCATTGCAAAGTCCAAACGACATTTGTCGAAATGCAAAAGTCCCAACCGGGCATGTGAAAGTAGTTTTTGCTTGATCCTCCGGTGCGATGGCCACTTGATAATAACCTGACAAACCATCCAAAAAACAATAGAAACTATGTCCTGGAAGTTTGCCAAGCATTTGATCAATAAAAGGAAGGGGATAATGGTCTTTTTTAGTAGAAGCATTTAACTTCCTATAATCTATGCACATCTTCCATCCAGTCGTGGTCCTAGTGGGAATAATTTCACCCTTTTCATTCTCTACAACTGTTATCCCACTTTTCTTTGGTACAACATGCACCGGACTCACCCATTCACTATTCGTAATTGGGTATATCACCCCTTCATCTAGGAGTTTTAATACCTTTTTTTTCACTACTTCCATCATAACGGGGTTCAATCTTCTTTGAGCTTCTCTACTAGGCCTAGCCCCTTCTTCTAGAATAATTCTATGCATGCATGTAGCAGGGCTAATCTCTTTGATATCACTCAACCCCCATCCAATTGCATTTTTAAATTTTCTAAGCACCACCAACAATTCTCCCTCTTCTTCTTTAGAAAGTACAACAGAAATAATCACCGGCTTCTGCTCACCTTCTTGCCCATACGTCTTCCATGACTTCAAAAATATCATCCTGCTCAAGAAATAAAGTGTCAAGACTATAATCATGCAAGAAGGTGTTTTCGACTGCCCCATCAATCAAATCAACTAAAGAGCAATTTTCAAGTGATGCATGCGAGGGATAGGTTTAGTATCGAGAAATAGAGAAAGTCACGCTTTCCCGAGAACAAATATAGTCATGCGCCCATTTTTAACATCAATAAAAGTGTGCGTGGTGGCCATAAATGGGCGGCCTAACAGAAGTGTGTGCTCATTATCTTGGTTTTGCACTTCCCCTACTTCTAATACAACAAAATCAACAGGGACAATGAGACCACCCACTTTTACCAAAATATCTTCAATAACACCTTTAGGGTACCGAATGGACCTATCAGCAAGTTGAAGACACATTCTAGTGGGCTTCAGTTCCCCTAGATCAAGTTTTTTAAAAATAGAATAAGGCATTAGATTAATCTCGTCCCCCAAATCAAGCATCCCGGATGTTTCCTTACCGTTTCCCATTACAATTTTAATAACAAAACTACATGGATCTCGTTGTTTAGGAGGCAATTGGTGTTGAAGAATCGCACTTGCCACTTCGGAAACTATTACCATCTCATTGTTGCCAAACTTCCTTTTGTTTGATGCGAGCTCTTTGAAAAATTTGACATAAGCTGTCACATTTCTTATAACATCTAGCAGAGGTAATTTAACATTAACCTTAGATAACATGTTATAGAAATCCAAGAACTGCTTATCCTGCTTTTCGTTCCGAAGGCGACTTGGAAAAGGAATTGGAGGTTTGTAGGGATTGTTGGTTTTGTGCAAGACAGATTCCTTACTCCCCTCTTCTTCCTTGTGCAAGGTTTTTGAATTTTACGCATTCTCAATCTTCTTGTCACCTACAGGGTTAGTCAAAGTAGTAGAAAATGGAATTTCAACTTTGTTATCAATAACCTTACCACTTCGTAACACGGTGACGGCTTGGGCTTGTTCTGGTTGGCTAGGTAACTTTCCTTTATTTACCACATGTTGAGCAATTTCACCCATTTGGGTGGCTAATTGACCAACTTGGGTTTCAAGACATTTGAATGAAGCTTCCACAGACTCAAACCGCTGAATGTTGGCTTCTTGAGTTTTCTTACTAACCTGAATGAACGAACTCAAACTTTCCTCAATCGATGGAGGCCGAGGTTGATTTGATGACTGACCTTGGGAAGGTGGCCTCGAATGGATTTGAGATGGATTTTGCGAATTTCCCCAACTGAAGTTTGGATGATTCCGTCAACCTGGGTTGTAAGTCTGAGCGTAGGGATCATTACGAGGCTTTTGCTGAAAACCCTGGATAGTGTTAATGTCCTCAACCTGTTGATCAACCACCATATTACAAACATTAGCCCATGACAAAATTCACCACAAATTCCGCATGACTCGGCAAAGGAAGGGTCATTTGATGGATGCCCCCGTGTAGCCAACAATTGAACTTGTTTAGTCAACTCAGCCAATTATTTTGTCACATCGTAACTTGGTGCCATTTCATTCACGGTAGCCCGTTTGCCTCGGGCACTTTTTTGTTGGGAATTATCACTCATCATCTCTAGAATATCATAAATCTCCTGGGATGTGTGCACACCCATATCACCCTCAGCAGCATTGTCAACCATATATTGAAAGTTATGTGATAATCCATCATAGACAAATTGGTTTAACAATTCTAATGGGTAGTGATGATGTGGGCATTTAGTCTGTAAATCTTTGAAGCGATCCCATGTCTCATGAAAATGTTCACCTTCCATTTAACAAAAAGTAGCTATCGTACCTCGTAGATCCGAAGTTTTCTGATGAGAGTAGTACCTGCCCATGAACTTATTGTACACCGCCTCCCAAGTAGTAAGAGAGTTGGGAGGTAGAGAGTCGGAATGCGGTGAACGTCATCTACGAAAGGTGCAAGCTCCAGATTGAGATTCCTACGACCTTGCATAAACAAACTTAAGAAAACAAATCAAACGTATAGGTGGAATAAGGGTAAAAATCAAAAAGCAAATAAGAAAAAATCCTAAACTAAAAACACGAAAAATAGACACAATAATTATTACGCCTAAAGCCTTCCCCGGCAACGGCACCAAAATTTTGTTCGACCGCTAAACACCTATAAAAGTCTAACAATCCTCGCAAGAGAATGAGATCAATCATAGGGTAGCAAGTTGACCACAAGTCGTCTCTCAAGGAAGACTTAGCCGGCAAATAATTATTATGTATCACAATAGACAGAAGATAAATCCTAAACACTCTAACCAGATTTGTTGATTTTATTTAAACTAAAAGAAAATAATTAAAAGGACAAATTAAATCTAAGCAGGATTAAACTTTGGAGAAAAGGATATGGAAGAAAGTCTAGGATTATGGATTCATCTCATCAAACTTGCAAGCAAAATATCAATTAATTGATCATGCGGTTAACAAATATAGCAAACATGTAAAGACTAGGTCTAGATCTGATAACTTTTGTATTCACAGATTAGGGTTATCCCAATAATTTGCTATTTTCATTAAACCTAGGGTTAGATAATACATCTCTGGTTCTTAATCTAACACCCTGAATAAATTTAGTCCAGGAATAATATCTTCTCTCCATCTCAATTATTCCCCCATAACAATCAAAAGTTGATCAGACAATCAATTTATCAGATAAAGCAATTTATTCAGGAAAGCATATCAATTAATCAATATTCGTGTTTGTTTGTTTGAATCAAATCATCATAATCCTAGAACAAGGAAATTAGTTCATGCTTGGGGATGGGATCATAATCTCAATTGAAGGAAAGAAAATAATCATAAAGATAATCATGCAACAATAATAATCACCCAACAATTGAAATCAGACAAAAGAGATGAAGAAATCTTACTCTCTGATTAAGAAGCAAAAATAACTTCAAGGAAGAACCCAAGTAATCCCAATGTTGAAAGTAAGAGGAAAATACCAAAAAACTAAAGTATAAAAGTGCTATGAATGAGAGTGTACGAAATTATGGATCCCCCAAGGGCTATTTATAAGCCTAAGCCTATACAAGGTGGAAGAATCCAAAAAGAAAAGGGAAAATTGGAATAAAATTTCTAGAAAATTCTCGTGGTGCGCGTCTGCGCAGATGTGCGCGTCCACGCAGTATCCTCACGTGCAAGCTTGCGCGCCGCACAACTTCCTTCTGCGCGCTCCTGCACGCCCGTCTTGCGCATCGTCCCGCCTCGCTTTCGTTGTGCGGCTTAATCTGGCATACAGACGCGCACTTTCATTAAAGCGCGACGCATTTATGTCAATCTTGATGTTGCGCAACGCACGCCGGTGCGCGCGCGCACAATCTTCAGCTTCCCCAACCGCCAATCGCCCATAATGTCTGTTTCGACCGTTTTAGTCCATTTTTAAGTTCTCTTTTTACGAAAACCTACTAAACAACCAAAAATACCATACGTAACATATGACAACATAAAATGGGGCGAAAAGACACAAAAATACGCACACTCACTCATACGAAAAAATAGAAATCACACAAAATTCACACACAAAAACATGCAAAACAACTACCGTTTGTTTGTTGCGGTGGGTGCTCCATCCTTGCAATCTTCCAATCTCGGGTGATTTTCGATTGTCCCAAACATTTCCCATCTTGTGTATTATGGGAAGTATCCGAGCCAATGGAACAAATTCCGTTTTTGTCTTTGCAACCATCGTAGTATTGGACAAGGAGTCATACATCATTATCGTGCACACACGAAGTCCAGCTCATATAATACCCAATGATTTCCAAAAATATGGGCCACTTCGTATATTTTGTCATATTCTGCCCAATTCGACCCTAGCTCCTTGGGGTACTGACCAGAGACATATTGCAAAATCGTCCCCCCCTTCGTGCTGGATGTCCATTTCTTCATTCTTCTTTTGAGTAGAAATTAATCGTTTCCCCAGAGAAATGCTTCTTTGCTAATGGCATGCAAAAAAAAAAATTAAGATGACTACACAAGTAAGAGAATAATTAAGATGATTACAAAAAAGAAAAAAAAATGGGTACCCAAAATAATGCATCAGTGCAAGTCCAGCGAGGCAAGAAAGCATGTGGCGCAATGTTCCTCTTAAAAAGCAATAGATAAGTCAATGCATCTAGATTCTGCATTGAATAACAAAAATACGATGTTATACCTAATTTATATTATATAGCAGTAAATTGTACAAGAAAAAATAAAGGAAACATACCGCATTGTTGAGTCATGCTCTCGGTGTGATTAGTAAGGTAAACCAAGAAGGGGAAACTACCTAAGCAGCATCAAAGGACAGTGGTGCAATAGGGGTTACTATGTCCTAAGTCGTGGCTCACCACTGATTGAAAGATTGTAGCTTGTCAACCGGATAATCTGTAGAAGGATCATATAGAGCACCAACTGTTTGCGTAGGTTGTTCCCCGACAACCCTTTTTCTGAGTCTTTCTCTTTTTTTTCTAGGAAAATGTGATGGCTGGGATTGGTATACGGTGACTTGCCTTTTGGACCCTTTCTTTTTTCACGTTTGGGCCTATTCTGCATAGGGGAGATCCATAAAATTTGAATCACTGAACAAATTTTCTTTATTTCCGCATATGGGTTAGGATGGTGGTTGTACACATCTTCTAGGTCGGGCGGGTGGATGGATAAAGGCTAGGGAAATATAGGGGTAACTTCTCCGACTTGTAATTGCTGGAGAGTATGGAAATAGGTGGCATCTTCTTCTACCACCATAGGAATGGGGATAAGATCCGTACTTTGGTTGCCCTCTTTTTTGCCCACCAAAGGGTCGACAGATTCGTGAGGTTGGTCATTTTTGGGGTCGATTCCTGATTCGGCCATCAAGGGTTCGAAAGGATGGTCATCTTGATGGTCGGAAACCATTTCGACCATACCTGGATCGATATCTTGGTCGTTTGGATGATCGGAAACTAATTCGACCATCACTCGTTCGATAATTTGGTCGACCACTTGGTTATTTTTGGGGTCGGCTGCTACTGGGGTTATGTCTTTCACAGACTCCTTTGCTTGGCCTCGAGTAGTAGACTCCTCTCCCCTGTCACTCTCTTCTACCCTGTCACTCTTCTCTCCATCAGCACTCTTCTCTCCCCCATCATCATTTTCCTGTTCCCTATCACTTTCCTATCCCCCTTCACTTTTCTCTGCCTCATCATTATCTTCCTCTGTCTCATCATCACCTTCCTCTCCACCAATAGTCTTCTCTCCCTCATAATCACTATCATCTCCTCCAACACTCTCCTCTCCTCCAACACTTTCATTCACTCTTCCAACACTCTCCAAAATCATGAAACTGGTTGAGTTAAATTTATGGTTATGTGCTTGATAAATTGATTTTAGGTGACTTTGTAATTTTCCAGAATTCGAAGTGGATTTGTGTGTCTTAAAAATTAATTTTTGGGGTAATTTCATGAAAAATTATATTCTAGGGGTCAAATTGAAAGTTCCAAATCTATTGTGCTACTCTGGAATTTTGAAACTATTATGGAACTATTTTGATAGTCTCCTAATGTTTGGGGTTAGGTTTGAAATTATTTTAAGGATTATTTTTGGTTACTTTCATGAAAAATTATATTTTGGGGGTCAAATTGAAAGTTCCAAAACTATTGTGCTATTCTGAAATTTAAAAATTATTGGACTATTTTGATAGTCTTCTAATATTCGGGGTTAGGTTTACAATTATTTGAAGAATTATTCTGGGGAAAATTGAGAAGCAATATGAAGGTTTGGCTTAACGATGTATTTAGTTATAATTCTGAATGGACTAAATAGGTCATAAGTTAAATCTATTAAGATTTGAAATAGTTAAGGAGTAAAAGATGTCTTTAATGTTAATAATGTACTTTAAAAAAAGGATTAATTCATAAATCTTTAAAGGTTGAGGATAATTTTTAATACTATATTAATAATAAGGTTAACACTAATAATAATCCATTTTGAATAAAATTGGTACGAAGTGGATGGTTATATTTTATGCTTTATATAAAAAGAAATACTTCTAAAATTTTGTTAATATGTTTTTCAGTGTTGTAAATTAAAATTAGTAACCTGAAATAAGTGTTTGTCTCCTCATGTAAGAATACCGAGAAGCTATTTCGGAGAATAAACTATTTCATCGAATCGATCTTTAAAATTTGAGTATTTTTTTTAGTGAAGGTCATTTTAATGGGAAACGATAAATCACGGTATGTTGCATCCATCAGTTTTGTTTATGCTTGAATTCGTTAATTGCATGAGATTTGATATATTTGATGATGAAATTGTAAATTGTGTTGTAGAATTGTTGTTTGATAAACAAGTTATATTAGATAATAACTAAAGATTGAACCTTGATTGGACTCACTTGTATTGCCCAAACATCACAAGTTTTTGGAAGACTTTAAATTTCAAATCTAGGATATGCCTAAAATTCAGATGTACTTAATCTAATTTGTTAAATTAAAAGAATTATCTCCACTAGTTGAAAATATCCATTTAGTCAATCCAATTGATCAAATAACTATATTAGTATTGGACTAAATTTGGAACTAGAGTCGTGAATCTTTTAAATAGAGTTTTGTATTAATTTTAATAAAGTACGTAATTTGTTTGAACTTATGTTAATTAGTTTGAAAGAATATATATACATGCAATATGTCTTTAATTTTAAATTTAAAGTTGTTTTGGAGAATTGACACAATATTGGGCTAAATTATATTTTAATAAACTAGACAATATTATATTTTCCTTGAAATCAAGAATTAACCCTAATCGAGATGAAAATGAATTACCCATGTAGTATCATCACTTTTACAAGAATTAGAGAACTTCTTACATGCGAGATAATCGACCTCTATTAGTAATTATTAATATTGAGAATTATATTTTTGTATTGTAATGTGTGCGAGTATTTTAATTACTCTATAACCTGTTTCATTGACAATAAATAATGATGTGTATTGTTTCCTTGTACTGAAATTCATTAATATTTTATTGTTATCGTTTGTTGTTATCGCTATGACATGTTTCCCGTTTCCCCGAGTCTTGTGATGAACTCGTTTAGCATGTGTGGTTCGGGCAATCAATCGAACAAGTCGCATGTTGATGTTTGCTCGACTACACATGTGCCTATTTCCATTTTTCTGGTCGAACCAGAGACAGCGGCAGAACTTGGGTCATAGTATTGTTATATTCCAGAATATAATGAACTTTGGGTATAAACCTACAACTAAAGAGTCACCGAGCCACTCGGAGGAATAACGTGCATGGGAGGCTTCGGCCTGGTGTGTGGGACAACGCAATACGGTTTGGTGTTTGATGAACATCAACCCTGCATTTATTTTGTGTATCCCAATGATTTTTAAATGGCACACGTTTAATCCGTTTTAAATTCGGTTTAAATCTCGTAAATTATTTTACTTGTATTTGTGTTAATCCAAAGATTTGATGCAAAGAACAATATCATGAGGTTAGTACAATTTATGTTTCGTTTCAATACCGTTGCAATATTATTTCCATATAAGTTGCTTATTCATGATATTGCTTTTGTAGCGGTATTTACTTGGTATGTTTTGCAAATAACATTAGTCTTGTCAATTCTGCATTCATTTGCAAGCATTAAACCATTTTGTTTACTAAGTAATTAGCTCAAAGAATTTCTTTCAAGTTTTCATTAATAACTCTTGCACTCTCATTCCCCTACCCACTGATTTCATTTAGCTCACCCCACATTTTTCCTAAAAAATTTCAGAGATTGACGAACTTGAGTTCGGACACCAATACAAGTGTAACGCAGAATCCGAATCGTGTTGTGTCATTTCTCTGATTTTTGCCCTAAGTATTTTGAAGCGTAATTGTACTAATTTTGGTTACTATTTTTCGATGTATTATTTGTTATTATTAAGTTTTATAAGTTAGACTTCCACTGTAATATTGGTAATATACTTAATTTTATGTGATTGGGTATACTCTGAAATTTTTTGGTAGACTTAGATCATGTAGTATTATAAGTTTGAAATTATCGTACTTCTGGACAATTACACTTGTGGAGCTTAAGTTAGTAAATATTCAGGGTTTGCTATTCATTAATTGAGATCTTTGTGATTATTTTGGTTGGCAAAAACTCATGTAGGACCGTCTTACGGGTTTTAATCCGTAAGATGGATCCTATTGACCTGCGGATCCTGTTGACCAGATTCGCAGGTCAAAGCCACCTGCTGCTTTTTTTTTGTTTTTCTTCCTCAGTTAAAGTAACAATTTTATGAGATAAAGTATCGGTTATTTTAGATAAAGTATCATAGTTTTTAATATAGCCACAGATTATGATTACATTACATTGAAGGGAAAATAAATATATCAGAGTTAAAGTAACACCTTTATGAGTAAAAGTATATATTTTTTGAGACAAAATATCTTGTTTTAAGAGTAAAAATATCTGTTTTTTGAAATAAAGTATTACATTTTTTAATATAGTCACATATTATGAATTCAATACAAAGAAAGATGAATAATAAATATGATAGAGTTAAAGTAATACTTTTATAACTAAAAGTATTTGTTTTTTGAGATACAGTAACATATTTTTTACTATAGTCACAAATTATGAATATATTATAATATATATATATATATATATATATATAACAGAGTTAAAGTAATACTTTTATACGTTAAAGTATCTATTTTTGAGATAAAGTATCATGTTTTTTAATATAGTCACAAATTAGAAATGAAGTAAAGAAGGAAAAATAAAAAATAAATATGATATAGTTAAAGTAACACTTTTATAAGTAAAAGTATCCGTTTGTTGAGATAAAGTATCAGATTTCTTAATACAGTTACAAACTAGGAACAAAAAAAGAGGAAAAATAAAAATTAAATATGATGCAGTTAAAGTAACACTTTTATAAGTATCCATTTATTGAGATAATATATCATGTCTTTTAATATACTTGGGTTCGATTCTTAGTTGTTGCATTTAGAGGCATTCTTAATTTTTTTTTAATTATCAGGCGTATTTATGAATGGGTTTATATACATTGTTATTCTGAAATTCCACAACAATCATTAGTGGTGTAGTAGTAGAATATCACCTTGTGTCTATACAGATGCGGGTTTGATTCCCCTATGGAGCGCTGAAGCAATTTTTTTTTTAAATAACAGGTGGGCGAGTTGGGCTGTAGGCGGGTTGGGCGCGGGCTGTAGGATCCGTCTTTACGGATCCTACAAGAGACCTACTCATTTTTGTCTGTTGATTTGGGGGTTACAGTTTATTTTTTGCCTATTTACATAATGATATAGGGCTAATTTAATAAAGTAATACAAATATTAAATAAACTTAACAAATTACGGTGGCTTTAGAAAATCTGAGATGTTATCTGTTAGTTTTAATTATGTAGTTTTTATCTTTTGGTTATTTTTAATTTTGTAGGTTTTATCTTTTATTTAATGTTTGTTTTTAATAAGAGGAGATAATATACTTATTTCTAGGAGTGTAAGAGTAGGTTATTCATGATTTTTTATTATCCAAAATATTTGTTGTAATTCCAGTGTTTAATTTAACGTTTTTCTCTCATTTTCTGCATGGTATCAAAGTTTTAGGGAATATACCTTTTTTTGCGCCACACTAGCCGTTCCTACCATAGATGAAACAGATTGATCCCTATTAATCAGTTTATGAAGGTGATCTAATTGTTCCAGAGTGAATGGCCCTTCGGGGTGAATGACCCTTCAACTGAGTTTCCTCCGGTAGCGATTTTCTCACTTGAGTCTTGATAACAATGTGGTTCTTTTTCTTGGTTACGACTGTTTTTCCAGTTTGTTGTTTTCTTGTGAATTTTCCAACATGTGTGGTGAGTGTGTCCCACACGTTCGCAATGGTCGCACCACGGTTGATTAGATCTTCTATATTGCTTCAACTGAATTTCCTCCAGTAGCGATTTTCTCACTCCAGGCTTGATAACAATGTGGTTCTTTTTCTTGGTTACGACTGATTTTCCAGTGTGTTGGTTTCACGTGAATTTTCCAACATGTGTCATGAGTAGAGCTGTCAAAAGATCGGGCCGGGTCGGGCCGGTCCGAGCCCACCGGGCTTTTCGAAAAATCAGGTGGGACGCCGCAAAAATGGGGGTCACAGCCCGGTCTAAAAATGAAAATTACACTGAAAAAGTCGGACGTTTCGGGCTAGCCCGTCAGGGCGGGCCGATCGGGCCGGGCTTTTGAGGCCCGATTTTTTCGGACCTTGAAAAATAAAGCCCATCCCATTAGAAAACCGGCTGTTCGGTCGGGCCGTTAGCTGGGCGCTGCACTGACAAACTTAATCATGAGTGTGTCCCACACGCTCGCAATGGTCGCACCACTTCGGTAGATTAGATCTTCTATACTTGCTTCAATCGAGTTTCCTCCAAAGAGCGATTTTCTCACTTGAGGCTTGATAACAAAGTGTGGTTCTTTTTCTTGGTTACTTTTTTTTCCAATTTGTTGGTTTCCTGTGAAATTTTCCAACATGTGTCATGAGTGTGTCCCACATGTTAGCAATGGTCGCACCACGGTCAATTAGATCTTCTATACTGTTGAGAGTTGGATCCTCAGGCAACTCCAGAATCTTTCAACATCACCTCTCTTCTGCTGAGTGTTCTTATTCTCTCCTCACCATGATTCTTGTTGAGACAAGCAAAAAGTGTGAATATTCTTTCTTTCTCAACAATTTTTATTTATATTTGACATTATTCCCCACACACTCTCATTCAAGCTCTTCAAATACATATAATTGTTGCCAAAATCATTATAGAATACTGGGTCACACTATAATTTCCTTGGCGTAGTTCTTGATTAGTGTGAGTTTTGCTTGTAATTTGGGCATAATATTGGATATAATAGGTTGTTAAGCATGCATTAACTTAGTAAAATGGGCCATGTTCTTATAAAGTGGAAAAGATATTACGTTTTGCTCGTTTTGTAATGATATTTGTAGCACTTTTTTGGCAAATCGAAAAGCATTGCAGTAAAGCACCATCCAGAATCGAGCGAACACGTGAAGTTTGGAGTTGAACCGAGAAGAGATCATACGAACTGGGCGAAGTATAGCCACGCACGGGCAGCCCATGCTCATAGGCATGACCCGTGCGTGTGCAGGGCTGAAGAAATCAAGGTTCGCATTGACGCACGGGTTGGTCGTACTTATACGCACGGCCCGTGCGTCTGTCCAAAAGAAGAATTGTCCTACAGCTTGAAGCATGGGTTGGTCGTGCGTAAGGGATTTGACAGATTCAAGTCGAATTTACCTAAGTTTGGCCCACAAAGAGTATAAATAGAGATGAGGCGGCCCCAAACTAGGACACTGATTTTACCCTAGAAAGCACATAAAAGAGCAAACTTCTACCGGAAGATTCGAAAGATAGATCTAAGTCGCATCCACACGCTTGAGGATTGAAGATTGATCGAGAGATCATCAATATCCCTGGGTTTGTTTATTCCATTGTACCTTTTATTTTCACTTATTTAGATATGAACATGAACAATTTGTCTATGAGTTGTTTATATCCCATGTCCAGCTAAACACCTTGTGATTTCGGGGTTTGGGATTAGGTTAATTGATACTCTTGTTTGATGTTTAATTGAATTGAAGTTATTATTTCAAACCTTATTCTAGTACTCTATTTTATTCTTGTTTTATCAAATGGCAATTGGTTTAACATGCTTGATATATTGATTCATAATTTAATAGATGAGTTTCAATACTAGATCTTGAGTACTTGACATGAATACTTTGCATGATTGAGAAGTCTGCGAGTATTTGTGAGGATAACTGATCTTTTATGCTTTTGGGAGTTATTTATCTTATGTTGAGTAGAGATGCTAGCATAGATAATTCAATCAACGGTTTTATCGTGTCTCGAGAGAGAGGATAAAATACTTTTTGTGATCATCTTATGGGGAAGATTAATTATTCGCCAAAAATATTTGGTTCATGCAGCTACAAGTGTATAGTGTAGTTTATGAAATAATGGCAAGCAAGGTCGTATTCCTCAAGGATTGATATTCGAAACACTTAGGCTATAATAACATCGTATTCCAAATTTATTGAAGCGACCGAATATCAAGTTATTTTAACTAAAAATAGAAAAATAAAAGAAAATAAAAGAAATAAATTTGCGAACTCCACAAGTATTTTCACCATCTATAGGAGCAAGCACATAATCTCAACATGTTTCTTCAATATTAAATTTAAGTAAAGTTTTAAAAACCAATTCATACAATTCTATGGGTTCAACTCCTAAAATAGTTTATTCCCCCTCCCGGGTGGCACATAAATAGTAGATTAATAATAATTGAGGTCTCCCGATCCATCACAACTATTATTAACTCTCAAAAGATCTTTGAATTGAAGTACTCCCCACAAATAGAAGTAGTCTCCCGATACATTACTCTACTTATGTCTGAATTCGATTTTTGTCTTGCTAGAACTCACCGCTCGGATTATGGACTAGAAGTATGACATGCAAATTATTGATCACATAAAAAAAATTAAATATAAGCACTCGAATTCATAAAAAAGAAAGAATAAATTAATTAAGAAAACAAATAATCATATTTAACATGAATCCACAGTTTCGATTATGCCCCTAAGATCCGAAAGATATGCCAAACATTGATTACAAACTCATAAACAAATTCGAATAAATATTATGACATCATTTAAGCACGGACAAGAGTTCTTAGACATAGAAAGAAAACCCCTTCTTGTCAGGATGAATCCCCTTCCAAGCCTTCGAAGCTCTTGTGCTCCCTAGATGCGAAAGCCTTGTGGTGTTCTTCGCGACCTAGTCTTTTGCTCTCAAAAGCTCTTCGATTCCTTCATTCCTGTGTTATTTGATGTGTTGTATGCTGTATTGATGGATCAATTTTCGTGCATAGGCTGAGTGCCTTTTATAGATGCATGGAGAGATCATTTGTAGAGTTCTGGTAGGATTAGGAGACCAATTCAGCCCCAGAAACGTCGCACGCCCGTGTCATTCCACACGGTCGGGTCGTGCGATCGGAATTGGCTTCTGAGGTCTCACTAAAGTTGTAGCCCTTTCTCTTAGATTTCTATAGCCACTTGAATCACCTCAATATCAATTTTGTAGAGAAAGGTGTTGCCAAAATACTAAACTCTGCCAGTGCTTGAAACTGTTATCGCGTTTTGACATTTTTGAAGGAAATTCCTTTTTGTTTGACCGTCCATGCTTCTTTCCTTCATATCTTTGCTTGTACCTTATCTCTTGACCTATACTTTGGAACGTGATATCTCTTTTTATCCAATATAGCCTCATTTCCTATAAAATTTACAAAAGTACGCAGTATCACGCCCAACAAAGAAAACCAAGTAAAACACACTAAATATGCGTGCAAATGCATCAAATATATATCATTTTAAACCCTCAAATGCACGTATATTTTACACTCATCAAAATCCCCCAAACTTAAAGCATTGCTCGTCCTCGAGCAAATTAAGAAAAATAACATCAAGGGATAAAAAGAACACACAAGAACACTATGAACATTAAATAGCATTTGACTTCATACTTAAGATTACCATGTAATTCATCATCAAGAAGTCATTATTCACAAACTCGGCATAATCAATACTCTCTTGGGTACTCGACATCGCGACTCACAAGTAGATAGTGTATCACTCGACTCTTAGAAGTGTATAGATAGTGTTTATGCTCAAATTTAATTCAGTGAAAGTAGAACTGCCATAGGATTGCAAATCGTCTAACATCTCGACCACTTTTGTGTGCACCATCTAAGAATCAAAAAAGGACTTTTCATTTGGTTGTAATATAGACTCTTTGGTAAGGGTAGGAAGAATCTGGGTTAAGTGATTTGACTTGAGCAAATAGAATTTACGCGCATAGACTTGCAATTCACCAACCCAGTTTCACCATAATACTTACTTTTTTGTTCAACTCGACTCCACCCTTATTTCTCCTTTTTCATTCACAATTTTTCTTTTGTTTTGCTCGATTTTCTCTACTTTCTTTTTTCGAGCTTCATGTATTTTTTTTTCATTTACCCAGATACTGCTCATTCCTCTTTCTTTTGCCAATTTCCTCTTTTTTTCATAAATTTTCGCCACTTCTCCCACAAACTTGTTCATTTTCTATAAGCCCAAGAAATTTAAATTTTAAAGATCAATGTGGCTCACAATAAAAATTTTGGCTCAAAATTGGCTAATTAGGGAATCAAGAGTTCATAGGTAGGCTTTTTAGGCTAAGTAGGCTAAACAAATATGGCCTTAAATCATTTTCAAAAATTGTACACACACATGGCTTCAATGAAGATACCAGAGCAAGTTCTAGAGTTTTATCAATCATGAATGATACACTCAAGAAAAAATAAGTCTGCATAATATAAACCAATTTAAGGCACAAAAGTTCACAGGCTTATTTTTCGAAACATGCTCAAATATCCAATTTTCTTAACAAATGCCAAGCAAATAAATAACTTTCCTCTTAACAATTTATCACATTATTCCCACAAGTATGTTATCTCATTCCATAAATATTCATAGTAAAATCATACAGGAGCTGGGCATAAAAACTGAATTAAAACCACACACAAAAGAAATTAAACGTGCTAAAATGGTAAACGTGCTAAAACAAAATAACTAAAAATTGGAAGAAAAAATATTTGGTTCATACAACTGCAAGTGTAACAGTGTAGTTTATAGAATAATGGCTAGCAAGGTCGTATTCCTCAAGGATTGATATTCGAAACACTTACGCTATAATAACATTGTATTCCAATTTTATTGAAGCGACCGAATATCAAGTTAGTTTAACTAAGAAAATCGAAAAATAAAAGAAAACAAATGAAATAAATTTGCGAACCTCACAAGTATTTTCACCATCTATAGGAGAAACCTTAGGCACATAATCTCAACATGTTTCTTCAATATTAAATGCAAGTAAAGTTTTAAAAACCAATTCATGCAATTTTATGGGTTTAACTCCTAAAATAGTTTATTCCACCTCCCGGGTGGCACATAAATAGTAGATTAATAATAATTGAGGTCTCCCGATCCATCACAACTATTATTAACTCCCAAAAGATCTTTGAATTGAAGTACTCCCCACAAATAGAAGTAGTCTCCCGATACATTACCCTATTTATGTCTGAATTTGATTTTCGTCTTGCTATAACTCACCTCCCAGATTATGGACTAGATGTATGACATGCAAATTATTGATCAGATAATAAGCAATTATAAATAATCACTCGAATTCATAAAATAGAAAGCATGAATTAATTAAGAAAACAAATAATCATATTTAACATGAATCCACAGTTTTGATTATGCCCCTAAGTTCCGAAAGATATACCAAACATTGATTACAAACTCATAGACAAATTCGAATCAACATTATGACATCGTTTAAGCACAGACAAGAGTTCTTAGATATAGAAAGAAAACTCCTTCTTGTCAAGATGAATTCCCCTTCCAGGCCTTCGAAGCTCTTGTGCTAACTAGATGCGAAAGCCTTGTGGTGTTCTTCGCGACCTAGACTTTTGCTCTCAGAAGCTCTTCGATTCCTTCGTTCCTGTGTTATTTGATGTGTTGTATGCTATATTGATGAATCAATTTTCGTGCATAGCCTTGGGTCCCTTTTATAGATGCATGGAGAGATCACTTGTAGAGTTCTAGTAGGATTATAAGACCAATTCAGCCCCAGAAACATCACACGTCCGTGTCATCCCACACGGTCAGGTCGTGCGATCGGATACAGGAGGGAGATTAACTGAAACCACAACCCTGGAATCCATTCATCCACTTGATCTTTCAATCGAACTCTTTACTTTGTCTTTTTATGATAAAATATTGTCTTACTTTTACAAAACAACAATCAACTTTCGATCGTCTAAATAAAAATAATCATATTGCAATCTCAATACTTAGTGCATACATTTATTAGTCTATGTGGGATCGATCTTGCTTACCCTATCTATTAACTATGCCATTCACTTGCGGTGAAGCTAAAAATAAGGCGAACAAGTTTTTGGCACCGTTGCCGGTGACTAATTAAATTTTTTGTACTAATATTGCGATAAATAAAATTATTTTTAATTTAGACATTTTTTCCTTCTTTATTTTGTTTATTTTCTACTCCTACAGTGTTTGATTTGTCTCTTTTAGTTGATTTCAGGTAATGCATGAACACTCGCTCAAAGCAAAGAGAATTAGCACCGTTCATACCGGAAGTTGAAGCTTTCGCCAGAAGAATAAATGCAGCTACTAAACGAGCAAAAATACATCAAGATCATACTATGAGGGATGTGGAAGAGAACAACGGGGGTAATAACGGAGGCAACAACGGAGGTAACAATGGGATCAACATGATCAATAATGATTTACCGATACAAGAAGTCCCAGTAGTCCAACAACAATGATTCGCGATTACTTTCACCCTCAGACAAATCGCAACTATGGTGGAATTACCCATGTCCCGATTAATGCAAATAATTTTGAATTGAAGTCAGCGCTCATTTCGATGATTCAATAGAACTAGTTTGGGGTTTTGCAACCGAGATCTCAACTCTCATCTTGCACACTTCATGCAAATCTGCAACACGATCAAGATGAATGGGGTGCCTGATGATGCTATACGTCTGTCTTTCTCTTTAAGGGATAAGGCAAGAAACTGGTTAGACACATTGACTTAGGAAAGTGTGAATACATGGGATGAATTGAGCGAGAAGTTCCTATTTAAATTCTTTCCACCAAGTAAGACATCGCAGCTTAAGAGCGAGATCACGCAGTTCAGATAGTTTGACTCTGAGCCACTGTACGAGGCCTGAGAGAGATTCTGGGATTTATTGAGGAGGTGTCTGCAACATGGATTTCCAGAGGATCAGCAGTTTTGCTTCTTTTACAACGGGTTGATGGGACAGACCAGATCATTTGTGGATGTCGCAGCAGGAGGTGCTTTACTAGCCAAATTTTCACAAGATGCATTCAACTTGCTTGAAGAGATGGCAATGAATAGTTATCAGTGGCCCTCCGAGAGGACAAATGTGAAAAGGGTAGCTAAAGTCTCTGTTTCGGACCCAATCAAAGCATTGATGGCTCAGATGACAACGTTGACCAATCAAATAAGTGTTTTGACAAAGGGGGTGAAGTAAACACGGGTGCAAATAATGGGGCAACTCCTCAAGATCCTATGGAGAAAGACAACTATGTCAATAACCGGAATTTCAACAATTACCGAAATAATTCGACTCCTACCCATTATCATCCGGGTGTGAGAAATCATGAAAATTTCTCCAATGCGACATCGTAGGTCCTGGGGTGTATACGTAAGGTTTAGAAGGGGGTTGAATAAACCTTACCAACTTTTCGATTTTAGTCCTTTTAAAATATTACAGAGTTAAATACACAAACTAAGTCTTGATGGACGACTAAGTTAGTTAACCAAATAGAGTTAGCCACTCAACACTCGATTGAGTCATTGATAGAATAACTCAAATTGCTTAGTCTAAACCTTAACTTGGTTGTGATGAGATTTTCAAATGAAGACTTAACACCCTTGAATTTGAGTTAAGTTTGTTTTAACACTTGGTTTTAGCACTTTGTTAATTATCGCTTGATAGCAAATTATCACAGATATTAAATGATATGCGTAAAGTAAATGATGAAATGTAAATGACACAATAAATTTTATAGAGGTTCAAGATGGGGTAATTCTTCTAATCCTCTCTTCTCCAACTCCCGGAGGAATCCACTAAGTATTGATCGAGCATGAGTGGTTATCACCCGTATACAAGTCTTGATCACACAAATGACTTGATCGCTTGAGACTTAGCCTGGAGATGCCTTAGTCACACAGCTTGGCTTCTCGCACGACTCAGCCTTCTTCACAGGCACCGCTTTGCTACTATAGCTCACTTGCTCAAGCTTCTTGGATTTGATCACGAAGCCCTCCAATAACTTAAAACCGGTTCGACTAACCTTTCTACAATCCTCCTTGAATGTAGACCCTTTTGATTCTTCAAAAGTTTCCTCTTCAACAACAAGTTATCTTTCCTTCACAACTTGGTGTTGGATCGATTTCCTTCAAGTTTAGGGCTTGAGGATTTGCTTGAATAACTTGAGAATATTTTGCAAGTTACAAATCGAATGATAACTTGAATGTTCGTGGTTCAGTAACCTTTTCTCAAAGTGATTCTCACCTTTTATAGTGAACTTTTAAAAATCGCCCGCTTGAAGAGATAGGTGATTTTCAAAAGACACTAGTGGTCGTTGGCTTTGTCTTGTCGCAGTCCTTGATATTGATATTTCCTCGTATTAAATGAACCTTCACTTTTTCGTAGTCCGGGACACAAAAAGTGCTTCTCATTGGTTTATTCCTTTTGCACGCTTCGGGACTGAGCACTTTAAGACATTGCATGGAAGTATTACTTATTTAAGTAACCTTCTTGTCTTCTCAGGCAAATGCATTCTTTTTCATTGTCTTGACTTGATTGCGCTTCCTTAACTTCCCCTGTGACTTTCGAGTCAGCCCCAATCATCGGATGACTCATCTCACTTCAACTTGAGACTTGGCTATCTTGAGTTGACTTGATCGACACTTCATACAAATTGCATCAAATGATACTCCTTCAAACAGTTGTTGACTTCTCCTTCTTGCCATGCTTAGTTGCTTTACAAATGAGTCTTCATTTTAGTCTTCGCTGACTTCTTGCATATCCAGCATAGCCGACTTGACTCACTCATAACCCTATTTATTACAAAGGCAAATTACAAGGAAAATGGGGTGCCAACTTTCTAGTCTTAGTTTTACATGGCATTCATCAAAATCGATAAATAAATTTCCTAACAATTTCCCCTTTTGATGATGCCAAAACTTAAAACATACATACAAAGTGTAAATAGCAAAGATACATACAGACAATGTAGAAACAGAGAATGTATGCGTAGAATCAATCTTTTTATTGATCATAACATTCTTGTCCTTTACACAGCTGTTTACAAATTGTATCAAAGCAAACACGGCGTTCTATATCTACACAAAAATATAGAAATTGCAGATTATTATTCAATCGTACAGAAGACTTACATACATATGCATTTACAATAGTAAAATACATGAAGGGGTAGACAGCAACAATTCATCGCCTTCGCTGCCTCCTTCTTTCTTCTTCAGCTCTTTCGTCCTCTGCTCTCTTTCTCTTTTTCTCATCTTCAGCTGCTTTCTTTTTCTCGTAGGCTCTTCTGGCAGCTTTATCTTTTCTCTTCCTTTCTTGTCGTCTCTAACTTTCTTCCCACAGCTGATCTTGTCTCTTATTTTCCTCTTCGATCCTTTTGACATAGTCAGCATTCTTCCTAGCCACTTCCCGGTTGGCTACTTTGTCATATCTGAAACTTAAAAGAGATCCTTTCCTTTTGCCCTGGATCTACATATTCAATATTCTTGGGTAGAGGTCTAGGTTTAAAACCTCTGCCTCCACCACTCCTTCCTCTTCCTCTGGGCGTATATTGTACTGGAGTCTTCTTCTTTCCACCCGAGTGACCACAAACGAGTGATCACCGAGTGATCACTGAGTCTCATTGTCACTGCGCCTTCTTCGCACAGCTTCAGACCCTTCTCCCAATACAAGTTCCAAGCTTGGGCTATGGACATATTTTTGAAGTATCCTTCGGATTCGAGCGTTTTAAATTCCTCCGCTGATAGTGGCTCGTCTCCATCATCTGGAATGACATCTGTGTCTCTTCCTGCCGGAATGCCTCCGTATTGTTTCAATATGTCCATCACACGGGAATCCATCTTTCCTTCGACCTCCTTCATCCCTGATTCCACTATTTTTCTATTCTCGGACATGGGTACAACAGAGTGTTGGAGCGGTAGAGTCACTGGAAGTTTGTTGATGATGTCAGCTGTGACAAGTCCTTGTTGAGGGGTTCTAGCAACCATTAAAGTCATGTCTTTTGAACCTTTCCCCTCAACTGTTTTTCCCTTCTCCTTCTTCTTCTCAACAACTGTGTCTTTCTCTTCTGCGACAGCTGTTTCCTTTTCCTTTTCACCAACCGTCCCCTTAAGCATCTTTTGGGATTCCTCTTCCCCCTTTTTGGCATCATCAAAGGAGAGAGGAACCCCTGGGAACATACCAGCAAGGATGAATTCTAGGCGGTTGATAGGCGAAGTTCGCTTGGATTTCGGGCTGTGGAGTATGTTGTTCGAAATTCTGAGCGGGTGACTTTTGATTCTCTTGTCACACTTCATTTCAAATAAGAAGGCAATTTTTCATTCATATTCTCCTCTACACGCCAGGTTCTTTTTCGATGAAATTCTCGCAGCTAGCCCATTTCAAAGTGGTATGAAAGGCATGCATCCTATCAATATTCTCTTGCATCCTCCTCTTCATGTCGGCATTATTATCTCCCCGGATCAAGATCTTATTGTACAATGCCTTAAAGTATCGAAATCGTTCCACACGCATTGTCTGCCATTGCCACCATTCCCGATTCTCACCACTATTCCACGCAGATCCAAGATCCATCCGCATATCCAATGAAGCCTGGTGCCTTTCCATCTTCTCAATCTCTGCAAAGATTGCCTTGAAGACTTCTCGAACCTCAGTTGTCACCTATGTCTCAGCTGGCGGCCAAGCAACATCAAAATCAAAATTCGTTGGGACGATGGTATCTGTGGGAATATGTTCAACTGTGACTTGTGGCCGGGATGTGCCCGGTTGAGTCGATTCTGCTGCAGCGTTGGGAGCTCGTGGCACTGATCGTGATTCAGCCAGGGTCAGTGTGGTGTGGACCCATCCGCCGACCTCGGCTATCTCAACAGCCTTCGGTCTCGGTTTTTCCATTTGAGTTGTCTCCGTCTCGGCAGATCAGAATGGCGCTCATCGGAAGATGATGAGACTTGAAGGTGGCTCATCATCAAAAGTGAATGTTTGACGAGTAGCCTTGAGGTCTGACTTACTCGTGCTTGGAAGAACATCCTCAGCTGAGTCTTTTGGATTTTCAACAAGGGATGACTCAGCTTCATCTTCACCTTCAGATCCCAGAAAAGTTATGTCGTGGTTGTCTTGGGAATCATGAAGTGCATTTATCTCCTTCTCGTATGCATCAATGATAACAGAGGGATGTTACTCGCATTGCCTCTTTACCTCGAAGTCTCAACCTCTCGTAGGCCTTCAAGACATCCTGCGGTCTCAATCAGAACAAGGCCTTAGACATTCCCTTCGATGCACTTCAATGCTTAGGATCTTCTACAAAGGGCATCACCAGTCCAAGTCTCATCACTTTCTCGAGAGTATGTCAAGATGAGGATGAGTGTGATCGGTGGTTCCAAAGTGAGAGGACAAACGCCTTTCTCACGAGCTTGACTTTTCCTCGCTAATCTCTCCTTCTCCTTTTCTTTGAAGATCTCTGCAAAGATATCTATGCGAGCTTCTTCTTCATCCGATGCTCGACCACCGTGGTCACTCCGAGGAAATTCATTCTTCTTCTTCTTCAATAAATTCGTGTCTTTGAATCGCACTTTGAGCTTAATTCGCCTTCCACTTCCTCCATTCTCGCATGATGATTTTGGATTTCTCGATATGATGGAGATAAAGATGATCACATCATCGCCATCATCTTTCCGATGTACTTCTTTCTCAGAATGGAGGGTAGCAGAGCTTGCTACTCTTCACTAGGGGTGTCAATCGTGTCGTGTTTCGTGTTCGCGGGTCGTGTTTTTACACGTATTAAGGTGTCCGACACGTAACCCTAACCCGTTTTAATTATTCGTGTCAAGATACACGACCAACACAACCCGCTTATGACACTTGATAACCCGACACGACACTAAAAACCTGTATAATTTAAACTTGACACGAAAAATAAAAAAAATCAAAAAAAATTTAAATTACAAATAAAAATAAATTAAATATTAAAAATTATTAAAAGAATGCATTTAATAATTTTTCCATCATCATATAACCAACTAAAACATCACAAAATATTAAAATAATATATCACTATAAAATTAAATGGTTACATAGGTCAATCGTGTCAACCGAATGGTCGACCTAACCCGACTTTGATTTATTTTTCGTGTTATCCGTGTCCGACCGATTTTGACCCGAACTCATAAGGCTTGTACTGTGACCGCTAAATTCGTGTTAGGTTCGTGGTCGGTTATCGTGTCGTGTCACAAATTGACGCCTTACTCTTCACCCTCACCAGCGGCGTCTCCGCAGACGGGACACAATCTCGTCAACAGAGATTCAGCCGACTTAGCCGCCTTGTTCCTCGCCTGTCATGTCCACAAATATTGGGTCTTTCGACTTGCCTCTCACGACGGGCTTCAAGAGACTTGGTCAAGTTTCATCAATGATTTACGAGACTTTACTTCTCCAAATTGCCTCAAATGATCTGTCTCGGGTGAGTGGCGACTCCGCTCTTTTCAAGCTGCTCAACGCTTGATGATTCTTCTCCCTTCTATTCGGTTTCACTAGAGGAATATCTTGTTCTACTCCTCCGGTTCCTCGACGGTAAAGGCCTTTGAGGTTGCCTTGGAGGCACCGCCTTTCTCGCCTTGTGCGCCCTCTTCTTTTCCCTTTGAGAAGGTATTAAGGATTCTCCACCGCGGCCGCAGGGCAGGAGACACTGCAGGGCGGAGTGACCTTTACTGTAGGGGTAGGTACGGTTTTCTTCTTTCTTTGTTGAGGCAAGACTTTCTTTCCACCGAGCAAAGCTGCGCCTTTCTTCTGGGAGGGGAGGCAACACTGCTTTGTTTCCTCGGTCACCGATTCCCTCACTGTCCGCCTCTTATGGGCATAAGCTCTATTCTATGCTCCCCGAAAGATTTGATCGAACATCTTCTTGTCGAATGGAATGCCTTTCCGTGTCGGAGTGGAACACCCTTCACCTCCATCAGCCGCCAATAACAAGGCCATACCCTAGAGATCCTCCAATGATCCATCGTCCTTGAGGACTTGTTTCCCACATTCTCGCGACCAATCATACAAATACAAACTCGGCTGGTTACCTTTCTTCTCCTCCATGATCGCAGCCCATGACGATCGCCTTTGGTTTTGGACAAATGATTGAAGCTTCCAAACTTTATGTCTACACATTTGGCAACAATATCCAAGAAATTAGCCTTATGATAATCTTCCTTCAAGACTTCTTCTTATCACCAGACAACCTTCGCAAAGACAAGATTTGGCTACTTCCTTCCATGCAAGATCCAGGTTTACATCACCAAAAATTTCCTAAGACACCTTCCGGGCAAAAGAGATGCAATGCTCCGCAAGGTCTTCAAAGAGTGATTGTAAATTTCTTTCCGTGAATGCAGAGGACTTGATGCCTCGTCATGAACTTCGGCGTTCACATAGAACTCGTCGACCTCTTCAATGTAGGTCATTTGAAACTCCATAGTTAGAAAGGTTTTCAGTCAGACTTCTCGATTTTGTCGGCTATCTTCTTCATGAGGGTTTTATCTAACCCGCTTGATCATCCTTCAAATCTACTGGAACCCGGTGTGGATTTGCTTTCCCGGCTTAGTGAAATCATAGGTGGTTGCCATTTTTTGAGTTTTACCGAACAAAACCTTAGAAATTTGCTTTTAAGATTGATAGGGTTTTGAGAAAAAAAAACTTTTTTGCTTTTAGAGAGATGAAAGTTTGAGTAATGTGAGAGAGAAAACTGACGAAATGGTATATGTATGAGTTATGAAAGGACGTGCATATGGTTTTTGAAATTTGATCAAGATCAACGACTCATTTAGCACGCCGATTAGCATTTAATTGCTCGCATTTAATGCGCGGCAAAAGATTTATATCCAATCATAGGCTTGGTCGTGCGACTTTTGACTATACCGCTATTATTATGCTGACGTCATTCTTAAAACATTCACACTTATTAAAAACGACTGCGTTTTTGTCACTTAGCTCATAAATGACTCAGATTTATTCATTATCCGACTCAACTCTTCTTCTCTCTTTTCACATGGGTACTCACCGTTGTCGCCTAACTCGATGTAATGATTTCCGACACGATTGATTCACTTAGCTGATTCATGAGCTCAGCTCTATTTTCATCTTTTCTTGTTTCCATCTCTTCTCCTCGAGTCTTCCGGGTGTTAACTCACTCAATTAACCCTAGCTCATGCTTGAGTTCTTCAAATCTTGATTCACATAATGGCTTTGTGAATATGTCAGCCAACTGTTTATCAGTTGAGATGTCTTCCAAAGTGATGTCCTTCTTTTCAACATGGTCTCTTATGAAATGATATCCGACATCAATGTGCTTTGTTCTAGAATGCAACACAGATTTTGAGTGATTACTTAGCACTTATGTTATCACACATGATTGGAATCTCTTTTTCTTCAACATCATAGTCTCTCACCATTGTCTCATCCATAAAACTTGGGCACAACATTTGCGCATTCATATGTACTCGGCTTCACTGTGGATGTGGCTATAGAGTTTTCCTTCGCTAAACCAGAAACCAATCATTTTCAAGCATTTGACATGTGCCTAAAGTACTCTTCATGTCAACTCGCATCCAAAGATAGTCGAACTGAAAATAACTTGATTAGCTTGAAACCTCCTTCCTTTGATACCATAAGTTTACTTCCTAGCATCCCTTCAAATATCTTAGAATTCTCTTAGTCAAGCAAATCATATGGCTTTCTTTTTGGTGCGATTAAAATCTTGCACATATACCTACCGCAGGTGATGTCCGCACGCTTCTTCATTAAATGGGGAAGCAATGATCCAATAAATGCTCAGATCTTATTTGATCCACAGCTTGCCATCCGTGATCCATATCCATCTTGATCGATGTATTCATTGGTATTTTCACGAAGATTTCTCTTCTATACCAAATTTCTTCATTAAATCTACGTATACTTTGTTTGACTTATAAAGGTTCCATCCTTCACCGCTTAACTTGAAGTCCTAGAAAGAATGTCGCCTCTCCCATCATGCTCATTTCAAATTTGCCTTGCATGAGGTTTGAGAACTTATCACACAACTCTTTTTTGTGGATCCACATATATTTGAACAAGCAAGATACTCTCCATCTTGAATTACGGAAAGTGTTCTTCCACTTTGCTTTGGTGAATCCATTATCTGTCAAAATTTGAGATAATGTATCATACCATGCTCTAGTGTGCCTCGTTTCAATTCATATGGAGCTTTTTTGAGCTTGACACCCTATCTCCAAGAGTCTTCTCAAATCCGGAGGTTGTTCAACATAGACTTTTTTTCCAATAATCTATTCAAGAATGCACTTTTTACATCCATTTGATATACAGTGAAGTTCTTGTGTGCAGCATAGGCAAGAAACATCCTTATTGCTTCTAATCTTGCAACAGGAGCAAATGTTTCATCAAAATCTATTCATTCCTCTTGGCAATACCCTTTGGCTACCAATCTCGCTTTGTTTCTTACCACAAAACCTTCTTCATTCATCTTGTTTCTGAAAACTCATTTTGTGCCAATAACATTTTGATGAGTTGGTCTTTGCACCAATTCCCATACTTTATTCCTTTCAAATTGATTCAGCTCTTCTTGCATGGCTTGAATCTAATGTGTATCATCCAATGCTTGGGACACATCTTTTGGCTCTATTTGGGAAATAAAACAAGTGAACATTGCTTCTTGTTGAGCTCGATCACGGTTCTTACACCATCTCTTACATTTCCAATGACTAGCTCGTGGATGGTCTCTCGGCCATCTTACATCAAAGTTGGAGTAAGTCGGTTAGGTTCAATCGTCTTGCGGTGTTATCTTGAGCAGCTCTCTCATCATCACTTAGCCTATGCATTTTCCAATTGCTTTGAGATTCAATGGCTATCTCATCTTCACCTGATTAATTGCTCCAGCTTGACTTCAACATAGGGACTCTTCTCGTAGTTGATTCAAATTATCGCCTAACTCTTGAAGATCTTCTCCATTTAAATTAGGCTCATCAAACACTACATGGATAGACTCTTCAGACTATAGTCCTTTTGTTCGAAGACTTCTATAGGCTTTACTTTCAAAGTGAGTATCCCAAGAAGATACATTCATCGGCTTTAGCATCAAAAAGCCTTTTAGATTATCCTTACCATTGTTGTGGATGAAGCATTTACATCCAAATATTCTAAAATACCCAACATTTAGCTTTTTCCCCGTCCATAGTTCATAGAGTCTTTGTCACTGTCTATTAATCATGCATCTATTTTGAGTATAGCATGCGGTGTTGATGGCTTCAGCCAAAATCTTTTGCGCGACTGCTTCACTAACATGGTACTTGCAAATTCCTTGAGAGTTATGTTCCTTCTTTACGCTGCTCCATTCTCGTGAGTGCTTGCTTGGCAGATAATTCATGAGCATACCATTTTCAACACAATATCAGTTATTATTCCATTAACAAACCAGTTCCTCTATCGAGATCTTATCTTTATAATGGTTTGACTCTTCTCATTTTGAACTCTTTTCATCGATTGTGTAACTTATGCAAGGTTTCTTTCTTTTTGCACATGAAGATTGTCCATGTATATCTTGAATAATCATCCACCACTACTAGAGTGTATTTCTTTCCACTTATGCTAGCCGCTCAACTGGACCAAATAGATCCATATGTATGTATGCAATATCCTTGTTGAAGATGGACTTGACTTCTCTTTGAATGATGATTTAATCTGCTTCCCATCCGGCATGCATCACAAACACTTTCTTTCTTGTACACCTAACTGGAAATCCTTCTACAAGATTACTCCTTGCAAGCTTGTTAATCAGTCTTGAAATTGGTGACTCGGCTTCTTGTGCCACAACCAACTTGATTCTACAGCTCTTTTGCTAGCAGACAAGTGCTTGGTGTGGCGCTTGATCAATCTACCACATACATGTTCTTTTGTCCGATCCTTGCAACACTACTTCATTTGATTAAGTGTATGATTTGGCACACTCCCGTATTGAATCCAACATTATAGCCCTTATAATAGAGTTGATTGATGTTTAACAAGTTGAAATTTAGGCCTTCAACATACGCAACATCCGTGATTTTTAATCCATTTTTCTTGATGGATCCAAAGGTTTTAATTTCTCCTAGAGCTTCATGTCCTCCAAATATGACTTTTGCGCCCTCTAATCTCTTTTGAATTTTGACAAATTTTTCTTGTTTCCTATCATGTGTCCCGGAATGCCACTATCCATGTACCGGAGTTCCTTGGCACTCACTGCTCCTTGAACCCGCAATCAAGGAAATCGGTTTTAGGTACCCATACTTGCCTGGTCCTGAGGGGTTAGTACAAAGATGATCCAACCAACCTATAGCCAAATGGTTTGACTTCTAAGGATTGCCATCTATCTCGTGCCATAATCATAATTTACTTGGCAAATTGCTTTGAGCTTTGGTTCATACGAGTGTCTCTTTTCTCAGATGCTGTGTGTGTGTTCTAGCAATTGCTTTCTTTGGATAGTTATGATATCGCTAAGTGTAGTGCTTGGGTACATATGTGTGCCGATTATAGTTCTGCCTTTGGAATGACCTTTGTTGAGTTCTTTCAGGTCTTTGCCATTTTGGCATGTATTCCATAGGTCTTGGGCGATGTTTCACATTATTCCAATCACTTGACTTGGGTAGTTTCTACCATTCCCATCATTTGTGTTCTCGATAGAACTTAAAGGATTTTGGTAGCTCTTTTTTCTTCACAGAGTACTTCCTCAAGCTTGGAGTTTGCATTGAGGAACTCTCGCTGATTTCTTCTCGTTGTCCTCTCAAGATACTCAATCAAGTTGTTTTCCTTTTCCTTTATATCCAAGGCCAGTTTGTTTGTGATTGTGCTTTGGAATGAATGTGTGTGCAACATTTGGTGTCTTGAATTTTTGAGATGCTTCATTACTTGAAGATCCTTTTTCCAAGATCACTTTTGGAGTTTGACTATGCACAAAGGAATTGTATCTATGCATGTCTTGTCTCCACATTCTTTTGGTTCATGATAAGGTCATCCAATGATTTAGATGCCTTTGTGAATGAAGCAATCACATTTTTTGATCATTTTCTCTGCTATAGCGGTTATCTCTTGCTACTAGTTTAAAGATTCTTGACTCTTTGTTTTGTTCTCATCGGCTATGTGACTTAGAGTACTCGGCTCAATAGTCGCTATGAGTTTTGGCTTTTTTCTTGGCTATTTTCTCATTTAATAGTGTGTGAGGACTTAATGTGCTCAAAGTCTTTCATCATTTTGCCTAATGAATCATAAAGATCAGTGGTGATGAAGTATGTGTGTCACAATCACTATCACGAGAATCCGAATGAGATGAGTTAGAGTGTACCTCATCTTCTTGGTCGGGTTGATCTTGTTCTTAGCCATTAGGCAGGTAAAGCTTCTTCTTGAGTCACTTGAGTAGTCGGCTTCACTACTCTCCGAGTCTCCACCGCTTCTTTTCGACTTAGTTGTATCAAGAAATCTCGGCCCCAACATAGCTCTTTTCTTTTCTTGTCTTCTTTCTTTGAAGACTCTTCTTCTTTCTTCATTCCCTGTATTTATTGACTACATGATATGGACATTCAATAGTAAGTGTCCTGGTTTGTCCTAAATTCCAAATACCAGTTTTTCAACTTTTTGATCACCTCTCTCATTTCTTGGGTTGTCGACTCTTTTGATATTCGACCTTTTGATGTTTCGACTCTCTTTAGTGGCCTATCTTCCCTTGACTTGAGAGAATGCCTCATCGATGATTCACCTTTGTTTCTTTTGTAGTTCTTTTGAAGAACTTGTTGAATCTTTTAACCATCAAGGATCTCCTCCTGGTCAATGACTTCTTGGTCTCTGACTCTCTTCCCTTCCCGGGACTATGAGTGCGACTGTTTTGGGTACATCTATCTCCTCGCGATCCTTTCTTCTCGGCTCAAACTCATAAGCTTGAGGTCCGAGAGCTAGTCATGATTGGATGTTTTTGATAGGTCCAAAGAGTGCCTTAGAGCCATGGTCTTCATTTCCCCACTCATTTGGGAGGGCTCAGTATCTTTATACACATCTCCTTACATGTGTATTCTTTCACTAGATCTTGAGAGCCTCTGGCTCAGAATTTCGAATCTAGCATCCACCTGTCCATCATTTCACCGCAAGCATTTCCAGTTTTCAAATTTTTGAACAATAACAGATGAGTTTTCCTTAATTTGCTCGTATCCTTCACAAATTAAGGTTAATTTATCCCGCATTTTTTGGTCAAGTTGGTAAGATTCGGATTTCTTGCTGGAAATACGCTTATTCAAAGTCTTGTAAAGTATATCCGCCACATTGTCTAGGTTGTATCTTTTTCTCACATCATTTATCCGCCGCCTCTTGGCTTTTCAACTATAGCTGGTCTAGGAGGAGCAAACTTCCTCTTCCCGGCAGCAGCCTTCTCCTTGCGTACCGTGTTCACCTTCACATTTGCAGCGCTCCATCCTCTATCACTTCATCCACATCTCATCATGTAAAGCTTATAGATGAGTCGCATACGTATTTCCAAATATCAAATTTTTCAATGGTGAAACATAGAATGCGTGTCAAATTTGTTTCCATGATAATAACTTTGCAAAAGAATGGCTTTTGAAAAGAAATGATCTTTAAAGCTTCTTTTGAAAGATTGGAAGTCTAGTTTTGATGGCTTGATGCGGAAGAACGATGACGACGGCTACGTACCTTGTAGAGTCCCCCAGGGGAATTGTCGTAAGGTTTAGGGGGTTGAATAAACGCACCAACACCGATTTTAGTCCTTTTAAAATAATACAGTTAAATACGCAGCTAAGTCATGATATAGGCTTGGCCGTTGAATTAACAGTGATTAGCCACTCATTGATTTCGATTGAGTTGTTGATAGAATAACTCGGTGTTTAGTCTAAACAACTTGAAATTTGTGATGAAGATTTTCATTGGAATACTTAACACCACTTGAATTTGAGTTAAGTTTGTTTTAACACTTGGTTTTTAACTGTTAATTATCAGTTGGATAACCAGGTATC